>RXID01021458.1:67800-409417 GCA_005019695.1 Trichopus zeylanicus subsp. travancoricus | reverse complement strand
GAGCTCGCTGAGCTCGCGCAGGTTAGGGGCGGGGTGGGGGGGTCGTGGAGAGGACCTCGCACTGGCTTCGTGTTCGAACCCAAAAACCCTACGCTCTTACTAGTCTACCGCCGTTCTCTCGCCTATCTCGTGCTCTCGCTAACCTGACTCGTACTCCCGTAAGATGAGGCTGGCCTTATACTAGGACCAATGTTGTCGCTAATTTAATTTCGACGTCCTTATCGGTTTCTATCAGATATTATTTACATACATAATATTATTCACGTAATTATTCATTATTTTTAAAAAATTTTAAATATATTATAATTTTTTAATTGGAAGTTAAAAAATAATTAAAATTAAATTAAATTTTAGTCAAAATATAATTTTTATTTTAGACCTTCGATATATGGTTATACTTCAGAACCGCTGCCATGAGATCACGCAGAACTAATTGTTTTGATTCATATGCTCATAAATGCTCGTCCGGATCATCTAGGTACTAAATTTGTAATTCCACACCCAGATGTTCCAAACTCAACCGATGATGATTATGATGATTAGTTGTATTATTTTAGAATTTATAAATTATGTACGTGTGAAATACATTTTAATGAAAAGTTAAATTTGCTTATGTTAATTTTTAAATTTTAATTATATTCATATCATTTCTTATATATTTTTTAATACACTAATATATATTAAAAGCAGACAATATCAGTGACTAACTATCAAAATTAATTTTAATTAGCTTAAATAATATTTGAAATTATTGTAAAATTAAGTATAAATTCATTTATAATTTTCCAAATTTTTTCAAATTTTTTCTAATATTTTATCGTATTTTTAATTTGAAGTCAAAGCACAGTCAAAATATGGTCAAACTCTGGTCAACGCCCAATTAATAATTTAAAAAATTCTTTCGGCCGAAACCGAAACGGCCGAAACGGCCGAAACGTATCGGTTTCGGCCGGTCCCGAAACCGAAACTGTAAACCATGCTTACGAGGGGGTAATTTTCAAAATGTTTTCAAAATTGTTTTACTAAATTGTAACTTTGTGAATTTCAAAAGTCTTTTTGTAAAAAAAGCTTATTTATAAAATTTTAAAATTTTTAGGATTTATTTTTAATAAAATTTGGACCTATTTATAAATAATAAATTTTTCGAGACTTATTTGTAAAAATTAAAATTTTGTATGAACCATTGTAATTGTAGAATTTTATTAAATTTTTTCACAAAAGTACCATCTCAAGATTTATTTGTACGAGAAATTCGACCAATGATCTATTTGTACGAATTTATTCAATACAGGGATCGGTTTGTAAAATTTTTGTATTTTTTGTTTCAGCCGAATTTTTAAATGAATTCTGGGCTCAATTTTAGTTTAAATATCTGTCTCACTTAACCCAATTGAATTAAGCTTAATTTAAGCTTTAATTTCTCAATGATTCGAGTTAGAATCAAACTTAATTTTCTATTGAATTTGACCACAATTCAGATTTAATCGAGACCCGCAATTGAGTCTAATTTAAAAGTATACAAGTTCAATTATGATCATACTTTGATTGTGACAAAAATCATCTCAAAAAGTCACAATATAATTATACGAAGTAAAAAAGAATATCATGAGAATTATCGTATTATCATTTTTTTAAACTTCACATTAACTTTCAGCAAATGGTTGATATAAAGTCTGAACATTTATTATTTCATATAAAACTTATTTGTGAAGTTTTTCAATATGTATAATTTTTCAAATTTTGTCCGAAAAGTCTGGCCCAAAAGATGAAACTCGACATTCTCAGATTTTAATAACAATAAATAGGCCCAAAAGTTTAGTTTGTCGCAATTTGAGAAGTCTAATATAAATATCGAATTCAAATCAGGTCCGAGCTTAAGTGTGCAAGTTTGAACTCAGGTTCAGCGAAGCCCAAGCTTGGCCCCACCTAACTGCATCCCTATCTATCTATTTTTAGATAAAAGTTAGTTCACACAAAAAATAGGGGGAAATTTACCAATAACCATATGAGACTTACCTTATTTATCAAAAATTCCCTTGAGATTTCAATAATTACCTACACTCCCTTCCCTTTAAAATTTATTACATACAATTCCTAATTATTATTTAATCAAAATTTTTTTCAAAAATTTTACACTTACCCTCCTTAATTTTACAACTAAACCCCAAAAAAATTTAACTTTTCACCATCCACTCTTTCTCCCAAATATTAACAAATAAACCCTTTGAATATTTTTATTTATAAAAAATCTAAATGTTAATATTTTTTAAATAAAAATTTATAAAAAGGACTATAAATATTTTAAATATTTTACAAATAAATCCTATATAAGAAATTAAATTACAAATTTAATATTTATATATTTATATATAAGTCCCTTGAATATTTTTATTTATAAAAAAGTCCAAATGCTAATATTTTCAAATTAAAATCTATAAAAAGGACATTAAATATTTTAGATATTTTATAAATAAACCTTCAATAAGAAATTAAATTATAAATTTAATATTTATACATTTATAAATAAAGCCCTGGAATATTTTTATTTATAAAAAAGTCCAAATTTTATAAGTTTGTAAATAAAATTTTACAAAAAAGAGTTGAAGGTATTAAAACTTAAAACTTTAAAATACAAGTTTTAAATTTTGTATATTTACAAATAGACTCCCCAAATATTTTTATTTATAACTAAGCCCAAATTTTATCAATTTTTCAATAAAATTCCACAATATTGAAGCTTTTAAAAATTAAAATTTTAAATTACAAGTTTAATATTTGTTCATTTACAAATAAATATTTTTATTTATAAATAAGTCCAAAATTTTATCATCTTCAAAATAAAATTTTACAAAAAAGACATTGAAGCTTTTAAAACTTAAAACTTTAATTTACAAGTTTAATATTTGTATATTTACAAATAGACTCCTTGAATATTTTTGTTTATCAATAAGTCCAAAATTTTGTTACCTTTGAAATAAAATTTTACAAAAAAGATATTGAAGGTTTCAAAACTTAAAATTTCAAATTACAAGTTTAATATTTGCACATTTATAAATAGACCCCTTGAATATTTTTATTTAAAATAGTCCAATTTAATATTAATTTTTAAAAAAGGTTCTACAAAAAAGACATTGAAGGTTTTAAAACTTAAAATTTTAAATTACAAGTTTCATATTTGTACATTTAAATCGACTACCCCTCAATATTTTTATTTATGAATAAGTAAAAAATTTATCATTTTTAAATAAACTTTACAAAAAATACATTGAAGGTTTTTGAAGTGAAAAATTTAAACATGCAAGTAACATTGTATATTTTACAAATAGACCCCCTGCAATATTTTATTGATAAATAAGTCCAAAATTTTATTATTTTTAAAATAAAATTTTACAAAAAAAGACATTTGAAGGTTTAGAAATTTAATGTTTCAAATTACAAGTTTTATTCATACATTTACAATAGATCCCGTGAATATTTTTATTATAAATTAGCACCAAGTTTCATCATTTTTAAAATAAAATTTTATAAAAAAGACATTGAAAGTTTTAAATTTAAAATTTAGAATTATAAGTTTAATATTTGTAATTTTACAAATAGAACCCTTGAATATTTTCATTTATAAATAAGTTCAACTTTTTATTATTTTTAAAATAAAATTTTACAAAAAAGATATTGAAGGTTTTAAAACTTAAAAATTTTGAATAAATAAGTTTAATATTTATACATTTACAAATAAATTCCTTGAATATTTTTATTTATAAATAAATAGATCCCTTGATAAAATTTGGCTATTTTATAAATAAAAATATTCAAAGAGTCTATTTGTAAATGTACAAATAATAAAATTATAATTTAAAATTCAAAGTTTTAAAACCTTCAATATCTTTTTTATAAAATTTTATTTTAAGAATGATAAAATTTAGACTAATTTATAAAGAAAAGTATTTAAGAGATCTATTTGAAAAATGTATAAATATAAAACTTGTAATTTGAATTTTTAAGTTTCAAAACCTTCAATTTCTTTTTTGTAAAATTTTATTTTTAAAATTATAAATTTTGGACTTATTTATAAATAAAATTATTCAAGGGGCTTATTTATAAATGTACAAATATTAAACTTGTAAATTTAAATTTTAAGTTAAAAAACCTTCAATGTGCTTTTTGTAAAATTTTATTTTAAAAATGATGAAATTAAGACTTATTTCTAAATAAAAATATTTAAGGGGTCTATTTGTGAATGTACAAATATTAAACTTGTAAGTTTAAATTTTAAGTTTAAAAACCTTCAATGTCTTTTTTGTAAAATTTTATTTTAAAAATGATGAAATTTAGACTTATTTATAAATAAAAATATTCAAGGAGTCTATTTATAAATGTACGAATATTAAACTTGTAAGTTTAAATTTTAAGTTAAAAAACCTTCAATATCTTTTTTGTTAAATTTTATGTATAAAATTATAGAAGTTGGACTTATTTATAAAAAAATTGAAGGGGTCTATTTGTAAATGTACAAATATGAAACTTGTAATTTGAAACTTTACGTTTTAAAACCTTTAATGATTTTTTTGTAAAATTTTATTTTAAAATTGATAAAATTTTGGACTTATTTATACATTAAAACATTCAAGGGCTTTATTTATAAATGCACAAATATGAGACTTGTAAGTTTAAATTTTAAGTTTAAAAACCTTCATGTCTTGTTTGTAAAATTTTGTTTAAAAAAATAATAAAATTTAGACTTATTTATAAATAAGTCTCAATTTCACCATTTTTAAAATAAAATTTTATAAAAAATACATTGAAAATTTTTAAACTTAAAATTTAAACTTATAAGTTTAATATTTGTACATTTATAAATAGACCCCTTGAATATTTTTATTTAGAAATAAGTCTAAATTTCATCACTTTTAAAATATAATTTTACAAAAAAGATATTGAAGGTTTTTAACTTAAAATTTAAACTTACAAGCTTAATATTCTTATTTATAAATAAAAATATTCAATGAGTCTATTTGTAAATGTACAAATATTAAACTTGTAAGTTTAAATTTTAAGTTTAAAAATCTTCAATGTCTTTTTTCAAAATTTTATTTTAAAAATGATGAAATTTAGACTTATTTATAAATAAAAATATTCAATGTATCTATTTGTAAATGTACAAATATTAAGCTTATAAGTTTGAAACTTTAAGTTTTAAAATCTTCAATATTTTTTTTGTAAAATTTTATTTTGAAAATGATAAAATTTTGAATTTATTTATAAATTAAAATATTCAAGCGATCTATTTGTAAATGCATAAGTATTAAACTTGCAATTTAAAATTTTAATTTTTAAAAACTTCAATATTGTGAGTTTTTGTTAAAAAATTATAAAATTTTGACTTATTTATAAATAAAAATATTTGAGGGGTCTATTTGTAAATATACAAATATTAAACTTATATTTTAAAATTTTAAGTTTTAATACTTTCAACTCTTTTTTATAAAATTTTATTTAAAAACTTATAAAGTTTGGACTTATTTATAAATAAAAATATTCAAGGAGCTTATTTGTAAATATATAAATATTAAATTTGTAATTTAATTTCTGTTATAGGATTTATTTGTAAAATATTTAATGTCCTTTTTATAAATTTTTTTGAAAAATATTAACATTTGTACTTTTTTATAAATAAAAATATTTAAAGAGTTTATTTGTAAATCTTTGGGAGAAAGAGCGGATGGTAAGAAGAAGTTAAATTTTTAGGAGTTTAGTTGTAAAATTACGGAGGGTAAAAGTAAAATTATTAGAAAAAATTTTGATTAAATAATAATCAGGGATTGCAGGTAATAAATTTGAAAAGAATAGAATATAGGTCATTATTATAATTTCGGGGGATTTTTAATAAATAAAACAAATCTTAGGAGTTATAGATGAATATTCCTATAAAAAAATGAAAATAATAATTAATTTTTTTGATTTACATAGTGAAAAATTAAAAAGCTTTCAAAAATCACTTTTACTTACGTTCGGACAAACCAGAGCCTTCCAAGAAGAAGCAGAATATCCATTGAAATTGGATTCCATTCTTACCAGACAAATTGAGCTGTACTTGATTCATCAACTTTAAAACAGAAGCGCCGCAGTTCTGTGTATTGATAGGGAAGTCTAAGCCCAATGCTGCCGGCCAACCCGACTTTCAGAGAAGTGAGAACAAACGTGCATGACACCCGATTGCAAGGTCTCCAACAATCAGAAGGAAACTATTTAGATTCGAAACTAAATATGAGACTCCAAAAACCATCAATCAAATTAAAAAAAGGCCGAATTTCATCGTGCTCAATTGTCGACAATTTAGAAGGACAAATATAGAAACCAAAGAGGTAAAGCAAATATGCAAAAGATTTACAGAAGCAATAATTCGCCAAGGAAAATCTTGCTTGTTATGCATCAGAAATATGTCCTACAAAAATATCATGAATATAACGTAAACGACTGAGCCTTAATACAGCAAACCTTAAAAATTGATTGTAAATATCTGCTTGACATCCTGCTGCTCATCTTTGAAGGAGATAAGCAACTTGAATGCATGAAAATTCGCCTGAGGGAGTATTATATCTACTCTGGACCTGTAAATGAGCCACACTCGATCAGATAAAGAAAAGGTTCGAACTGCAGGGGTCACAATGTCAAGCAGCAGGTGATGACGGAGAAAGATCGTATCAAGCAACGGGTGGAAACAGAGGAGGAAAACCGCTAACTGCACCAAACTGGAGAAGGGACAACGTTGGCAACAAATAGGGGACGACCAAGGTGGAGGAGAAAGATTGAGATGGAAGGCAAACCTTAAGAACAACAAAATCACAGCCCCTTGATGTGATTCTGGGGCCGAAATTCCTACAATCTAATGTGATGATGGGGGCAAGGGAACTTGTATATACCTCCGAGGTTTCAATTACTTCAAACCGAACCCGAATGAACATACCCATGTTCGAGTTCACTTTGAAATTCATCTAAAACCCAAAATTCAGCAGAGGGATCAGTTCAAAACTAACTTCAAATCAAATTAAACTCGAACCAAATTTTGAGCGAACTCAAACTGCTCATGAACTTGTTTTGACAGCCCTGATTTACACTCACAAACAAAAGAGTAAATTCAAAGCCCAGAATGTATTTTATTCAATCCAGACAAAACAAAGACAGCTTCTGATAGCCGTGAGTGAATCATCATCGACAGGCCTAACTCCACTAGTTGCTTAGCTTGTAAAAGAAAGGGAAATAAAAAACTACCTGCATAGCATTAACGTATGCACAACGTTATGATCTTAAGTAAACAAAGAGGAAGGAAAATAAACAGAAAACCAAACTCTCGCAACACATTGGTTCGTTATTCCTTGACCTAGAGACTAGAGTACTTCATCTTGTCTTCAAAAAACTAAAGCATATTCAAAATATTGTAGGAATATGAATGAAGCCCACGAAGATGGAAATGATGCAGTGTACAAAGACATTGTACAAAGACATTGTTGTGGGTGAGAGTAGGGAGGGTGGAACTGATAGCAGATTTATAGCTCCCAAGGCTGACAACACCGAAGGGATAGCATTTTGAAACTTGATAGGAAGAACAGGGAAAGGCAATTTGCAGATTCGCTAAGAATCCAATAAGTATGGTAATAACAGAAAATTGATTGTCATAGTTTCATTTACCAGGACTTCTGTTTATGGATAAGAATGATTTCCATGAATAAATAACAACAAACTCAGAATGATAAAACAGTATGTGTCAACCCAAGGCTTTAGATATGCATAGCTAGGGCTAGCGATGGCCCATTGAGTTTGTTGTAGACTAATTTTTATATTAAACTCATTTAGGATTCGATCCGTTAAATTTATATTAGATCTGTTAATACTCATTAAGTTCATTAAGATTCGTCAATGTCTACATTCATTACTTTTAATGACATACTCAAGTTGATACAGTGGGAGAGAAAGCACGAGAAATAGGGAGAATATCACCGTCTTCTCACCATTATACATTCTTTAATCCACAAAAAAGATAGAAGGGAATAAATCCAAAATAAGATAATATTATTGATAGAAAAGTTTTTTTTTGTTACAATCTTGGACCGTATATATATCTCTCTAATAAACTTAGAGTCCTACTTGATTGAGATTAAAATATAATTTAAATTCCACTAAAAATTCTACTTAATATATCTTAAATAAAATTATCTAAATCCTATTTTTTTATTGGGTTAGGACTGTTATGGATTAGACTGATAAATAAACCCTAATTTTGACTAATACATAATCTAAATTATCCAAAATAGTAAATAAAAAATTTGTAGGAATCAATCTCAGTTTTCCAATAGATGGTTATTTGTTAGATTTAGATGAATACCTTAGGAGATATAGCCTTTGGACTATAACTGTAGTGACGGATCCTAATTGGAATTGGAATCCAATTTAGACTAGATTTCTATTTTTACTGTAAAAAGAATATAGTTGTCCTACATCAGACCCCTCTATTTGTAAAAGACTTATCCTCAAGTCAAAACTTGAACTCTTTATTATTGCAGTTATATTCTCCTCAAATACTTTCCAACATAGAACTTAATGATGTAAACAAATAAAATTTCTTCAAGTAACATATTCGATATTTTAATATCATATTTTTCTTCGGTACAACCACTTAAACTTTTGCAGAGTTCCCTTCGACTTTATTTGAAATAAATTTTTTGACAACCAACTTATGATTTGTTATTATGAAATGAAAGTATTCTTCACAAGTTTGTTGATAATTATTATATATTCTGAATATGTCATTGTAAATTTTGAATCTTGCATAGCGATAACTCATATAGGAATTTCCTACAGTTGTTCAACAGAGTTGGTTTTTGATGAATTTAAAAAATAATCTTGAGTAGCACGATCAATATTTTCACAAGTAAAAAATTTTTTCTTAGAGTCTTCAAGATTGTCAACTGATTTATATGAATTCTCATCGATAATCTTTTGAAAATTTTCTTTAACATCCAAAGTCACTTTTGTATGATCTTCTAACTCATCAAAGAAAGAATATTTGGGGTCTTCAATAAATTTTTCACTAGTTTGTTTATCTTCCACACGATCTACAACCTCTTTTTTGACTTAATAATTCAATACTAGAGGAAAGGTAATAAGATATGAAATTAATACCTCATGGTTATCTCCATTGATTTCAATTCCAGAAACCCTTAGATAAGAGATCTATCTTACCTGATTTTGATCCATTTTGAGAACTTTATATTGAATAGTTTAAGTATTTTCAGTTATGAGTAGATTTTTGTTCTGTCTTCACGTGTTCTTTGGATTTGAATTTGCTCCCACCAAGATGAAGCATAACCCATTTAGCTTGTATTCAATAATTTTCACCTTCTTCTCTTCAGGAATTTTCATAAACTTAAAAAATTTCTCAACTTTATCCATCCAAATAAACAAATTCTCATAACCATGAAAGTATGAAATATTCACCTAACCAAAGTTTTGATTTTTCTGATTAGTTTCGTATGTTGATCTCCAAGGCATCAGACCGTGAGCCTCTTCGATGATCAATTGATAAACTTGATTCTTAGTTTCAATCTATTTCAAAGCTCCATACTTTTTAGTGATAGAAGTAAGAAAATTTTATTTGATCAAATCTTGAATTTGATAATCTCCTAAATTACCACCCATGAAGTTATCGTCACTAACTATAATCAATAGAGTTGAGCTCAGAAATAACCTTGCTCTGATACCACTTGATGCAGCGGAGGAAGGCACGAGGGATAAGGAGAAGATCGTCATCTTCTCACAATGATAGATCCTTGAATCCATAAGGAAAATAGAAATGGAGTAAATCCAAAACAAGATAATATTATTGATAGAAAATCTTTCTTTTTGTTATAATCTTAGACTATATATATATATCTCTAATAAACTTAGAGTCTTACTTGATATAGACTAGAAATAGGATTTAGACTCTACTAATAATTTATTTAATATGTCTTAAATAAAAATATCTAAATTCTATTTCTTATTGGACTATGACTATTATGGATTAGAACTGATAAATAAACCCTAATTTTGACTAATATAAAATATGAATAATCCAAAATAGTAAATAAGAAAATTATAGGAATCGATCTCAGTTTTCCAACGAATGATTATTTGCTAGATTTGGATAAATATCTTAGAAGATATAGCCTTCAAACTATAGCTATATAAATTCTGACGGATCCTAATTGGATTTGAAATTCAACTTGAACTGCATCTCTAATTTTACTTTAAAAAAAATGCAGTTGTCCTACATCACAAGTGGTATCTAGATAGCCTCCCAACAAACTTCCAATGAGCCTCCAACAAATTTTGTTAAATAAATTTAAATCTAATGACTATCCATTAAGACTCATTAGGTATTTTGGAGGGGCTATAAATGGGCTTTTAGGGGCTCAAGCCCACGAGTCCGTTGGACTCTTGGACTCGTTGACAACCCTATGCATAGCCCTAAGAGACCAAGAAAAGCAGCCATTTATTGAAATTCGTCAAGCAACCATTTATTGAAATTCTTCTTCCATTCTCTAAAATACTAGTCTTTGTGTTTAGCTAGAAAACATGTGAAAACGATAAGGTAATGTTTTTTTCAATTCTGAGTTTAAAATTGGGGGAATTGGTTGAATTAATAAATTTCAGAATTTTGGATTTACTTTTGGAGTAAAATTGAGAAATTGTCAATTTTGTGGATTCCTTGAATTTCGTTTTTTGGATTGTAAATATAATTTAACTAATTCTATCAATTCCTACAATTTTGATGTTTGGTTAGAGAACAAATTAGAGACATGGTCATCCAATTTTAAATGAGTGAGCTTATCTCCTTTTTTAAATTTTATTGAAATATATTTTACATATAAATATAAATATTTAATAAGTAAACGAATAAAACATATTTTAGTGATTTAAAATAAACATAAATATTAAAAATATATTTATAATATTAGACAATTCAAGGGAAAATAAAATGAACTTTATTTACACTATATAGTTAATAAATAAAATACATTTTTAATTAAAATTTGATAATTTATATGTGATAATAATTAAGATTTACAAAAATATTTAAAAAAGTAATGAGTTAAGGGAAAAAAATTTTCATATGGTTTTAGTTTGAAAAAATTTTGGTCACATTTGTTTCAAATAAATGAAAATGTTTGAAAGGAAAGAGACTATATATGTAGTAATAATAAAAAATTATCTATAAAATTGAAATACATTACATTTAATAACTTAACTAATACATAATTTTTTTATAAATATAAAAATTGATATACATAAAAAATTAATATTCTTGTTAACATATAAAAATATAAGATTTCTACATGATATTAGTAAAAAAAATTCTTTTTCTTTGAACATATTCTTCTCAAAATTGACAGTAGATTCTGTCCATCTTTGTTTCTATTTTGTAAGCTCGAAGTACCTCATCCAAAAAATGGTAAGATTATAATAATTATATGAGAATCCATTAACTTGATCGTAATAGTCTTACCACGAAATGCAAATACTTAAATATTTCCCACAAAATATAATATAATAACATATTCTGTCAATATTTTATAAGTATCAATCAGTTTATAATCATACAATAGAACATAAAAATATAAATAAATACATCATCGACCTCTGAATAAAGGATACAATATAGGCACACAATCAACCTATTTCATACAACATACAAAAAATATAAATAAACACACAATTAATCTCTGAACAAATGATATAATATAAACACAGTTAACTTTTTTCTTACAACATACAAAAAATAAATAGACACAAAATCGACCTCTGAATACATGATATAATATAGACACACAATCATGATAAGTAAAACGACAAAAGTCATAATATAATTTAATCGATAATAAGATAGTCATAACATATAGAAAGCTATAGCATAAATGTCATGATAAAATAGCATCGCGTAATCTAGTCAATAATTATATGCCATGTATTGTGTTAAAGATTACAGTCTCTCAGTATATTGGTCAAATCTAAAAACACTGAAACATTCATTCTCAAATACTTTGTACAATTACTTCTCCCGGCACATAATATATAATCAAACATAACTCCTATAAACACCTCTATAACTCTTATAAACACCTATATTGACAATCTATTAAATATTCAAACGAGTTCTTTTTTTCTTCTCAATAATTAAATTATAATACACAACCAATATAATAGTAAAATCACCCATTTAAATACTTAGCAATTCTAAATCCTTATTATCATCCATCAAACAATCAATTACTTATCAAAGCATGAAGTTGAAATAATTTACAAAAAAAAATAACACAATCTTATATATAAATACAATAAATAAATAAAAAACATCAAATAGAAAAAATAGAAAGAAAAACATACAATAACAATATGTAATATAACAATCATATTTTTTATATGTATCCATCTATTAAAAAAACTCAAATATTAGATCCACAAAAATCAATTAGTCTTAGATCACTATCATATCTAAATAATACATACCCTTATTTTCCTGACTTATTACTCACCAATCGATGATATTATGAAGTACAAGATGAGAAAGTCCAAATTGTGTGGCTATAAAAATTCTAGTATTGCATATCATAGATTTAAGACTCAAAGTTAATTCATCATAAATACATAAATATCACAAATGAATTCTCATATAATATAAAACATGATGTACTCATCATAGATCTTAAAAGCGAAAACAAAAACCAACCGATTGAAACATGAAAGTGCAAATTAATTGAACCCAACAATCTATCATAGCAACATCCAATCTGAACCCAGACGATTGAAACATGAGAGTGCAAATTAATTGAATCCAACAATCTATCATAGCAACATCCAATATGAACCCAGCATCAATTATCAACCAAACAAAATAAAACAACGACTAGTAATAAACATCAACCATCAACTATCAGCCAGTCCAAACCCAACATGAATCATCAACCAAACAAGATGAAACAATGGCTAATGATAAACATCAATCAACAATCATCATCGGCCAAAAACCATCTCATCCTCAAACAAACTAAATAAGATCAACCACCAACCAAATAAGAAGTACAAATTACCATCGTAGAATGAGTTTTCCCAGGATACAAGGGTACACCCTGAGAGGTGACAGATAGAAGAGGAGAGGAGGAGAGAAGGAGCAAACTCGGGAAGTAAGACCACCATTGAAGTGCATAACTACAGAAGTGTGCAGACGAAGCCGGTTGGACACCTCACCCTGCTGTTGAAGAGGGGCACGGGATCACAATTAGAGAAGAAGACGTGCAAGGATACAATCAAGGAAGAGAAAGATGAAGAAAATCAACTGGAGAAGAAAATTGACTATAAAGGAGAAAGGTGATGGCAAGAAATCACAAGGAATTGGGTGAGGAATTTGCGCTCGAAATTAAACCAAACATCCTCTAATTTGGTGCAGGCACCACCTCCCAGAAGTTCCATTTATCATGTATACATCATACAGGGCTACCACTTGCTCAGAAAAGCAGTTCTGTTATCCAAACACAGCAGAATACTCTATGCAATTGACATACTAGAACCAAGTGAATCTACAAAGCTACCATGACAGTATGACCTTAAGTAAGCATCGCATTAGCAATCAGAATAAGCTAGAATCAAAAATGAAATCAGCTGAACATAGCTTTAAAAGGTACAATACCAACAATAATTCAACACCAATGCGAAGCCAACAGAACTGCTGAAGATAAGCAAGATATTATTCATACTGCTCTTACAGATCAAGATTGAAACACCACATCCAAAAAGTTATCTATTCTCTTTTTTAAGCGTCCAGGATACACCATACAATCTTAGCACCTGTTCAGAAAGTTTGTTTTCTGTAATTCAAGTTCAGCAGCATACTCTATAATAGACATACTACATTCTAGCTACCATGCTTTCAAAGCGAATGATGCAAATGGCAGTTAGCACAAGGTAATACCAATATGGAATCCATAGAATGATAAGCTTAAACAAAATGAAAAGGTAAAAAATTAGCTTCATAAACTGAAGGGATTTAACTGCCCAAGATAAGCAACATATCCTTCATACTACCAAAACAGTTCCAAATAGAAACACAATGAAATCAGCTTTCCCACATAGTAGCTTTCTAACGATTCAACAAAAACACCAGTAGAATTAATAAAAGGCGAGTCCTTTGCAAACCATACTGCATCCTCTACTCCTCTCCTTCGCTTGCAGCCTCGCCGGACTTCTTGTTGTGCTTCCTCGCATACCTCTGGTTCCTCAGGAACTTGGGGTCCATCTGCATTAACAACAGAAATCATAACATAAGCACCACCAAAATCAAACACAAAGAGAAGTAAATAATAATAATAATAATAATAATAATAAATCACAATTTGGGATGAAACAAGAAATGAATACCCCCTTGGTGGAGGTCTGCCGCTGGCGGCGGGGTTTCTTGATCCCATTCTTGTGGGCCTTGTAGGATTGGTTGTGCGCGGTGTGATTCTTCGATTTCGCCATTGCCTACACTGAAATCCTCAGAAAAAATAAACACATGTCGAAGAATTGGTGATCAACTTCGAAAAAAACAAACGAAATTGAATAAGTTCACGTAGAGCTCAACTGGATTACCCTGAGAACGAGGGATCGGCAAGGAAGAGCAGTCGAGGCCGGGAGGAATTAGGGTTTCTGCTGAATATATAGCATCACTGTACGATTGGACCCTGTTGATGAAATGACCGAAATAACCTTGGACCTGGACCGCATGAAAGTGGGCCAAAACATATGGACTGGAGCCCCAACCTGTCTCGATTCATGGCCCATTGCTGAGCTATGAAAACGAGACACGTGGACTACTGGATCTTTCCAGAGGCTGTCGTCACCGCTGTTTTCAATTTCAGCAAAATGGTAGGACTTGTACGCAAAACGCTCTTCGATATTCCGCGCGCAATCCTAGTCAATGCCTTCTTCAATCCTCAGCCATCGACCATCGGATCATCAACCGAAGGCTGCGATCCATCCGGTGACGAGGCATCGACACCGTCCACGCGTAAACCTCGACTTCCGGGTAACCGTCAGGCGAACCCAGCATCAACCGGCCGTTCCGGTAACAGCGGTTCAGCTCAGCCAGTATAAATCCTACGTGAGCAGGCTCGCCGAGGCCGCGCAATCCACTTCTTCACATCCAAGCTTAAGTTTTCCCTCGCTTCTTCTTCCGTCGGGGCCTCGTCGGAGCTCCGGCGACCAGATTGGCCGCGAGATTTCAACCAAATCCAGCTAGATTCCCAGTGATTTGCTATTGGTGATCATGTTTCTTATTGATTGGCTCTACGGCGTGCTTGCGTCGCTTGGATTGCGCTTCAAGGAGGCGAAGATCTTGTTCCTTGGGCTAGATAACTCCGGGAAGACAACTCTGCTTCACATGCTCAAGGACAAGGTACGATTCATTGTTCGATTGACTCAGTTGGGGTTTTGATTATGTTGGGGTTTGGAGAGAGGGGGGGGGTGGGGGGGGGTTTGTTGTTGAATTTTTAGTGAACTTTGTGGATTTTGGTGTTGGGAACAGAGATTGGTTCAGCACCAGCCGACGCAGTACCCGACGTCGGAGGAGCTGAGCATCGGGAACATCAAGTTCAAGGCCTTTGATCTTGGTGGTCATAGGATGGCTCGCCGCGTCTGGAAAGACTACTACACCAAGGTATCTGTCGACCTTCAGTTTCTAATCCTTACAAATCTGAAGTTGTTTTTGTAATCTTGATCTGTTTATTTATTGGTTAGTTTTGTTGCATTTTTGCTGTGAATGATTGGATTTATCATTTGATTATACGCTCGGTAGCAGAGGAGTTATTGAGGGCAGAATGTCGTAATGGCGAGCCGTCAAATGTTGCATGTAATGATCCTTTCAGTTATTTATATATCCATGAAGTTTGATAGTTTAAACCGAATTTGTGTCATATAGAGTAGTAAAATTTTAGGATGCATTTGAATAGTTTGATGGTGATCACTCCCAACCTTGTAAATTTCTTTTAAGTTTCTCGAGCTAATGTGTTAATTGAATTACCTTTCAACTAATGCAGTCGCTAGTTAGTAAGCATTTAAGGAGGGATTGAAAGTACCATATGATGAATTTAAAGAGACAGTGTTGGATACTGGCAGAAAGTTTTGCTTCACAGTTTTAGGGTATGATTGTAATATTTGGTTCCTATCTTCTAATTAGTTTATTTAAATGTTTTAGCTAGGGGATGGTACACGATTAAAATTAAGAGGTTGTTGAATAGATTTCTGGTGGAATGGAACACCATGGTTTCTGGTCTGCTAGACTGACCATTGGTGGTGTTACGAGAAAAACACAAAAATTGGGAATGTGGGAAATTTGACAATTTTGATTCATAAAGACTGATTTCCCGATGGATGTTTGGCTGAAATGATCTGATGCTTGGATTACTTCAGCTGAAGCTTTCTTGCCCAATGGCCGCATTCTCCTTGTCAATTGCCCAAAATCTAATTGACGTTTTCCTTATCCTCTTCTAGAATACAAGTCAAACTGTTTAAGATACCAACTTGGCTTATTCCTAGCTTGGACTAGTTGGCTTCGAATTCTTGGGCTGGGTTTATTGGCTTTCACCCCAATGTGTTCTATGTTTCACTTGACCAAGTTTGTATGTACTTCCTATTTAGCCTGTTAATGTTCATCCATATAGTACAGATGTCTCCTCCTTCATTGGTATGACTATGAGATCCTTATTTGGGTTGTTTGTTTTGCCTGGCTGACAACAATTAGAAACATCAATAATACATATTTGTTTGGTGTTTTCATGATTCCGATACTCTTTTTTGGTTTTTTGTTGTGGTGAAATTGCCCATGAATTCAGGAAGTTTGAAAACACAGATTTTGCTGCAGGTTGATGCCGTTGTGTACCTTGTTGATGCGAACGACAGGGAGAGGTTTGCAGAGTCAAAGAAGGAGCTGGATGCTCTCCTTTCAGATGACTCCCTGGTGAATGTACCTTTCCTCGTACTTGGGAACAAGATTGACATTGCAGACGCGGTATCCGAGGTGGACCTACGCGCTGCACTTGGCCTAATCAATTTCACCACGGGAAAAGGCAAGGTGGACTTGGCCAACACGAACGTGCGGCCCATCGAGGTCTTCATGTGCAGTATCGTTCACAAGCTGGGCTACAGTGAAGGCTTCAGGTGGCTCTCCCAGTACATCAAGTAAGTTCTTGCCACTTCATATAGCCGTGGTGGTGAGGATGGAAGATACAACTCAAGCATACATAATGTAGTGTAGATGTTGGACACGAGATTTTGTATTACGTTTTTTTCGTCTACATGGATTGTCTTGATTGTTTGTATGTGATTCTGTTTTTTCTAAGGTCTGCATCTAGATCAAGTCTGTAGCGTAGAATCGTGGCTTTCTTCTCTATTGGTGTTCAATTGGGTTTTTGATGGATAATGAAGCTGCAATGAACGTCGTGTGAATATTAAGAAATTGCCAGAAGAAACTGGGAAGGTTGGATGTGTCCACCGATTTCTGTGTGCGTGCAGGTTAAACTTTCAACGAGGTCAATGTTGCAACACTTTCAGGTTGAGACTTAAGAACACGATTAACACGAGTTAGTAGGAGGGGTAGAGAACACCATCACGCGATAGATTTTTTTAGGGGAGACAACAAATATGTGAACGGAATGAACGGAAGGTTAAAAACATCAAAACAACTGAGAGGATGGCCGCCATTATAAAGCTAAAAGATTTTACCATGGCAAACTCCGTTAGTCTGATTCTCCAGACAAGTCTAATCGGATATCGACTTACATAGATTCAGAATATAAATCAATAATTCATAATACATATTCAAAATATAAACTCGCAATCTTTAAAAAAATGGATACCAATATCAAAAATGTCAACTCACAAAAATAATTACGTAATATAATTTTATTGCATTTTGACGCGGTTGACTGGTCGATTTACAAATAAAAAATAAATGGAATAAATAAATAAATATATCTCCCTCGGTTTCCAAATCTCATCCCTCGGACGCATTTCATCCGCTTCTGCCACGTTTCCAATCTGTCGACTTTCCGCCCTCTTTCTCGAGGCACACTATATACGCGTATCTCCTCTCTCAAAATTCTCACCCATTTCCATATCTCGCCCTCTCAATTTCTCATGGGCAATCGATCTTCCTGCATGCCGCGAGCCACCAAGCCGCTGCCGGCCGTCACGGTGGTGCACCCGGACGGCGGCCTCCGCCACTTCCACGCCGCCGGATGGGCTGCGGCCGATCTCATGATCGAGTTCCCTGGCCACGTCATCGCCCGAGTCGCCGTGGCAGGCGGGGCCAGCCAAGTGAAAGCCCTGCAGGCGGAGGATCCAATCCGGCCCGGCGAGGTCTACTTGCTGCTGACCCGCGACCGGTTTGGGTGCAAGGTCTCGGAGGCACAGCTGTCGGTCGCGGCTGAGGCTGTCAAGAGCCGGTCGTGGTGGCAGAGGAGGACGGGTAGGAGATCCGGATCCGATAAGAGGGTGTTCCCGGAAGGACGAGACGAGGAGACCGGGAAGACCGGAACCACCGGTAAACGGGCCGGGCCGCGGCGGCAGTGGAGGCCCATGTTGGATACTATTCATGAAGGACACTGGCAGTAGCGGGGGGTGTGATGATTATCTTTGGCAGGTGCGAATTGAAAATTGTTAGATTGGAAAGATCATATATTCTTATTGGGATTTTCGCATGAAATTGCAAGAATCCAAAGATAAAAAGGTTTTCTACGATGGAAAAATGCATTAGTTGGCATTTTCTTGCAAAAGAAATTTTGTTTATGCTATCGAACATGTATTATATTGTTTGACGTCAAACAAGACATCGATGCATATGATGCGCCTCAGGCTTTCCTCTTTCCCAAACTCTCATCAACACCAAACCTCTTTGGCTGTTCACAAAGAATTATGGAATCAAGTTACTGCACAGACGTCAACTTCAAACCCCTAAAATGAGTCAAAGACTATGCACAAACCTTCACGGAACCTTTTAGGGTTCACATCAACACCGTAATCCTTGAAGCCCCTGCAATCCTGACCCCTTCACCAGCCTAACTACATATAGGGTTATGCACTATTTAGTTTGAAGTAAATAAATCAATTGAAATAAGATAATTAATTGGATACGGATTATTCAGTTTTCCGTTTGCTTTGATTTTTAAAAACTATAAATTTCAATTTAAATTTTTAATTTTGAAAAAAACGTAAAAACCGAAATTTATATATATATATGTTTGATTTTAATTTTTTTTTTTCGATTTGAATTTAATTTAAATTTAACTTTAAAAAATATTTATCTATATTCACAAAAAACTTAGTTAAATTTTCGATTTTTAATTTAAATCGAATCAAACTAAAACATTTCAGTTCGATTTTACTTCGACTTTTCTAATATTTGAATTCGATTCGATTTTTAAATTTTTAAAATTAAAATTTTTAATTCAGTCTACTTGATTCAGTTAGATAATCAAATAGACCAAAGGCACAGCCCTAACCACATACAACCCAAATACCAAATTTATGAAAGCAAAAACCAATTAATCATAAAGCGCTGAAAGGAGGGAAGTGATGAAAACTCACAGCAAGGCCGACGGCTCGTGGACCGAAAATAGCTACTGATGAGCACTTTGTTGGTTTTGTGACGATAAAGTAGCACCAAGACCTTAAAAATCATGTAATCAATTCAACAATTAGTACTATTTTCAGCGATTTGTTTCTAAAAACTAAAAGAGGAGTGGATGATAAGTTATTACCCTGTTGAAATGCCACAGCTAAGAACATAGACTTTGTCAAAGGGAGCCAAGGATCTTGGCAACACAACCTGAATGTACAACAGCATACTGAAAGTGGATGCTCCAACAAAGTGATATATCTGTTTGCCATTGATCGAAAACCTTGACTGTTCGTCGCCGATCATCATCCCCCGTCCATGTTTATCCTGAGTAGCGTGCACATGTTGCTCTCTTCAGATTTTCAGGGAGCACAATCCCTGCATTCCCCAGTGAAGACACCCTCCCCGATGCTCTCCACGACACTGCCATCGCAAAATGCTCTAATTTAGCATCACGAATAACAAGCACAACATCATACATTTTGCTCACCATAGAGCTCTTTATAGTTTCTTATCCTCCAGCTTCATGGCCAAATGTTCTAGGGAACATAGGCGTTTGCACCTGCAATTCAGAACCACAAAGGCACCTTTATCATCTTTCTTTAACAGAAATCACAGACAGACATTTAAACAAACAAGTAAACGGCAATGCTCCTGCAGCTCATCCAAATACCTTGGCTTCCCAAACGTATGCGTCGGAATGAAAAAGAAAGGGATAATTACCGGTAGCACTTGTAATTAATCTTAATTACCTATCACCCCTACTAATTTTTTGAATTATTCACACCCCCTCTTTTTTCAAAATATTTACTACAACCCTCCTAAATTTTCGGAATTACCCACACCCCCTCTTTTCTCAAAATATTTACCTACACCCTTAATTATTATTTAATCAAATTTTTTCCAAAAAATTCATATTTTATCCTCGGTTATTTTACAATTAAATCCCTAAAAACTTATTTTTTATTATTTAACACCCCGAAATTCGTTTTTTTTGCCAATAACACCCCGAAATTATTTCGATTTACAGAAAAGTCCCCGAAATTTGGATTTTTGCAAATACCACCCCGAAATTATTCCGATTTACAAAAAAGTCTCCGAAATTATTATGACGAAAGCGAGGTTGGCGGCGCGCGGGCGGCGACGCCGGAGGTCGAGGTCGGCTCGCCGGCACGCCCGTGTGCCGGGAACGGAGGCTGAGGCGTGGCCGTCTGCGCCAGTGTACCAGGGATGAAGGCCGAGGCCGGCCTGCCGGCGTGCCGGCGGGCCGGCCTCGACCTTGGCCGTCCACTCACACGTGCCGGCGCACCGATCTCGGCCTCCTTTCCCGGCACGCAAGCGCGGACCGCCAAGACCGAGGCTGTCCGCGCCCACGTGCCGGCCCGCAGGCACGCCAACCTCAGCCTCCACTCCCGCAGCCGGCCTCCGGCGTCGCCACCCGCACGCCGCCACCCTCGCCGCCGTCACAATAATTTCGGGGATTTTTTTGTAAATCTGAATAATTTCGAGGTAGTATTTGCAAAAATCTGAATTTCTGGGACTTTTCTGTAAATCGGAATAATTTCAAGGTGGTATTTGCAAAAAACCGAATTTTAGGATGTTAAATAATAAAAAATAAGTTTTTAGGGGTTTTGTTGTAAAATAACCGAGGGTAAAATCGAAATTTTTTAGGAAAAATTTGATTAAATAACAATCAGGAGTGTAGATAAATATTTTGAGAAAAGAGGGAATAGGGGTAATTCCGGAATTACGGGAGTTATAGGTAATTAAGGCTAATTATAGGGGCTATAGGTAATTAATTAACCCAAAAATTAAAAAAAAAATAATTTTTTTTTCACCCTTTCATTTATTTCTAAACAACCAAACAGCTCTTAAATAAAAATTAATTATTTAAATATGTAATAATTAATATTATAAAATATTAAATGGTTGTTAAATTACTTAACTGATACCTAACCGTTGCCTGATTGCAAATTACCGCCTTTCTTGCAACATGATATAATTATGTTGGCAAATATTTTTATAAATAATATTTTAATTTTATAATACTAAATATGATTTTATAATATTAAAAATAAAATAGTTTACGTTTCTGTTCGGATATTTGGACAATCCACCTAGTCGATTTAGAAATATATCACTTAGCACTATTTAAACATTTTACTTTTAAAGTGTTTATACATAAATCCTAGGATTCATCCAAATAAATATATAGGTAAATTTTAAAAAATTATAATCTTTCCACTAATATAGAATTAAATTATTAGTTGTATATAAAATATTAAGTTAAATAATTAAGTGTCACTTAAAAAAATAATAATTAGACGATAAAAAAACATTTGCATTTAAACGATCAATTTTTATTAAACATCTAAATAAATTATTTAGATATTTAGATTGTTCACATTGTAAGTGCATGTGTCACATTGTATCCCAAAGAGTTGCAAACCATAGGGATATAAACCGGATGGATGGTTTCCGGTTTCGAGAAAATCAGGAGCTTTTGGAATTGGATTAATGAGTGATTTTCAAATTTTAGTGGTTGCTTTGACTGCTATATGGCAATGGGCTAAGCTAAGCTAGAGCATTATCAAAATTAGCAAAAAAGCCTTCTATTATATACTTCCTAGACATGCTTTAGAATTAGAATTTAATATTGATGTCATTTTGAATTTAAAAACTCTATCTAGAGTTGTCAATGGCTCAGGTGACTCAATGTTTTGATTTACAATAAAAGGTTTACGGATTACTTTATTTTTAAATAGCATAAAAAATAAAAGGTAATATAAGATAAAATTTAAAAAAAAAAAAAAGACACAGCGATACAAATGACTCACCCAAAATTGAGTTACATCCACGATGAAACAACAAATCCACTATCTACATGTTTTATAAGAGTTTACAAGAAAAACTCTATTTTATTTCCTCCAATTAAATTATTCACCAAGTCTTGGTTTTGTCTCCACCTTTAAAGAAAATTTATAAAAAAACACAAGAAATCATCATGAGAGACAACTAAAAAGTATTAAAAAGACTATATTTCGGAATCAATACTCTCTCTTTCTCCTTCTCTCTATTTATCTTTATTCCTCTTTATCTATTTATCTCTAGTTTAATCTTAGCACGACACATAAACTTATATATTATTAAAGTATTTATAATTCTTTATTAACTCTGAGTTCTATTCTGATTATAACTCTGAATATTACATAATAAATATTAAGAATCAGACATAAATTCAAATTTAACTTTGAATTTCTACTTTAATTTAAACTCTAATCTAAGTTTGAAACATCCAAACTCAATAGCTCGAGAGCCTTTCCCGACTTTATTCTATCCAAAATTTTTGGATTTGAATCTAGGATTTTCGACCTTCAAGTCAGATTGGACCAAAAAATTTATATCAAATAGATAGACCCAATAATGCAAAATATACAATCTCTACGGCCATAATACAATCAAGTGTTATCACAAATTTAATCAAAATTTTCAATCTATTGAACTTTTTCAATCTTTTATAGTATTAATGATACAGAACAACTACATCATTTTTACAGTAAAATTAGAGATCCAGTCCAAGTTGAATTTCAACTCCAATTATGATTCGTCAGAATTGGTATACCTACAGTCTAAAGATTATATCTCCTAAGATATTCGTCAAAATCCATCAAATAACTATCCATTAGAAAGCTAAGACCGATTTCTACAATTTTTTTATTTATTATTTTGGATAATTCAGATTTTGTATCAGTCAAAATTAGGGTTGATTTATCAGTCCGAGTTAATAATAGTTCTCACCCAATAAGAAATAGGATTTAAATATTTTTATTTAAGATATATTAAGTAAAATTCTTAGTGGAGTTAAGTCCTATTTTTAATCTACATCAATTAGGACTCTAAGTTTATTAGAGAGTTATATATACAGCCCAAAATTGTAGAAAAAAAAATTTCTATCAATAATATTCTCTTATTTTGGGTTTATTCCCTTCCATCTTCCTTGTGAATTCAAGGATCTATCATGGTGAGAAGACGATGATCTTTTCTCTATCTCTCGTGCCCTCCCCCTGCTGCATCAAATGATATCAGAGCGACGTTATTCTTGAACTCAACTCCATTGATTGTAGTTAGTGGTGACAACTCCATAGACGATGATTTAGGAGATTATCAAATTCGAGATTTGATCAAACAAAATTTTCTTACTTCTATCAGTAGAAAATATGAAGCTTTGAAATAGATTGAAACTAAGAACCAAGTTCATCAATTGATCGTCGAAGAGGCTCGCAATCCAATGTCTTAGAGATTAACATACGACACTACTCAGAAAAACTAAACCTTAATGAGGTGAATATTCCATACTTTCATGATTATGAATATTTATTTATTTGGATGGATAAAATTGAGAAATTTTTTAAGCTTATGGAGATTCTTGAAGAGAAAAAGGTGAAAATTGTTGAATACAAGCTTGATGGTTATACTTTATCTTGGTAGGAGCAAATTCAAATCCAAAGAACACGTAAAGACAAACCAAAAATTCACTCATGACCGAAGATGCTTAAACTATTCAAGATAAAGTTCTCAAAAAGGAATCAAAATCAAGTAAGACAGATCTCTTATCTAAGGGTTTTTGAAATTAAAATCAATGGAGACAACCATGAGGTATTAATTCCACATCTTAGTAACTTTCCTCTAGTATTGAATTATCAAGTTGAAGAAGAGGTTGTGGATCGTGTGGAAGACAAATAAACTAGTGAAGAATTTATTGAGAGCCCCAAAGATTCTTTCTTTGATGAGTTAGAAGATCATACAAAAGTAGTTTTAGATGTTATAGAAAATTTTCAAGAGACTATCGATGAGAATTCATATGAATCATTTGATAATCTTGAAGGCTGTAAGAAAAAGTTTTTCACTTGTAAAAAACTTGATTGTCCTACTCAAGATTATTTTTTGAATTTATCAAAAGCCAACTCTCTTAAACAACTTGAGAAAATTTCTACAGAAGTTATCACTATACAAGATTCAAAATTTGCAATAATATATTCAGACTATTATAGTAATTGTCAGCAAACTTGTGAAGAATATTTTCATTCCATAACAACAAATCATAAGTTAGTGTGTTCAAAAATTTTATTTCAAATAAGGTTGAAGGAAATCCTGCAAAAGTTCAAGTGGTTATGCCGAAGGAAAATAAGAGATCGAAGTACTGAAGACGTTACTCGAAGAAATCTTATTGGTTTATATCATCAAGTTTTATATTGGAAAGAGTTCGAGAGGAGCACAACTGGAATAATGGAGACTCCAATCTTTGACTTAAGGATAAGTTCTTTACAAGTGGAGGAGTCTGATATAGGACAAATACATCTTTTTTACAATAAAATTAAAGATTCAATTCAAATTGATTCCCAGCTCCAATTATGATTCGTCAGAATTGATATACCTATAGTATGAAGGTCATATCTCCTAAGATATTATCTAAATTCAGCAAATAACTATTCGTTGGAAAGCTGAAATCGATTCCTACAAGTTTCTTATTTACTATTTTGGATAATTCAGATTTTGTATTGGTAAAAATTATGATTTATTTATCAGTCCGAGCCAATAATAGTCTTACCCCAATAAGAAATAGGATTTAGATATTTTTATTTAAGTTATGTTAAGTAGAATTCTTAGTGGAGTCTAAGTCCTATTTTTAGTCTACATCAAGTAGAACTCTAAATTTATTAAATAACTATATATACAGTCCAAAGTTGTAAAAAAAAAATTCTATCAATAATATTCTCTTATTTTGGGTTTGCTCTCTTCCATCTTCCGTATAGATTCAAGAATCTATCATGGTAAGAAGACGATGATCTTCTCTCTATCTCTCGTACCCTTCTCCCGCTGCATCACTTAAGTATAGCCGCTTTTGATTAATAATGGTATTTTAATACAAGTACCACAAATCACATGATTGCAGATGCTCAATAGCTATGCAACAAGACTCTTTATAAAAGTACTAATTAGATTCAAGTTAGTAATGACTCTCATATTCTGATTTTTTTTTTATATTGATACCACTACTATATCTCTTATTTGTTGCTCAATTGACAAAAGATCTTGATTAAGATTTTATTTTTAATATTACTAGTTTTGTCATCAAGGATCGATGTTCAAGTAAGATTCTTCATGGAGGGTCGAGTAATGACATATTATACCCTATTTCTTCCAACTCTTATCCCCTTAAATAAATTATTGGGTCCAAATTATTTAGTTGAAAATTTTCAAAATTACCATTTGGACTTTCTAATTCATATTCTTCCTATGCTCCTGAGTTAATTCATTTTGATATTTGGGAGTCAACCCCAATTTTATCAAATGATGACCATAGCTTTTAAATGATTCTTGTAGATGATTTATCCTAATTTTCTTGACTCTATTTGCTAGATTACAAAAGTGAGATTATCTCTTATTTTATTAATTTTAAAAGGATGATTGATAATTTTTTATCTGTTAGGAAGCCACAAGAGTGTCAAACCAGATCCATATAGTGAGTCGGACACCAAACCATCTCAAAAGCTCAAACTCATGGGATATGGGTCTCTTTAACTATATCTATTGGACTCTATTTATCTAATATCCAATGTGGGACTAATTCATCACACCTAACATTATAACATTTATCTACTAATATCAAGACTTTTAGATTGATGGTGGCGGCAAGTACATAAGTCTTTGTTTCATTCCAGAACACCATTGTATTTTTTTGCTCTTTAATTACCTAGCAAAATAGATTCTCTGAGAGAAAGCGTAAACTTTTTATGAAAATGGGACCTTTTTTAATTGATCAAGCACCCAAATCTTATTGGGTTGAGGTTCTTCAAATGAGTATTCATTTTATAAATCCATTACCTAATGTAGTTCTTGGGAGCTTTCTCCTCATGAAAAGTTTTTAGAAGGTACCCAATTGTTCTCATATATGAGTCCTTTTGATGTAGTTTTATCCATACTTGATCTCTTACAACAAAGACAAACTTAAATTCAAAACTCATCAATATTAGTTTCTTTATTATGAAGTGCAATACAAGGGATATAAATGCATTGATCCAACTACTGAAAATATTTACTTACTTCCCCATGTCATCATTGATGTAACACTTTTTGTTTTGCTGGTACTTATTCTTCTCTACCTCTATTATCTTCACATTTTAATTATATTGATATAGTTATTTGTTTTAGTTACTGTAGACACCACATGGATTTAAAGTGAGCTAAGGTCCGTTAAAACCCGCTAACTTTTATATCAATTTTATTTAGAATTCAACCAATTACATCCATACTAGGTCCGTTAAGACTTATTAGGACCCATTAAGGTCCGCTAATGCCTCAAATATCTATTAAATCATATATTATCATGTCAATTCTAAACAAGCATACACATTGACCATCATTTCTTAACAACTCATGCCTAATCTTGTTTTCTATAATTATTGCTTCTAATGATATGCTAATATGGTGACAAGGAGCAAATTAGCATATGCATCCACCCTCGAATTATTAAGGTAATTAGATGATGAGATAACTCTAATGTTGATTAATATGACATAAATTTAAGAGTATAATTAGGAAAGACTTGAACCTTGATAAGCTCAAACTCAAGCCTGAAACTTAATCTTCAAATTAGAACCAAACCAGAAACTAAAATTATATACTTATGTTTTTGGGCTAATATCATATTTCAAATTAGGCATATTTATTTTGATTAAAATTTGAACTCAAACTCAAAAATTTTGTTCCAAATCAAACTTTCGGATCACTTGAGCCCATTGATAGCTCCACAAGTAAATGTTA
Organism: Trichopus zeylanicus subsp. travancoricus; assembly: GCA_005019695.1. NCBI lineage: Eukaryota > Viridiplantae > Streptophyta > Magnoliopsida > Dioscoreales > Dioscoreaceae > Trichopus > Trichopus zeylanicus. The sequence continues at coordinate 381,909 of RXID01021458.1, read as the reverse complement.
AATAATAATGGAGAACTATCTAACTCATCATTAGTTAATAAAGTCAATTATTCAAATTCAGAGTCAAATCTTTGGGTCAACAAAACTGATATTAGTTGACAAATCTTGACATTGGGACAATCTACAACCATGAATTGCTTTGTCAATAGATCATGTAATGTGACCAAACAAAATAGCTTTATATTCAAAAGCTCTAAACGGGCTCCCAATAAAAAGGCCTCTAATAAGTTTTTTAAATAAATTTAAAATCCAATAGACTATTCTATTAAGGCCCGTTGGGTATTTTAAACGTGCTCTAAACAAACTTTTAATAAATCTGGCCCATGAGTCCAATGGACCTCCAGACCATTGAAAACCCCACTTGTAGCTCTCAAAGTATTCGACAAAGCTTTACTTGGAGGATTGACATAAAATACATAATAACAACACGATAAGAATATATAACTATGCAAAGATGCTTTATTCCAGAGCCACTAATCAATTTGCAATCTACCGGTTTAGTCCAAGGTTTTGACCATCATATGATACTCATCTCAAGACTGAAATTCAAAAACCCAAAGCATGGTATGCAATAAAACATCCACCACTTTATTATTATTATTCAATATTATCATCCAACTCACCACAAGATCCTACTTACTTTATTTTTAATGATAGAAAATTTATTAATATCTTCACAAAATTGACTATCCTTCACATAATTTTTCTATCCATGTGATAAACTCAACTTGATTTTCAGTATGTTGCATTTGAGGACAAATGTTAGGAAGAGCAACAAAAAAATAAATCATATTATATTTAATACGAAAATAAATTATATAAAAAAAAGTAATATTACATATTTATTTTAATATATGAATTTTTTTTCACTTGAAAAGATATTATATTAATCATAAAATATCCTTATATATTTCATACTCTTTTTTGATAATATAACATTATAAACAAATGTAAAACCTGCTCATTAAGATGTGCAACAAAGCATAAAATCCTTCATCTTTTATACGAATATAATAAATGAGGAAGACTCGAGGGTTTTTTTTTTTGTAAAGCAGTAATTTAGAGAGGATTGCTTCTTGTAGAACTCATTTTGGTTAATATGGTGAAAATGCTTGTTTGTTTGGAAGCAATATATGGGGTTGAACCTGAACAAAATCAAGACTGTAATAACCAGTATTATGTAGTAAAATTTCAAATGGCACAACCACAGAGGTGATTTACAGGACAACGGACACCTCAAATTTATCATGTTAAAACAACTTAACAGGTGATAGACGATAGATAGTGTTTCAGGAAATGCTATGTTTGGCTAGCTCTACTCACGATGACCGAGGCATATTCAGCAACGGTTGAGTCAGGGGACCTCTTTAGTTGAGTGAAGAGAGGGAAGTACTCGGAAGAGCGGAGAAATCGCCTGCAAGCGACATGATCACACATTTTTCGTAGAGCGAAGAGCACAATTTTGAGAGGCGAATCGTTTACAGCTTCACCTCTGCTTGGGCTCAAAGCGACAGTAGAGTAGTCACTTGCAAGCTTTAACAAGGCCTGATGAACAAGGGAATTAATATTCATATTACGTTAGCAGCACGGATGAACAATCAAAGTGCGGAAAAGGAGTGCATCAACTAGAAGAATTTGACAATGCAGAATGCTAAATTCAACAACATTGATGTTATTTAAAAACTGACAGACCTGCAAGGCACCTTGCGAGACAATCTCTTCACAGAGTATGTTGGAGTTGCGCACGAGATTACTAAGTGCACCTGCAGCATTGGCTTTCGTTTTGTCTTCCTCTGCCGAAAGCAATAACTTTGTAAGCTGCGGTATGGATCTTCTGAGATCCTCGTACAATGCATCATTGTGGTATGCAGCATTTCCAACCTGTCAAAACAAAAATAAGCTGATAGCTATACTAGTGTAGATTAGCTAGCAAGCATTTATCCTGCCACCAATAATAAGTTGACTCTTCTAGCAATTCATAATCATTCTCTTGTGCTGGACAAAATTGATCATTAATGCTTTTCAGAGAATCAAATTGTCTTATATCTTTTTGTTCGCATCAGTGCATCGGAAATCAAAATCCATTAATTACACTGCATCATGGAGGGTTTTTATCTACTTTTCATAGGAGAGAAATAAATGACTGTGCAGCCAAAGGACACAAAGAGGTTCTGATGACCAATCCACCCTCAGAAAATGCTCAACTTGAAGTATAACTGGAATAGCTTTGAGAAATCAGAGATTTTCCTACAAACAACTATCAAATGATGACACTAGCTACAGCCTGCATCTTTCTACAGAGAAGATTTAACAATTGAGAGTTCCACTGGGATTTAGGATGAAGAGTTGTAAAGAGGTTCATGGTCTTCTTCACAGTAACATTGTCAATATATAACAAAACAGCAAAAGAGAACACAAATAGGAAAAATCTTACCGCAAAACAAGCAAACTTTCTAGTGCGTTTGTCGGAATCAGAACACCTATCAATGAGTTGGTCAATGATCTTATGCATTGCCTGGAACATGAACAGAAAATTAGGATGAATTTGCCTTGTACGTCAAGAACACAAAGAAAATTATAAGGACTAGATCTTACAAATGAGCGATAAAAAAAGGGGCTGTGTCGGCACATATTTCCAATGGCACTACATGCTTTTGCACGTAAATCAGCATCTTCACGACTCAGAAATACTTTCATAAACGCTAACAAACCTGCTTTGTCAATGGGTTCATAAAAGTCCTGCCATAAGTCATAATAATGCTTGGTAAGAGGGCACATTAAGAGAGTCCGTGTAACCAAATCCAATTGAAAAAATTGTTGCCAGAAAACTACAGAAGCATGGATAATTTAATAGCATAAACAACACCTAATACTATTACTCTTATATAACAGATGTCTTCACAGTGGCAAATGCTAGAGCAAACAAAAAGTAAAGATCCTGATAGGAGCAACCGCAAAGAAGACAGCTTCAAACCTTGGACATCCGAGCTAGATCAGAGACTATCATTAGGAAGTCAAGCATAGCTTCCCTTGGGCTAGAACCACCAACCAGCCTTTTCACTATGGTTGGATTGAGTAAACCTTCTCTTACAAGCTGCAAAGCCAAAGGACGGTAGCCCGCCATTTTGGCAATGATAGCAACAGGCTTAGCTAAGTAATTAGAGTCAATAAAGTCCAAGGACCTGAGAATACCTCGAGGGAACCCAACCTGGAACATACAGGTGTTTCAAAGAATAAAAAGTTTAGCAAAAAAAAACACAAAGTCAATAACTGAGTGAAAATTTTGGGATATAACCTCCAGGAGGACTTGTATATACTGCGGCATGTTTGCCTCAAGTGCTTTAACCATTTCCTTGCTTTCCAGACCTACTCTTCCACCAGGGGATGCAGTGTTTAGAAGGAAGCCACTATTTATAGATGCAGATGTTAATGGTATGCTGGGAGAACACTGGACTGCAACAAAAGGAAATGCTACAATATCAATCACTGCATATGTTAGATCTCTAATCCCATTGATTCCACCACCAAGCCCTCTCCAGTTCTTTAATATTCTGAGGTGCGTTTCAGATATTGTGTCAGTTATTAGCTTCAAATGCTCTCTTCTAAAAAGGATATCGCGGAAAACACCAGCAGGTAAGCAATGACACAAAGCAGAAACTGCCCAAGCAACTCCAACAGGCGATACCCCAACTCGAACATTTGATGACTCTTTTTTTTCAGAGCCCTTCTGAATTCCATCAGCCAATAAACAAACAAGAAGCTGCGGGACTCCATTTGAGAATGCTTGCTCAATGGCTAGAGGACCTCCCCACTTGAGTCTAGTTTCCAATGTACCGACACAACCATCCCTAATACCATGCCAGTACAAGAGCATCCCATTATAGTTAGCCATTGTTTTGTTTTCGTCAGAGAGCCACAGCTTGATATACGTGCATAGTGTTCCCATAGGAGGTAATATAGAAAGTGCAGATTCACAGACAGATTTTGCAGGCCCACTGCTTTCAATGGAAAGAATTGAGGATAATGCAAGCATTGCTGATAAACAATAAGGTTGAATGCAGTTCAGTCCCTTGTCATCAGCAGAACATAGATGTGCAAGGACCGATAGTCGCGCTCGTTGTTTCTTCTGTGAGCTACTGAGAATAGATGAAGTTGAATTTTCTCCATCTGACTTCAAACAATCAGCAATCGTTGCTAAGGCAAGGCAGCAATGAAGGACTAGTCCTTGCGGGTTGGACAGCTTACATTTTTGGTTGCGTGTTTCTCCAGACTCTTTGTTAAGATATGAAGCACAAAGAGATAACAAGGAAAACATGTCAGAAACAATAGCCCCGTCACTACCTGAATCAACTTCTTCTGATGCCGAAGAGCTTGAGTAGGCACATAGCACTTTGCATACAAGAGAATTTGAGAGGCAAACTCGTGACATAAGCTGAAAATGAAGGTTACTTAAAATAAGGACTGAATCCAAACTTCTGAGGTGCATACATTGAAGTCTTAAAAAAGAGAGTATTTTGGCGCAAACTCATTAAAGATATTTCTGGCCCTTGTTTGCAAGATGCTATTCCCATTATGAGAGTATTAGGAAAATTCTCAGAACAATCAAAAAACCAACGAAATGGATTAGTAGACAAGCATGAGTTCATGCTAAAAGTAGATCTTGTATCTTAACATAAAAAGAAGGGCCTACTTGTTTGAGCTTCTGTTGAGTGCACTGAACTTAAGTTTCCTACTTTTCTAGCTGAATGCACATCATCCACCAGGACTCAAGTTCAAACACTGAAAATTCTGACCCCCTAACACTGCATTTAGGATTCTTCCTAGATCAAAGGACAGACAATACAACAGAAAGACAAAATCGATGAAATGTGTCATAGAGTTAAAAAACTTCTTCAGCTACATCACTGCAGCTAAATGCTAAAATACCATAACATACTCCATAACTATTACACATTGTGCATACTTTAGGTTCATCAGGATCTAGAGGACTAGAAGGATTTATGTATCTTTCTCTTATTAATAATTAAATATATGTTTACTTGCAGTAGATGTCTCACAGGTTGCATGATTGACTCTTGACCATTACTTTGTTGCAATTTCACAAAGAAAACACCATTGAGATATTAAGATCAGCAAAAGAACATCCCATAAGAAAGTATATCAACACCTAGATAAACAGAGGGTAGACCATGATTATATTATGGATACTTGGGATTCAGTTCCAGTTTTTGAGGTAAAACTGTAAAAGAAATGTAATGGCAATAGTCTGGATTATAGAAGAAGCATGAACATAAGACATTTAAGTTGCAGTAATATAAGCAGAAAGATTAGACTTGATTCCAATTTAGAAGAATAAAAGCAAAGTTAAATTATGGCATACACAAATAAAACAAGGTACCTGAAAACTGGCATGCAGTGCAGATTCTAGCCCATTATGAATGGAATAAAAGAGGGCAGCTTGCATGTGTCTTGATTCAAGAAAAGATTTCACAAACATATCAAGAATTTTAAAGGATTCTATCTCAAGTAGTTTGCTCTCATCATGCATCCGGGTATAATCTTGAAATGATGATTGTTGCTGTGAGCAACTTAGTGGAAATAGAAAGGCCTGCCCTTTCATAGAAATGATTTCCACCGCATCTACCAGAGCCCACATGGCCTTGCATGCTTCACAAGCTGCTGGCACCATATTTAAAGTCCCTGATAAAAGACTTGATCCTGAAGCTATTAAACATTCGCACAGCAGATCCATAACACCAGATGTTTTAGCATGATCAACTATCTGCATGAGAGTTTGTTCTGCTGACGCTTTGTGGGAAACCATTCCAGAATCTGGAGCTGGTATGGTTGTTTTGAGCCCCAGAGCAACTCGAGATAACATGACAGCTAGACATGCAGTAGCCTCATAAAGAATCCTTCCAGATGCATCTTTGTTCATAGCAAGAACCTGCAGTGAATAAGGAATCAAAACTAGAAGAATAAATATCCACACACAAAAATGTCCAAAGCCAACAACTAACCAGAACATAGAACTCTTTTAGCGCAACCCAATGCCTCCCATAAGAACTTCCAATTCCAACTCCACTATTATCTAGTAGTCTCCTTAAATTTGAAAGGGCCTGCATAAATAAATATCAGGTCATACTACAAAGTATACGAGGCAAAACATCCATCCTTGATGGCTTGCCTAGTTCGCCTAGACAATGAAAAGTAACAACATAAATCAACAAGGGTCTATAACGTCCAACAAGACCATAACAAATATCGTTTGCCATGAACATCAGAACAGTGTACCATAAAAGGTTGAGAAAAAGAAACCTTTTGCGTTAATCCCTGAGCTTCAGAAAGATTTAACTTGACAATGGCAGCACTAAACCCAAAAAGCACAGAGATCATGTCATCTAATGCCACACAAGAATGATGTGCCCCAGCTGCAATCATATTTGAAATAATTCTGAATGATTGGTTTGCACAATCAATGTTTAGATCCCTGGAAACATAGGAAACATGGCTTATTTTTAAGAGTCTATAATAAACTCTATATACAGTTCTGAACAACAGTCTATGTCAAACAATATCATACAATCAAACAAACTACTGTCTGATACACATGAAGTTACGAGTGAGTGTATATATAGTCAGAAATGGAAGAATGACCAAAGAAATAGCTCCCAAGATTCATAACTCACAAATGCCATAAGCATTTTTCAATTTTGAAACTTGCTGAAGAACTGACATTAAGTAATAAATGCACACAAGAGATAACTATGACTCCTGCATAATAACTATTTAGTGTTAGAGATCCTATACAACAAATAAACAACAGATTCACCTCAATGAACATGGAGATCCATTGGACCAAGTTTTCAAGGGAAGCAGAATAGCAGACAATGCTTCAAAATCCTGACCAATAATGTTTGCACCTTTGACTGTTCGTGAGCTTTTCTCCAGCTTATCCAAAACCTGATTCTCTGAAAGCAGGATTAAATGGGTTAGATGAAGGAAAACAAATGAGAACCTATGAAGTAAAATTGGCATAAAAGTAATGATCTTGCACTCAGAGTTACCATGCAGCACTAAACTATCTGCCAATTATCCTACTGGGTATTACTACAGTCTTTGCAGCCCTTACAGAATGATCTGTCATGATTTTGTGACTTCATAATTCAACCTATCCGAACTACTTGCTCAGGAAAAAAATATATATTGTAACATACTATAAAAAGTTTCATTTTAGTTCATAGAACATGCAACTAAAAAAAATACCCATGAGATCTGTAGAAAGCACACTATTACAAGAACAGATTTTCTCAAACTAATACACATGCAATATACAGAAATTTTCTTATTGGTTGTTTTTTATGTGCTTAAGATAAAGGAATCATTAAAGCAGAGGCATCACATATTTTGTCACAATTACTGGGTAGATTTTATCTACCTCATATTTGGCAAAGCTTATACATTCATTCCTGCTCTTTTATAGTTGACAAATCCCAAACATGAAACCATCCAACAGATATTCTGACAGAAAAAAAATCATACATGAATGACACATTTTGTTCCTAACAGCCCTAGCATCCCGCATTTTTACTTCAGAAAAGGGATATTATTCACAAAAGATAGCATAATAAAAATTAAACAATTAAAGTTAGACTGCAGGTAAAGGAAAAAAAGAAAAATTGTGGTTTCTTCATTTTCTTTTGGTGAATGTGTTGCTACAAATTTAATAACAATAATATTCTTGTAAAACAACTTTGAGCATGACCAATGACAGACCATACCAGGGGAAAGAACAGCAGGAGTTGCAGTCTCTTCCTGCTGATTCTCAGGAATTGGGGAAGGACAGTCTGCTTGATCATCACTGAAGATGCTCTGAGTTTTTCCACCCTCGGACAAGGTGGGTGAAGTGGTTTTACCTGCAATAGAGCTGGCTATATGATTCAGGGAACAAGCATAAGTAAATGATACATTATCAGTAAAAGACTAGACATTTGGAAATTGCAGCTGAGGCTTCATTCGTCGCAGACACACAATTTCCTTCACTTCTGCAGGCAGTATCAAGCTCCCTTGCTGCAGGCACAGCATGTACTTCCTAGAATATATATCAATATAATCACTCATCTGCTAATGCTTATATATACTGGGACCAAAGAAAGGGGCAGTAGAAAATCTATAATCCCCAAGTCAGAATAAGGTACTGACCGTAGTCTCGACATTATCAGAGCTTTCTTTTACAAATGGATGCTCCAGTAATGCAGGCCAACTCAGTCTATTCTGTGGTATCTACTTGTAAATGGTGTTCATGATCATAGTAACAAAACAAAATATACAAGAGTAAGTAATAAATAGATAACCAAATCAGTAAAATTAACACAGGTGCAAATGGGTAACCTTGTTAAGCAAACCCTTTAAGAAGCTTTTAAAATTTGGACTCATAGTATCTGGATATTTTACTGGGTCCTGTTAGTAGGCACAGTAAAGAATTTATTAGCTCATGTTCTGAAACTGTATGATATAGTCAAACAGAGAAAAGAGAATATCACCTTTACTATGTGCCGAATGAGTGCATAAACTGAATTTGTATAAAATGGCGGCTGACCAACATATAGCTCATACCTGACCATACAGAAAACAAGCTGCTTCATGACTATACCAGGAGAGAGAACAGAAAATTTTGACGGAATTTTAAACCCCTAGAACTGGAAATTTAGATAATTTTGGAATCCCACAATTTTATATTTTCATATATTTCATGATGACATCACATGCTATATTTCATGATAGTATCTAGTAAATTCACTAAGTATGAAAAATCAAGTTTTTACAAAGTGCAAAAAAAGTGAAAGGAAATACTAATCATCCGTTACTTAAACATGCTCCCTGGTGATGAAAAGAAGCTAGAAAACCCACTATACTGATGAATGCAACAGAAATAAGTTAAATCAGCATAAAGAAATTCCTATAGTACCCTAAAATGAAATCATGTGACTTTAGTCATTGTATGTGTTCATGGTAAAGCCCAAAGAAAATAATTTGACATACAAAATAACTCCAAGAGACCAGAGATCTGCTGTGTGATTATAAGGCTGCTCCCTCACCAGTTCTGGAGCCATATACAATGGTGTACCTGCAAAAGCAGGTCAAAGTCAGACAACAAAAACATGTGTTCAATATTTGATGATATGGAAACTTTTGAATACAAGTCAATCAGATTATTGTTGAAAAAGGTATTTAGTGCACAAACACACATTTGAGAAAGCAAAAATAATAATAATAATAATAATAATAAATAAAATATCCAGCTTTGACAGGTAAGCTTGATTATTTCAGCTGGTTAAGTGAATTCCATCCCCTTTTCCCCCTAACTCCCCACCACACATACATTAACAAATGTCATCTACATCATGGTGATATGGTTTCAACACGAAGAACACATCTACAGCACTAGATATCACAAACACAAGTGAATTGAGCGAGTAGGCAGTTTTACCTTTTATGGAACGCAATACTACAGTGTTGGCTGACATTGCCCTTGCAAATCCAAAATCACAAAGCTGTAACATAGACCAAAAGTTTCAGGGCAAACATAATTGACCAGATAGCTGATCCTAAGAATTAGCTATAGGGGTAAAAGGCTTCAAAAAATTGTTGATGCAAAATCACAGGTCTAAAACCTCAACAAAAAGAAATGATATCTGAGTTTGAACCTCAGCACTAATATGCAATAACTTTTTTGCAGCAGATAAATATGTGTATGTTCATAGAGCTGTTCTATATTTATTTTTTTTGCCACTTAGAAATTTTTCTAATAATTTGTTGGCATATCACAAACCTTCAGCCTTTCCTGAGGTTGCAAAACTCTAACAAGACCAACAAATTCTATGTTGTTAGGAACTAAGCTACAGAATTTTACATATTTCTTATATACTCTGATGTCTACATTTTCTGCATTGCATTTTTTGTTCATATTCAAAACTGTTTACTCACTATAGATTAATGGAATAATTAATAGAACTGAATGGCAACCAGCATGGTTATCTCTATACTCTAGCCAATTTTTCTGCGGTTAGCCAAACTAATCCTGCTAATCATAGTAACCCTATATTTTTAGTCCACTAATGCATCATAAGATATACAAAGACTCTAATTCCAGATGAAGATCCCAAATATCAAAATTACTTCTCAAATTGCTTAGACACCCAAAATGCTAACCTTAACAACAGATCCAGCTCCAATGAGGATATTCTGTGGTTTCATATCCCGATGAATAATGCGATTGGAGTGTAAATAATACAATGCTCTGACCTGTAGAAAGTTGGTACTATAAGCTACCAAAAGAAAAGGTAAGTAGTTCATGAGAAAGATATAGGCACTAAACAAAGACAAATTTGTGGAATTTATTTGTTGGGTGATCAACTGATAGTCAGGTAGACAACCAACCAGCTGTTTAGCTATTGCCTGAACCTCTTCTTCTGGAAGACACTTATCATCCTCTAGAACTTCGAAGAGCTCTCCCTAGTAAAAAAATTGTTCCCAAAGCTCACACATTATAGTGCAGTTGTCAGGCCTTAAATATATATTCAAGACCATTACATGAATTACCTGTGCAAATTCTGTAACAACACAGAATTCCTGAGGGCTTTCAAAGGCATCGAGCATTTCAATTATATTTTCATGTTTCAACTTCCTCAGAATCTGTTCACAAAATAAAGGCAGTGTTATACAACAACAAGCAATGCTCATAAAGTGAAAACTAGAAGAGAGATAAAGTATGGTTGTTAGTGATGCAATTGCCCTACTACAGTAACATCCTCAACATGAGAAGATATGATGGGATTTACTCTGATATTGCACCTGCAAACATCAGTTGACCCATGTTGTTCACAGCTAAAGGTACTACTAGACAAACTTCGATATGGAGATAAGTGGAAGTAGAAACATACTAAACAGAGGATTCCAAATGTATGTAAGGAAATAGATTCTTGACCTGGTCAAAAGTGAGATGCAAAAAAAATATTTCCTGATTGTCATTTCATCACAGATCCTTCCTTCACAAATACTGCCCTAGAACCAAACAGGACTAGAAGTGAAATTGGTAATATTTAACTAATACGCGAGAGTTTGTGAACCAACACTATGCTGACCTGACTATTCCCTGAAACACCAAGTGCCAATCTGGAGCTCCTTTTGCTAAAATTTGTAAGTCAAAATATATGAGAATTGTGTGGTTAATTTTCTAATCATCTAACTAATTTGATGGGGCTTTGAATATACGCATACCAAAGCCACCAAGCAAACTGAAGCCTTGAGATAAATTTCACTGTTCGAGTTCATACTGAAAATGAAAGGATCACTCTTACTATACTCCAATCCAAGCAATGACTATAATTATTCCAAAAATTAATCCACCACTAGCTCACAAAGAATAACCGAATGCTGTGGTAATAATATGCAGATAAATTCAGAAAGAAAACAGCAAGTCTCTGCATTCACAATACCTCAATTTCCTGTCTCAAATTATGTATATCTTTCTCGCTCTTGCCATGCTTCAGAATAAACTTCATGGCCACCGTCTTCAGAGAAAAACCACAGAACCAAAAAAAAAAAAAAAGTATACAATAGCAACTCACATCCAAGTCTACTACAAGAATAGCAACTCAAATCCAAATCTACTACAAGCTTCAGAAACAAAGTTCACCTGTCCTGTGAACTTGCGGCGGCCCTTGTAGACCTTCCCGAAGGACCCCTCCCCGACGAGCTCTATCACGTGGTAGTTCTCCAAGCCCATTTCCCGACCAAATCTACAGCCAAACCCTCGGCTTCGAAGAAGTCTGGAGAGAAAAATTAGGGTTTCGAACGACGAACAGGGTTCAGATCCGGATGCGGTTGTTCAAATGGCACGAAGAAACCCTAGAAAATGGGGAAACGAGAGCTCGGAGAAGGAGAAGAGAAATACTAAAAGCGAGATCGAAAGGGGAATGATTTGGGATTTCTTTTTTTTTTTTTATCTCTCGCTGATTTTCCCGCCCATGTAGACTGGTTCAATTTGGGAGCGGATCGACTTGGGGTCGCTGTCGGCAACTTTTGTAGATTGACCCCCACATTTGTATGGTATTGCATAAAATCGCAGTTAGCTTGATTATTTGTGTTTTTTAATAATCAAGATTTTAAGTTTCACTTTAAGTCTAACCCGTAATATTTTATTCTAAATTTTAATTTCACACTTAAAATTATATTTTATTTAATTTTATATATTATATTTATTTCACATGTTCAAATTTTGTAAGTGATTTGAATCTTGGTTGTTTCAACTTATTTTTTACTATTTTAGGTTATTCATTACCTAAAAAATTTATGTATTAATAATTTAAAAAATATGTATATATAAATTTTTTCATATTTTACATAATTTAAATATTTTAAATTTAAAGTTAAAATATAATTTAAAAAATTTAAAAATAATTTGATCAAAATGAGATTGGTCTCGGTCAAAATGTATATGAATTTTGATAGATGTTAAAATCAATTTTAAAATCCAAATTTAAAATATTGGTAATAACATCCTTCTTTTTTTTGCTTTATGAAAAAAGATCACTTTATGTGAGATTTATTGATTTATATTTAAATTTTCTAACTTGAAAGTATATTGAATCAAATAATATGTTAATTTTTTGATAATCATTCTCGGATTTTACCAATTTCGGCATATCTTTCCCATTTTTTCATAGAATTCTTGTGTTTATTTTAGTTTTAAACTTTGAAAAGGAAGGATTGATAAGGAGTATCAAACCACCAGTAATTTATAAGCACTCTATTGAGGTTGAAGATGGAAAAAAAATATTTTATTTTACATACAAATTATACAATAAAAGTTTAAGTCATATACTATATGTGACGAAATTTATTTTAACATCTCCTCTCAGACTTGAGATGGTGTTAAAATAGTCAACTTGAGTTTAAAAATTAGGTCTTGGAATTAGCTAGATGAATGTACTTCTGTAAAAACATTAACAGTTTGACACATAAAAAATGTTGAAAGAAGTTGAACAATGCCCCAAAGGATGTATTGACATACAAAATAACAATCATTTTCAATGTGTTTAATGTGCTCATGAAAAATATCATTATGAGTATTTTGAATTGTACTCCAATGGTCACAATGAATAATTATAAATAATGGATGAAAACAACATAAATAAATAAGTTCAGACAATTCAATAAATGTTAATGATGAGAACCAAGAATATGATGAGTGTCAATAACGAGAACAAAAAACTAAGCAAGTGTCAATGACAAGAATTGAGAATCCAATCACGAGAATCGAGGGAGTGTTAATGATAAGAACCTGATGATACCATATTAAAAAAATTCACCAAACAAAACACTAAAAAAAATCCAACAAACCTGATGATAAGAAACATATAACGGAGTTGATGAAGTAGGAAAAACTTAGCATTATGGCTCTAGTGTCACGTGGAAGTTGATGGTGGGGAATTACATTATATTTGTGTATACAATTGTACAGTAAAGGCTTAATTTATACAATTGAGTATTATAAAATTAGCTATATAATTTAAAAAAATACAATCATACCATAAAAAAGTCTAAGATATGAGTAATAATAAATTCAATCATGTCATATAACATGAATATACCGTATCTCTTCACCTAAGCCATATGCTATATTTAATAGGATTTTATTCTAACACATCTCTTTATTTCAATATTTTATTAATTTAAAGAGCTCAAATTCATCCACAATAACAAAATATTGATATTTGATATTTGATGATAATCAAACTATTATTTAATAAATTTGTTACGTTGTGATAAGCTTCAGAATTTATAATGTTCATTCAAATTTATTGGAGGTCAAGCCTAAATAAAACTTAAATGTGATAACTCAAAAATAGGAATATTATGATGATTCAAAAATAAAGCATGAAAATTAAATTGGGAGCTCAAGAATATTCAAGATGCGAGATCAACTCTAGCCAAGTAGGTTTTGTTTTTTATTTTTTGTTGAGTCGAGAATTTTATTATTGATTTATTAGAACTTTCTATTTAATACTTTAGTTAATTTGAAAATATCCTCTTTGACTTATTTTATATTTACCCAAGTTAATTTAATATTGTATTAAATAGTTGTTTTGACATAAATTTATCTCCAGAAGCTATTAATGACGCACCCTCCGAGCTAATCAACTCCAAAAGCTATTGGTGATGCTACCAAATCAAAGAAGTTAAATATCAAAGTTGTTGGTCTTCCTTCAAGCTAGTCAATCCTAGAAGTAGTTGACACATACTCTTCAAGTTAGTCAACCCCAGAAGTAGTCGATAACGTGTCTTTCAATCTAGTCAACCTCAAAAGCAGTTGACAATGCAACTTTCAAGCTAATCAATCTCGGAAGTAGTTAATAATATACCCTCTGAGCTAATAAACTCCATAAGCAGTTGACCACGTGCCTTTAAATCCCAACAGGGTTAACTGATATAAGCCAAGGTAATCAGCCTCACCCATTAGCACATTATTAAACATCCACCAAAGATCAAGTCATTATCTATCTGAGTCAAACATCACATGGTCTAGCACATAGGGATAGGGTATAGCACACATCAAAGCTTCTTTTCCTTTCTTTTCTCTTTCTTTTATTTCTTTCATGCTTTCTATAATTCTATGTCAAAAATTATTGTAAAGTGAGAGTATGTCCTTACTTAAGCCGTACACTATTTCTCAAATCAATCAATATCATACTTTTTTCTTTTTTTGTATATCTATTTTATTAGTTAGGTTTAGGAAGTTTCTGACAATTTTTAGAATAATTAACAAGAGAGGCTTGCACATATTAAAAGTCAAATGTCCCATAAAACCTGATAGCACACTTCAAATTAAACATATTTTAGTTTGTGCACTGATGTTGCTCTCTATAGTCTCCACTACTCTGAGGCCGCCGAAATCAATCCCACAACCTCAGGACCCATTTGATTCAAAGCCCACTTAGTTTAGTGCATGAGAGCATGGTGGTAGTGCATATCGAGCTCTTCCCATTTTCTCTCTCATATATCCATGTCCTATTAAATGATGTCTTAGACCTCAGTAGGGTTAACCGACACAAATTAGGATAGTCCACCATACCCTGAGATCAAGCCATGTTATTAGCACCCACCAGGGATCAAATCAAGACCAATTCAAGTCAAACTCCACATGGTCCAGCACACAAGAGTGGGGCAGTAGCAAACATCAAGCTCTTCTTATTCCCTTCTCTCATGTTATGTCATTTATGCATTCAAATCTATTAAATAATGAAGTAAAAAAAAGGGTATGTCATTGCCATGTACCATTTCTCAAATCAATCAATATCATGCTTTCTTTTTTTTATCTATTTTATTAGATAAGTTTTCTCACTTTAGGAGGTTTCTAATAATTATTGGAATAATTAATAATAGGGGCTTGCACCTATTGAAAGTCAATATTATTATAATATCTAATAACATATTTTAAATTAACACACTTTGATTTGTGCATCGAGGTCACTCCTTGGAGTCTCCACCACTCTCGGGTTGTCAAGTCGATCCATAAATTTTCACTCTCAGTGGGACTTGACTTCTCCTCAAAGTGTAGAGACCTAGTTAATACAATAGAGATATTGATAAGGTAAAATTACAATTGACAACTAATCAATTGTGTTATTTGCAAAAGAAAGTATCAAATAGCATCAATGAAGAATATCTTCACCCCAAGGTATATCATCATCTTGGGAGCAGGATCGGCTGTGCGTCTACCCCAATTAATGGTTACCACAGAAGTAGCTAAAATTCAAATCAAGTTTAGAAACATCTTTGAGGTCATCTAGTTCAAAAAGGCACCTACTACTATGTTAACTAAAGTAGTTGTTATACAAGACAAGCTTGCTTCTTGCCTTCCATCAAGGGGAAAGAGGCCTCAACCAGTAAAGACATCAGTCTTTTAGAGACTAGGATTGAAATAAAGCTTAATCTTCTATCATCTTTGCTCACCTTTTGACAAAGGGCAAATAAAAACAAATCCAAACACATGCATGGACGAAGAAGAATCCATCTTAACTATTACAAGCAAAGGAAAGGTTGGTAGAATTTTTCGCCGATTTGAAAAATATACTCTTCCTATAAAGTCATATTACCCTTTCTAGTTTTGATGATGAACAAGTCATATTTAATAATTATTTGAGTTATGTTTAACCAAATGACTTCAAAGATCTCAAGGGTATGTTCGGAATCCTCAAAAAAAGGGAAGTGTGATGGTAAGTCGGTTTGTGTGGCTTGAAGGGATTAGAGAATGACATGAAGTGGCTTAAAGGTATCTATAACAACTTGAAGATTTGCAAATGATATGGATAAAACAAAAGAAACTCAAAATCTTGACATTGGCTAGGTTTAGTTTTTTCTTTTATTTTTAATTGAGTCAAAAAATTGCCTTAAGATTAATTATTTAGACTTTTTTATTGCATAGTATTTTACAGGAAGTTCTCAATAAAGCTTTTCTAACTGAATTGAACATTTACCTTTGAACTGGAAGATTGGTTAGGTTAGACTAAAGATTTAAAGATTTAAAACTTTAGACTTATGTAGAACCAGACAACCAATTGAGAACTAGATATCTGACTTGAGGTTTAGGTTCTAGTTTATGAACCAGAATCGGATGACTAGTTTGGAACTAGATGCTAAGCTATGATTCCAATTCTGACAAAATTTGACGATTAGTTGGGAATCGGATGACCGGCTGGGATATGAGCCAGAGTTGAAAAATCAGAACCAATTGACCAATTGTCTCAAGTGATCATTAGGTTTGGAGTTTCTATACAAATAATAACTAGTTTTTTTACTATTGGAGCAAATCTAGCTATAGGATCTCACTCCCAATGGTTTGATTTGACTCCAAAAATATAAATAGAGTTAAAGTGATGTATAAAAATGTGGTAAGCTTATCATTCAATTATTATGATCTTACATTATCGTAGAATATAGATGTTCAAAATTTAATGTACAAAGATACAAAAATATGGTTTATATTATGTAACAAGGGATTCAATTTGGAAGAACTAAAACAAAAATATAAAAAAGATGTGACTTAAACTTAAGAGAAAGAAAAAAAAATATGTCAAGAGAGTAAAAGAAATTTTTTTGAATATAAAAAAGGGTTAATTATGTATAACTTTTTGAAATCTTATTAAATTGTGTATTTATTATTCAAACTTAAAAAATTACATATGACTTCTTAAAATCTTATCAAATTATATATTTTTCCTTGAAACTTGAAAAATTGTATATAACTTTTTAAAAAATTTTCAAATTATATATTTCTTCTCCAAACTTAAAAAGTAAATATTTTTTAGTTATAAAATATGTTGTAAAAATTTTATAGAGTATAAGTTTATCATTAAAATTAGAAATATTTGGAGAACATATTGTTTAACATCATTTAGACTGAAGTAAAAAGATGAATATGCTTGTGATTTAGTTAGAAAAGTCTTTGGTGGTTAGGTTATTATTGTAAAAAACTCTCTCGCATTTGATCGAGAAGTTTATCTCGTATTAAATTTTAACTCAAAATATAAAATAACTATTTTATCTTTAATTTGATTTAAACCTGTTTTAGTCCGATTTCAAATTAAATTTAAATTCAACATATAAAATAATAATTTTACTATGACTTGCTTTAACTCATTTTAACTCAATCTTAAATAGAATAAAGGCTTAATTTAGGTTATATCCAAAGTCTGATGTAAACTAAATTTAGAGTTTATTTTTGTTCATATTCTCTACTACGTTAATTTACAACTGATTGGGTATTTTTGTCCTTCAACTTAAATGATGGTAAACGATATATTTTTAAAAAATATTATTAATTGTAATAATAAATTTATATCCAAAAAGATTTTTTCAATACATTAAGCAACAGAAGAAAATATTTATAATTTTAAAGTTTGGAGGAGAAATATACAATTGGAAAAAATTTCAAGGAGTTCTATGTAAATTTTCAAGTTTCAAGAAAAAAATACGCAATTCAACAAAATTTCAAGAATTTATATGAATTTTTTAAATTTGAAAAAAATATAATTTAGTAAAATTTTAAAGATTAATGGGTATGCTGTTAGAACTAGCTAATTTGGACACCAACCAAATTTAACTTCTGTTTGGAGTTGGCATTCCTTTTTTTTCCAAATATTTTTTCAACATTTTTATTAAATATGCTTAAAATTTATTCAATGTTTTAATTGTATATTGTGACTTATTTCCCTTTCCTTGTGCTAACCACTCTTGAAGACCTATACAGATCCTGTTGTTCCATTTTCTTTGCGAGGTAGTTTTTATTATTAAGGTTCCAATATAGCCATATGAGGCATTGAAGGGACAATTCTATGGACAGGTGCTTCCCTTTGCCAGCATAAACAGATGCTGTTTCTCCTCTCTGATTCATTCATTTAGCTGGTCACTGCACTTTCATTTTGTTCTTTTAATTGATGCGTTGAGCATTTAGTTTGCTTCCATGTCACTTAATGAGCAAATCTATGCAATACTGATTTCTAAAACATAATATTTGGTTCAGAATCAAGCGTTCCTAGCCGTGATAGTTTGTTGTATGTCTCAAGTTCAAATTTTCCTGTTGGAGGAAAGGATGACTGGGCATTTTGTTCTACAGCACAATGGACCCATACAACTTGCTATTGATTTCAGTGACTCTAATTATTGCACTTCTATCTATTTACATTGAAAAAGAGTTGCTTTTTTCTTTACATTTTACTTTTTGATAAATTCAACCAATACTTTATAAAAATTTAATATTAAGTATATTAAATTTTCCCATGTATGTATAAATAAATCATCAAATTTTTTTTTAAAAAAGTATTCATTTTAAATTTATAAAAATCATTTGGGAATAAAACTAAAAACTATATTAAATAAATCTCTAGTAAATTAAAAAATATTTTTATAACTATTTATTTTGGGCTATTTTGTAAAATTTTATTATTTTCTTCAAATTAATTTAATAAATTTATTATTAAATTTATTAAAATTTTCTATTTACTTATAAATAAATCATCAATTTTTTTTAATAATTATATACTTGAAGTTTATAAAATGATATAAAATCGCTTTTTTTAAAAAATAATTAAATTATATTTTTCAATTCTTACTCTAACAGAATTACTGAATTAAAAATTTAAAATTACCCAATTTCATAAAAAAAATATACTTTTAAATATAGAAATTATCAATTTTTTAAATTTCATTAATTTTAATTTCAGATTCCGAATTGATGGAGGCACCACCGTAGGTACTGAACTCATATTCGGATAATATGACGTCATCACTGATGAAGTTGGAGAACACCGCCACACAGGAACACGTCTTCTCCCCTCGCGCACCCCGAACAGCACGCAGGATCAATACCCACAAAGCCACCTCCACGTGGCAACGCAGTCTCCCCTACCTTCTCAGAATCTAAGCGTTTCAAAAATAAAAAAGTTTTAAGCCACACTGAGTATTGAATTTAATCGTTGCATTTCCATTGTTTACGGAGTCGTTAATTCTGTTTGAGGAACAACCTCAGCAATAAAATTGTATATGCATTCTACATTTGTGGATAAATTAGCTGTGCCAAATTTTATTGTAGGCTGTCTAATTTATTTATTTATTTTTTAGAAGATCATTAATTTATTCAGCTCTCTTAGTCAGGGTAATTGTGTAATAATTGTATTTATTTTTTGATTGTGAATGATGCAGAATTCACTCGTTTATGCCTTGAGTCTAAAAAAAATAATTATCATTTAAGATACAAAAATGGAAAACAGAAAAGAAAAAAAAGGAAAAAAAAAGCTGGCCCCGGGATCTAAAATTGGTCCGGTGAACTGTACACAGCGTTGTGACCTGATCCCGGCCCAAAAAAGCTGAATGCTGTTCTGAACACGTGTCCACCACCCCCGCTCAGCACTATAAATCCGCGGCTCCACTTTCCAGAGCTCTCCTTCGATCGTCGTCTTCCTCTTGCCGGAGATTTCAAATGGCGGAGCGCGACATCGACGAGCTGCCCAAGAATCCGGCGAATTACATGGCGCTGACGCCGCTCTGGTTCCTGGACAGGGCCGCCCTCGTCCTCCCCGACCGCCTCGCGCTCGTCCACGGCTCGGTCCGGATCACCTGGGCGGAGACCTACTGCCGCTGCCGCCGCCTCGCCTCCGCTCTCTCTCGCCGCTCCATCGGCCCCGGCTCCACGGTATTTCTCCTCCAGAATTGCGCCGTTTCAATTTCTGCTGTGTTTGATAGTTCTGTTCATTTTCTGGTTTGATGTTCTTAGATTTTTTTTTGGTTGGATGAGAACGAAGAGAAGTTTTCAATTCTTGGCTACGAAGGGATGGGAAACGAATATTTGATTTTCTTAAGAAATACTACTTTTTTGTAGGAAATAGAAGAAAAACTGGGATCTTTTTTTGTTAGTATTTACTGCTAATTTATTGCTTGATAGGCCTCTTACTATTGCGATGATTGGAATATTTGAGGAATGTTGAAATCCAAAATTTGTTTCACACAAGAAAAAAAAAAATCCAAAACTGATTTTGTTTCAGACATGGAGTATGATTATAGATTTTTAAAACGCTTATTTTTTGTTGGAAATTTAGTAAATTTTGTTCAAGTTAGGAGCTTTATAACTTAGAAATCCTTGCATGGATTCCTTCGAGAAAATTCGAAGTGGAAAAATTGATCTTTTCTTTGTTCTTTGTGTTATAATTTGCTAGAATTATATAATGCAACAAGGACAGGACTTGGAAACTATTAAAATAAGAATAAGTTTTTGTGATACATGTTTCCAATTGTCTTGTATTACGTTAAACAGTCTCCTGTTTGTATTTTGCATTTGTTTCTATTTGGACATAATTCTGTGTTTTATGTTAGATTGATTTTATTCCAGAAAAATGTTTTTCTATCAATCATTTGAAAAAGAAATGGATCCCTTTGACATTTAGATTGGCGATTCTGTACATCTCAAGGGTCCTTTTACTTTGACTCTCTTATCTTAAGTTAGTCTCACTGTTCATTCATCTTATCCAAGCTGGCTGTTTTCTTCAATTTTTTTGTTTGATTGCAAAAAAATGTTGAGTTTCTAGTAATAAGTTAAACTAGCAGCTAGCTCTTTCCTTTAAGAGCTTAATCAAATGGTGTATTTTATTTCTTGGCTTGTTTGGTTGGTGTTGTGCTGTGATCAGTTTGGTAGGTTGAATCCACTGGTTCCATGTGTAGATTTTCTACGACTCTTTTGTTTCAAAACCTTTGAAAAAAGATCTACTTTATGCTTGATGTCCTGTAAAGTTAATGGAATCTTCTTTGCGGAGATCATTAATATGTTCATATCTTGTAGTTTGAATTGCATCTATGTTGTTGAGAGCCTGAGCAATTAGGTCTATTCTTTTCATTTAGGTGGCTGTGATTGCACCAAATGTCCCAGCAGTCTATGAAGCTCATTTCGGAGTTCCATTGGCTGGAGCAGTAGTGAATTGTGTCAACATCCGTTTGAATGCTCCGACCATTGCATTTCTTTTGCATCACTCTTCTGCAGGAGTAGTCATGGTGGACCAGGAACTATTTCCGCTGGCTGAGGAAGCTCTGAAAATTATTGCAGAGGAAAAGAAAAAGGCTTTCAATCCTCTTCTAATTGTCATAGGTGACAAAAGCTGTGATCCAAAATTACTTCAGAATGCACTTAACAAAGGTGCTATTGAATATGAAAATTTTCTACAAACTGGGGACCCTGAATTTGATTGGAAACCACCAAAGGACGAATGGCAGAGCATTGCTCTAGGGTATACTTCTGGGACAACATCAAGCCCTAAAGGTGTAGTATTGCATCACAGGGGAGCTTATCTTATGGCTCTAAGTAATGCTCTGATATGGGGGCTCAATGAGGGAGCTGTTTATTTGTGGACTCTGCCGATGTTCCACTGCAATGGTTGGTGTTTCACTTGGACGCTAGCGGCTATGTGTGGAACTAGCATATGTCTTCGCCAGGTATTTCTCCTAGTCCAAACCATGCTTTTTCATTTGGAAACACAAGACGGTTACTATCATTGCTCTGAAGCAATAACATTTTCTTTTCCATTTGAATGTAAATTTCAACCTCTTATAATCTGAGTCTGAACTTGAAGGTGACACTAATCATAGAAGCACGGGTTCTGATCTCACTGATGTGATACAATAATTTACTTACTTATTTCTGTCTAAGAATTTCCAGCAAATTATTTGGTGCTTTTGAAGAACTGTGACATAGTGCTCTTGGTGAAACTAGACATGCCATGTAAACATGTATCACATAATAAAACTGTTGAGAAAAGAGATTTGGAATTGGATAGATGCTTGGGATGAATGAGGATGCAAAGGGAACCAATTCCTCTCTGGCCTTTTTCTTTTCTTTATTGCCAGTGCAGTTTAGTGTATATCTTGAGGTTCATGTTGGGCATTTTGGCCACCTAGTTTCAACTGGACAATTGGGCTGCTTTTTTCTTAGTTTTTTATTTCAACAAGTGGATAATGTTTGTGATATAAAAAAAGTAGTAGAATAAAGTTATAACTAAGGATGTCAATTTAGCTTGAGCCTTGCGAGCTGTTCAAGCTCGGCTCATTAAGAAATGAGAGCATTTTTGAGCTTGAGCTGGAGCCATCTCACTTGGTTCTTGCTCGAGAGCTTGATTAAAATTTTCATTTTTTTAATTATATATATTTGTTTATTTGTTATTTGGATGGCATATTTATTTATGTTATTGTTTATGGTTATCCATGTTATTTTAAGTTTTAAGTTTATTATTTTATTGTCTTAAATGTTAAGTACCAGTGGAGCATGAATGTCATATTTGGATATTAGTTCATCATTTTAATCTTATTTTTTTAGAATTATTTTGTTGTTAATTAGCTGAAAAGAATTATTAAAATTTAAAATTACAAAATTCAAATTTGAGCTCGGCTCATTGGACCTCATGAGCCAAGCTTGAGCCAGCATTTTTGTTCACGAACCAAGCTTGAGCTGAGGTCCACTTGTTCAAGCTTGGCTTGTTGACACCCCTAGTTCTGACATATATTGGGGCTTTGGAAGTTAAAATTTGGCAATTTGGCAGCTGAATTTGGTCAGATTTGATCTAAACTTTATCCATGCCAGGCAAAAGTGGTCCATCCGAGTGTGGCCAACCTCATGGCAAGTTATGCACAAAAATCTGAATGAGACCATAATAAATAGTTCAGTATAGGTAGTGGTAAAAAACTTCCATCAGTTCATGTATGGATCAATTTGAGTTCTGTATTGATAATTGTAATTGTGTTCCATTCCTGGAAGCTGAAGTGTACAATGGAATGAAACTTGCTGCTTATGGTTATAGTTGCTTGAGCCGAAAATTATATGGTTTACGTTACAAAGCTTTATCCACATCAACCAGTGGAACACTGAAGAATAAATTTTAATTTCATTTTGAATTAGTGTAATTGTCCTATAAGGATTATTTTTGCTATAAATAAAAATTGTTATCAGGATTGCTTGTTCTTCAAAATAGAAGTCTATGATTGTTTTGCAGGTAACACCAAAGGCTATCTACTCTGCCATAGCGACACAAGGAGTTACTCACTTCTGTGCTGCGCCAGTAGTCCTAAATTCCCTGCTCAATGCCCCTCAGGCTGAAAAAATCCTTCCTTTGCCTCGAACAGTCAATGTCATGACCGCTGGTGCTGCCCCAACTCCAACCCTTCTCAGTTCCATGTCCCGCCTGGGCTTCCGAGTCACTCACACCTATGGCCTGTCAGAGACCTATGGTCCGTCCACCGTATGTGCATGGAAGCCTGAGTGGGATCATCTCCCGCCAGAAGACCGTGCTCACCTCCATGCCCGCCAAGGTGTTCGCTATGTTGGCTTGGAAGGGCTAGATGTTGTTAACTTAAAGACAATGGAGCCTGTCCCTTCAGATGGCACCACGCTTGGTGAAATTGTAATGCGGGGGAACATGGTAATGAAGGGCTATTTGAAGAACCCAAAGGCAACTCAAGAAGCCTTTGAGCATGGGTGGTACCATTCTGGTGACATAGGTGTGAAGCACCCAGATGGATACATAGAGGTCAAGGACCGGGCAAAGGACATAATCATATCAGGTGGCGAGAACATTAGTAGCCTGGAGGTGGAGAAAGTGGTGCATATGCACCCGGCGGTGCTGGAGGTTGCTGTGGTGGCCCGGCCAGATGAGAGGTGGGAGGAGTCTCCATGTGCATTTGTGACTCTGAAAGATAATGTCAATACCCGAGATCAGACTCAACTGGCCAAGGACATAATGAAGTTCTGCCGGGCAAAGATGCCAGCTTACTGGGTCCCAAAATCGCTGGTCTTCGGGCCATTGCCAAAGACAGCAACTGGGAAGGTTCAGAAGCACATTTTGAGGGCAAAGGCCAAGGAGATGGGGCCTGTGAAGAAGAGCAGGATGTAGCCTATCACAAAAGCCTTGTTGTGTGTATTGCTAATAAAGTAGCAATCACGAGAAGTGGATGCTAGAGAGAACAGAACACAATTCATGTGTCCCAAGCTTTATGTATTGTTGTTTTTGCCAAAAATAATGGTTATCTATTACATGCAGCTCAATTTACTGTGTTTGTTACTGGATAAACAGCAAGGTAAAAAGAGAATGAGTGGATGCATTTTTGTTTTGATGATTTCTAGACTTTTACTTGCCATTCAAGCAAAAATTTCTAGAAATTTCGCAGGATGGGGTGATTTAGCTAACCATAGTTTGTTGAAAAAGCTGAATGGTGGGAGAGCATGCAACAAGATTATGAGTTGATGTGACAAAGTATTAAGCTAATCCTCAACATGATTGGCATGGATTCAATAAATTTTCATGCCCATAAGCGCCGACAATTGCCGACAAGCTCAAATTGTAGCGTCGGTTTCTTCTTGATTATCAAAGAAAAAACTTCACGTCACTCTTGCTATTACTTTCCCTCAGATTGAATTCATTAGACTCCAACCTCCTCCACCATCCACTGCGTACTGAATCAACTACACGCACTAAATATTTTTTGGTTCATCAATGAAGCCTAACCTTCAAGTGGAAGCCATCTTTGCATGGAGTCTTTGGGAAGTTTCTTGTTGGAAAGCATGATACAAAACTGGCGGTACTTGCCATGCAAGCGTTCAAAGAAACGTTGCTTGCAATCTCCGTAAACTTTGTTGTTTAGAAAAAAAGGGGGTAAAATATGAGCAATCCGAGAATATTTTGTGCCTCCAGAAGGATTCATCACTGACACATTATTTGTGAATAATTCACGGAACTCGAATCGCTCATGTACGGTACATTGTGTTTTTTGGTTGCGGGTGAGCTCAAATTCAATAGAATTTGCTCTCTTATTATGGACGAGGTTTAAATTTAACTCTTTGGTCGAAAAAACATACATAAAAAATTAAATTTGGTGAGAATTGAAACAAATAAAATATTTTTCTGAGGATATTCTTAAAAAATTATTTGGCGAAGGATAGTTACAATTATGACTTTTTAGTGTACTGACATTGATCATTAGCGATTCGGGTGTACCATGATCAATTTCTTTTGTTTGTTTTTTTATGGAGATGATTGGGCCAGTACAAAGATTTTTCTGTGCAGCATCCGCCCACCGCCACTAGTTTGATTAGACTAGATCCTTCCAAAATCTTTAATCAATCAAGCTGATACAATTTGACTCTGTCTCCTGCTGCCTGCACCCATCGTAGGTACAAATTCTACCAAGTCACTCGTTATTTATACTGCAAGATCCGAAACAGAAGAAGAAACGAGCCGGGTACGACCTACGGACAACTTGACACCCCTCACCAGCGTTCAACATTGCACCGCGATCTTAGATTTACCTCTGTCCACACATTTCTCACCCTCGCCCAACCGCATCATCAAGACCGGAAATGGAGTACGTACGTCAAAAAAGGAAAAATTTTTCTCTATACGTATTTTTTTTATATTTCTGTAAAACTTGTAATTTCATGTATAGCTTTTAAATTTTTTATTTTTATTTCTCAAATGACCTTCCGAGAATTTTTCAGAAATATATAAACAATTTGTCGGAAAATTTGAAAAAAATATAATTTTTATAGGGATATTAAATAAATGTCATGATTTTGCAAAAGAACATAAAATTTTTTTTTTCAAAAAAGTAAACAAATAATTTCCGAAAATTGTTAGAAGGATGAGGGAAAATAAGAAAGCAAAACCCTAAAGATAAAAAGCGAATACAAAAAGGTGAGAGTCCAAATTAAAGAACTTGAGTTGCGTTTAGTTTCACATCATTCTTTTCTGATCGACCTACCATTCAAATACCTAAAATTTTATCAGACTAACATTATATAATTTAATTTAATTTAAAATATAAAATTATGAAAATGTCATTGTCATTACCCTTGCCTTCACTCGCAGCAGTCCCCCATCCTCCATTTCCGTCATCCTCCTCTCCTGATTTATGTCTTTCTTCGTTTGCAATCGTACTCGTGGTCCCGATCAAGACTCCCGTGGTTGCGAGGACGAGGATCTACCATCTCAGCTGGCCCACCACTAGCGCAGCGGATGATGGGTACGACACCCAGGGTGACGAGGACATAGAAGAGTCCACTGACAACACGGTCCACGATCTCTTGGATCTCGCCCTCCCTGGCAGATGGATCGTTAAGCTGGACGTAGGCATCGGGGTGGGCGAGGGAGAAAAGTGAGTCCTCAAGAGAGATGAACTCGAGGTACTGATCAAACAACTTTGCAATGCGCTCGACGGAGTTGAATTGGAGGAGGAAGGAGACAAGGTTCTCGAGTGTTATAATGTCATGTGTGATGAATTAGTCCCACATCAGATATTAGATAGATAGAGTCCGATGTATATAGTGAAAAAAGTGTATATTCCATGAGTTTAAACTTTTGGGCTGGTTTTGTATCCGACCTACTATATTATTCCTATTCGACACTCTTTCGATACCCCCAACATATTAGTCTCTCTTAAAAAAAAAATGAGACAAAAACCTATTAATATGGGTCACACGGTGAAACAAGTTGAGTAAAATAGTTCTTGATTAAGAATGTTAAAATTGATGTCGTTAAATTACACCCGAAAGAAGAGATTGTTATAATATTAGGTATGATGAATTAGCCACACATCGAATATTGGATATATAGAGTCCGATATTTATAATGAAAAAGGTCCATATCCCATGAGCTTAAATTTTTGGGATGGTTTAGATGTCTGATCCACTATATTATTTCGATTCGACACTCTTTCGATGACATTGGAGAAGTGGTTGTGAAAGCGAGGATGAGAGATTTAGGTGGAAGGAGTTGTAGAGAGGGCGGGAGGCATCAACGGCGAAGCACTGGAAGTTGGACGGGATGGGACAAACAAAGTAGATGGCGGGGACGTCGGGGACGGGTTGGCGGTCCTTGTCTATGAGAAAGTAGAGGGTGATGCCATGCATGCGGAGGTCCTTGACGTGGATTAATGGCGAGAGGTAGGGGTGAGCAAAACCGGTTAACCGGACCGGTTTTGCTCATTTGAGAACCGGAACCGGATTCCGGTTCTCAAAAAATTGAGAACCGGAACCGTACCGGTTTGGATGAAGAACCGATTTTCTGGTTCCGGTTCTAAACCGGTTATAAACCGATTCTAAAACCGGTTAACCGGATCTCTGGCGTCGCGACGACCGGCGAGGGCGAGGCGGCGTCGCTGCGAGCTCGGGGGTGAGGGCGAGGCCGAGGCCGAGGCGGCGTCGGCGCGTTGCTGCGAGCTCGGGGGCGAGGCGAGGGCGAGGCCGAGGGCGAGGGCGAGGCCGAGGCCGAGGCGGCGGCGTCGGCGCGTTGCTGCGAGCGCAGGGTCGAGGCGAGGGCGAGGCCAAGACGGCGGCAGCGGCGCGTTGCTGCGAGCGCAGGGGCGAGGCGAGGGCGAGGCGAGGGCGAGGCGGCGCAATTAGGGTTAGGGTTTTATATATAGAGAGGAAAATCGATACGGTTCTGGTTAACCGGTTTTTCAGAGAATGAATAACCGGAACCGGAACCGGAAAACCGGTTCTGTGAAATTTCAGAACCGGAACCATACCGGTTTGCACTAATAACCGGTTTCCGGTACGGTTCTCAACCGGTACGGTCCGGTTAATCGGTTTTCCGGTTTTTTTTGCTCACCCCTAGCGAGAGGAGGTCTCGACACAAGGAGTCCAGGATCAGGATTTTGTAGACCTCTTCCGCGGCTGGGCCAGAGACAAATCTCGTGGGTGGAGCTTGGTTGCGGTTCAACATTCGGATTATGCAGCCTTAGAGGAAGGATCAGAAATTGTGAAAAAAGGTGAAAATGAAAGACAATTCGTGGAGAGAAAGTAGCATGGGGATAATTACCGGTTTGCTTTTGCTGGAGATTGAGTGCTATTGCGGAATTGGGGATCTGGTGCGTGGAGAATCGCTGGATTTGATCAACGGGGTTGAAACCCTAGCTAGAGTTTGGGATGGGAGAAAGACGAAATGAAAGTAACAGAATGGTCCAGAGAATGAGAGTAGCTTGAGGATAAAATGATTTAGAAAAAATTTAAATTATTAGTTAGTCAGATTGATAGTCAAATACTAAAATTTTGATCATATTATTTTTTTATATTTTAATCTTTATTTTTAAGTTTGATCTTGATTCTGATCCGAAAACAAATGCAGGCTTGGGATCGATCATGGATCAACAAAGAGCAGAAAAATAAGAGAAAAAAAAGGAAAAAGAACAAGGCACTCATGTAAGAGTTGTGTGTCGGCCGCCCACATGCTTCCTTGGCACGTGCGAGGCATGTGTAGGCGTTTTCGGCATGGACCAACCTATCATAGCTTTCTTTAAATAGCACCTCTCATTTTTCTCATTTTAGCTCACCTTCTTCTCTTCTCTTCTCTCCACAACTCCATACTTGGCCTCAAGGTGCTCTTCTCCATCCTTTTCTAGTCAAGGTTTTGGAGTATCGACCGATACCGATACGTGTTGGTATCAGTCGACACCGATATGTATTGCTAGCTAATGAGTTTTTTTTTTAATTTCTTCTTGGATAATGGATGTGCTTTTCAATGCTATTGATGCGGAAACATGCACGGAGGGATTCCCATTTTTGGCATTTGGGTTTGTTTTTAGGGTTTGGCTAGTGAAACTCTCTTGTGCTGCTGCTGTTGTTGTTGCAGAGAGAGAAGGGATTGGAGATGGAGAGCTGCAATGGAGATGATGTGGGAGTTCAAGGAGAAGAGGTAATCAAACACTTGATTGTCTTTTTTTTTTTGAGATTTTTCTTGGTTTGATTTTGTATTTTATTTTCTATTTTTGTGGATTATTTGCAATGTTTGATTTTAGGGTTTTGTCTTTGAGTTTGCAGGTTGCTGTGGAGAAGAAGTATGGAGGAATTGCGCCCAAGAAGCCTCTGATCTCAAAGGTAGCGGCAGCCTCATTCTCTTTTACTTTAGATTTTTTACATATGGGCCCCTAGAAAATATGGAAAATTAAAAGTGGACCCCTGTCAAAGTCATACTTTTATTTCTGGGTAAAATGTCAAAGTCACACTTGGATATGTAGTAGCTTCATGTGAATTTCCATTCAGCCAGTTGCAGATTTTAAATTTTGTTTAATTAACTAATTACAATACATGTTTTTGTCCTTTAATGTAAAAACTTTTCATACAAATTTTTATTAGTTTTAATGTGAAAAATATGCTAAAATTATGATTGCAGGACACCAAACGTGCCTACTTTGATTCTGCTGATTGGGCTCTTGGCAAGGTAAGCAGCCTGTGCCTCTTCCATTTAGAGTCTCAACATGGTAATGCCGGGCCATGCCCGAGACCGAGCCTGAGCCCGAGCCGAAGACCGGGGCACGACCCGGGCCTGGCTCTGGACGGAATAATTCAATTTTCGCAGAAAATTTTATAAAATGTGTAGTATTGATGTATACATTGTCACAGCAAGAAGCAAATTTTGGCACGAAGAGTAAGGCTGCTGTGGAGTCCTTGAGACCCAAGCTGCAGGTATTCCTCTTCACTTCTTGGTCCTATTGTAGGAAGTCATGGAAGCGTAGGAAGTCAGCTTCAGATGAAATTATAATTGAGCCCTTAAGCAAGTTAATGTATGCAAATCATCAAGATTAACAAATTGTTCATCTGTCTCTGCAGCGAACTCCACACCATCAGCTTCCTCCTCGAAGGCCAGCTTGCACATCTGGCTCAGAGAATTGGGTTAGATTAAAATTTCTTTTAAAAATTTTAAAAAATAATGTAATTTTTAAAATTTCTAATGCGTGTTCATTTATGTGGCAGGCATAGGTTCAATCTGAGATACAAGAATGGATATTGTACTGGCAAACGCATAGCCTTATCTTTTTTTTTTCCCAACCATGGAACTTGTGATAAATTTTTTTTTTTTTTAAAAAATCAATTTAGTTTTGCAACGTGCCTTTTTCGTTTGAATTGTATGATTATGATCATGTATTTGATCCAATCCTCCAAATAGCTATCAAATAGTTTTGCAATGTGCCGCCAATCGACTCGTTGACACTTGGGACGCATCTGGTAATCGGATCACACATCTTGCTACGATAGCTGTCGCTATTGAAAATTTGAGCCGTAAATGGTCAGATTTATGGGTCAAAGGATGGAATTATTAGATTCACTCGACATCTAAACCATAAATTCAAAGCCGCGGACTAGGAGAAAAAAAGTTTTTTTTACGAAAAAACATAATATTTTATTTAAATCACACAAACATATTTGCTTTTCAATATTCTCAATATAACATCCAATATTTTTCTTTATAAGTTATTTGAAAAAAATCGAAGGTTTTTCATTTTTAAACAACATCCGATTACTGTATCTATCGCAAAAATACTCAACAATTTTTGTTTATATACCCTTCCAAGTTCATGTTTTTTTTTTTCAATTTTAACTAAATCCAATTTTTTAAAAGTATAAAAATTCTATAATTCTTTACATTTTTTTAATCCAATAATTATTTTATTTTAGAATCTACTATAAAAAAAGAAAATTTTGAAAATTCTATTTGACTTTTAAAATCTTTGATCAGCCCCTTTGATATAATTTTTTAAAATTTTATTTGATTTTTAAAATCTTTGATTAACCTCTTTGATATAACTGAATTTGTAAGGAAAATTTTGCCATTACCAATGAGAATAAACGAGGATAGAATTATATTTTTATTCTTGATTTAATTTTAAAAAAGTGATATTTAAGGTTGGGGGTGGTTCATCTCTCCCAATTTTATTCTCGCCTTATTATTTCTCTTTTACTCACAAATTACTTTTTTACTCAATTCATCTTCTAGCCATCGCTCATAATTGCTCTTGTGCTCATGTTATAAGTTGTCTCAAGTTTCTCCCACCGATTATTCACAAAATTGCACTCATGTAGCCGTCCTCAATATCACACTTGTTTTGGATTAGTCGTCATTCGAGATTGCTCTCTCTTGCTGGCTATTCTTGAAATATTGCTTGTGGCCACCCCCCAATATCACGCTTGTATAGTGTTCTCGACATTGTACTAATTTTAGATTCCTATGTTGGTAGTTTTCATATACAGTAATCATGCAATGACGTCAATTATCCATCAAGGTCGAAAATCATACTCAATTTTTCTCAATTGTATTATTTTTGCTCTCATTTTAAAAGATGATAGGGGAGATGGTAAATATGTGGGAAGGTTGTAATATTAAATTGGGAAATTGAAATATACCTTAGTTGTATTTTTTTATCTCAATTCTGTAGGACAAGACATAGGCTACGTATTAAAAATGATATATGTTGGTGAATGTAAAAAATTACACGTCTATGCATACATTTGAGATTGGTATTTACTTACTATAACATATTTTGCATATATATGAGATTTTTTCCAATTATAAGTGCATCTTTGCTAGTGGGAATATAATAGTTCATATATTGGAAGATCAATGTTAATTTTGCATGATTATATTTATTTTACAATTGTTAATAATATAGTTTTCTACATTGCATTGTGAAGTGTACGATATTTATGTATATCAGTTAAATTATGAGTATTTTACATAAGTTATGTGCATAATAGAGTAATTTTGATTATACAAGAGATAAAAGATATAGTTTGGTTGACATTTGATTATGTACTTGTGTCATTATTGATATTTTAGCTTCTATAATGATATATTTATGATCTATATTATAGTTATAAGGATGAAGGAAAAGACAATAATGAAGGAAAAGACATTGATCTCTCATAGGTGTTATTTTGTGATCCTTAACTCAGTGGTGGGCCATTTGAAGGACAAAATGTCTAGGATCCACAAGATATTAATGGATGTGACACCATTCGTCAGATTAGTTGGTCCTGACTTGGAGAATGACAAATCATTGCTTGATGAGCTACTTTTCACCTACCAAGATGAGGAGGGTGGCATTATTCTTGGAGGCAAGATTATTTAGTTTAGGACATAGGACATGTGCATATTATTGGCCTTTTAATAAGGGATAGAAAGTGGAGTTCAGTGTTAGTAGACTTGAGAAGACTCCGTTTGAGGAGCATTGGATGTTGAGTGGTTTAAATCTGCATAAGAATAATGTGGTGAAATTAGTAGAGAATATGGTGAATGATACATGTGATGAGGAGGAAAAGTTTGTCTAAATATTACTAGTGTTCATCTTGAATTTTGTCATATTTTTGAATACAAGTATATGCGCATCACCTTGGGTCTTCCAATATATGAAAGACATTTTTGCATTAAAGAAAAATACTTGGGCTCGAGTGATACATACTTAGCTAACGGATAATGTACTTGATGTTGTGCATAGACTTCGAGTGAGGAACAATGGAGAGAAGGTGAAAGCCAGCTAAATCAAGGGATGCTACTATTTACTTTCTCTATAGTTTGAGAAGATGACTTCGATATGTACGAAGAATTACTTCGATGTCTACCCATTTGTCCTTAACTATAGAGGCCGTGATGCCCAGTTGCATGCCAACATGGAGATAATCGCAAGACCTTGAGGGCTAATCAAGTATTTTTATTTCTATAATATAGTTATGTTGAATTGTTCCTATTTATACCCTCTAGATATTAAGTATTATAGTATTTTATTGTGTATTATATATACGTTATGAGAAAATGTATTAAAAATATTTAGTGTATATCATACTTGATTATAATAGGTGGTAGGTATGTATTTATAATGAACTGTTGATTAGTAGGGTGCATTATTTACTATATGAATAACATCAAAATGTACTAATTTTATCCAAGTGTATAAGCTTCAGCCCGGTAATTCAGAGAAATGTCTTTTGGGGGGCACTCCTTCCGAAGTAACTCTCAGTTTGTCTATATATTAATTGCTTCAAGCAAGGACAAGATCAACAGATCATTGGAAACAAATATGCCAAGACCCTCTTGGAGATCTATGCAAAGTCATGTTGTTGCTATTGGTGCTGATGAGGGAGCTCTTGGAGCTATGGAGACAATTTTAAGTAACATTAGAAATGATTTTCTGAAGATAATAAAAAACTTTGAAAAGGAGAAAAAAATCATCCCAAGTATGTTCCAAGAAGAACATTTCTCTACTGAGGAAGATAGAGGAACATTTGAGTATGTTAGAGCACAAGTTGGCTGAATTCTTTGGGAAGCCAACCACTACTTATGATCCCTAGTTGTTGGATCTACAGGCCAGTAGGGAACCCTCAGAATTTAAAAATATGGACTCATAGATTATTGAGCCATCAACACCTATCGAGCAGGGTATGTATATATTTGACTTGAGCTACTCTAAAATTGAATTGGATATTCTTGTGGTGAACTTGTGTTATGTTACACAAGACCCATAGAAGAAGAGGCTAGAGAGGAAATCCAACTAATCCCTACTGAAAGTTAAGAATCATTAGAGAAAGGTAAATACATGAATGGTATTTCATGATCATAATTGGTTATAAATAATCATATTATTGAAGATATATTTATATTGCCATACTTCTAGGTGAGCTTTTGTAGAAGTCATTTAAAAGAAAGGATGCTCTAAGTAAGTTAGTTCTTGAATTATTACATGGCTTGATCAATTTTCTTGCAAACACTTATTTTTCTTGATTTTGATCATTATAGCCTACGAAATATCATTCTAGTCATATGTTCTATTTTATAATAATACAAGTTTATTTCTAGTCACATTTGATTATATTATTCTAATTCTAGTTATATATAATTTTTTTAGATCATTATAGAATGTTTTTAGTCATATATGATTAGTTTTGAACATATTTTATAGCAAACCTATATGGAGTCAACCTGCCCTTTTTTGTGATAAGGACTCTTCATGAATTTTCATTTGGAAATTTCACACTTGATGACATTGTTGACTGCTATGTATATATTTGTCAAGAGCATATGAAGTCCATCCTCAATAATCACTTATTATTAGCATTTTTGTGATGGTGCATACTTGTCGTAACAACATAGGGATTTGCAAATATAGAAAGAAGCATAGAAGTAATAGTAGTAGAGGAAGTAGAAGAAGTAGTAGTAGTAGTAGTAGTAGCAGTAGCAGTAGTAATAGTAGTAGTGGTAGTAGTAGTAATAGTAGAAGTAGTAGCAGAAGTAGTAGTATCAGTAGTAGTGGTAGTAAAAGTGGTAGTAGAAGTGGTAATAGTAGTAGCAGCAATAACAATAGTTGTAGTGGTACCTTTGATGGGGATTTTAATGGGACTACTTGCCATGTCATGATGCCAATAATTCGAGACTCCCACTACTATTTGTTACTTATGAAATTTGAGCAAAAAGAGTAATACCACTACACTTTGATCAAGGGCGCAAGGCATGACTGCTTGGGTTTTGATAAGAAAAAAGCATTTGAGATGGCTACTCCATTGATCAAAATCAAGCCATTTGTAGACATCTCTCTCTCTCCAAATGATTGTGGACTATTTTAATATGGATAACATACTTTGTTTTCTATGATGATTGGTGGTAATTTTTGTGATGACTTATGATAATTTTAGCTAATTTATTTCAGTATTTAATGTATTTATGGTCAATTTGTTATGTGTAAATAGGTCAAACACTTATATTTATGATATTTCTGGTCATGTGATTGGTTATGATCATATTATTTAATTTTAATTATACAAACTTGTTCTGTCAACTAAGTTCTTTTTACATAGTATATACAAACTTGCTAGAGTAGTAGCTAGAGCACCTGTTGCTCTACATAATTGTCCACCCTTTCCAAATGTGATTTCTCTCATGGCATGCCTACTCCTCCTATCCCTATTCCAAGGGCCAAGACTGTTTTCAATAATAGCTTTATTGAACTCCCCGATTGGGGAAAAACTTATAATTGGTTGGGTTGGCCTTGAAGAACGAAAGGGCTATAAGCATAGTTTCTCCCCTTCTCAAAAGTGGAGCCAAACCAAAATGGGGTGCTACCTGAGCATGGTGTATTCGAGTAAGAGACTCCGAGGAACATTCAACATATGAAGTATGAAAGGTAGGAAGTCATCAACTCTATTAGCTACATCTTTAGCTATGGGCCTGACACTCCGCTTGGTTATGTACATGTTCTGACTCACCGGTCATTATATTATAATTCCATGAATATTTACAATGTATAATTGTCCACAAAAAATTTCTCTTTGCATAGCACAATGCTAGAAAATAATGTAAATCGAATGTTAGATGATAATTAGGTATAGACCTAGATGCCAAACTATGGGAGCAAACACATAATTATAAAGCAACTTCAATCTACAATGACTGCATTGCAGGTCTTCCTATTATGATATAACTCCTTGCATCATCCGCAACACAACAACTTTACATCAAAGGCTTGCGAATTGATGCATCTTCTCTGTGGGTGGCCTGATTACTTTTTGGCGATAGTTGGTCTCATTCTGAAACCTTGGTTGTGATTTAATTTATTAATGTCAGGCAGTGAGAAGATGACACTTTTATATGTGCTTTTTGTAGCTTCTAATGGTGAAGTAGTCATTAACAAAAGAATCAACTTAGTTGTTGGTAAGGATGACTATAGCGCACACAAATATGCATGATAGTCACCTACCAAGCACCATAAATATAAACATCTTCTAAAAGATCAACACCATTTGTCTTGTTGTTAATGACTTCAAAGTGATTCTTGTTTGACCTACTAACCTTGAGACTCTTAGATACTAACTTCTAAGCGTTTTCTCAATTTCAAGGTAAGATACCCATGCCAACCCTCACCATTTGGTATCTAAAATAAAAAAAAGCAAGCATGCAACTAATACATAGAATAAGACTATTATACTCATAATATGACCAAAATAATCATAAAGGCCATATTATGTTATAATGTCAGGTGTGATAAATTAGTCTCACATCGGATATTGGATAGATAAGGTCTAATATATATAGTGAAAAAGACTCATATTCCATGAGCTTAAGCTTTTGGGATGGTTTGGTATCCGGCCCACTATATTATTCCGCTTCGACACTCTTTCGGCTCCCCCAACAAATGGTATTAGAGCTTCAGGTTTGAAGTTGTGTAAACTCTTAAGGCCGAAATTACTGTGATGGTGCGACTGAATTGAGTTATATATTAGTTTCTCTTAAAAAATCAAAAGAATGAGACAAAAACCCGTTGGTATGGGTCACACGGTGGAACTGATCAAGTAAAAGAGTTCTTGATTAAGAGTGTTAAAATTGATGTGGTCAAATCACACATAAAGGGGGAGATTGTTATAATGTCAGGTGTGATAAATTAGTCCCACATTGGATATTGGATAGATAGGGTCCAATATATATAGTGAAAAAGGCCCATATTCCATGAGGTTAAGCTTTTGGGATGGTTTGGTGTTCGGCTCACTATATTATTCCGGTTCGACATTCTTTCAGCTCCCCCAACAATATTATACATAGAATAGTGTTAGTATTCTTATAGTATATCATATATACTCAGTGTAATACTAAATAATCACTATGATTGTAATATACAGAAATCAATTGCTGAGGTAAAACTTATTGCTTTTTGTAGTTTTGATGATGACCAAACCATATATTTGATCATATCTCGAGCATGTGTAGTTTGTAACTAAGCCTAATTTAAAATAGAGGTTAAGCCTATTTGGAAGCTTCAAGTGTAGATGAACTTAAAGATAATATTAAAGTTAAGGCATGATGGTCAATCAATGGATGAAACTTGAAGATCTGAAGATAGTTTGAAAAAAACTAAAGAGATCAAGCTTGGCTTAACTAGGTTTAGATTTTCATTTGTTTAGTTGAGTCTAAGATTTGTTTGAGATTAACTTTTAAAGCTTTTAGTTAACACTCAAACTAATCTTAGAATGCCTTCACTAGCTCATTATTTAACCCAAGGTTAGTTTGAGATGATGTCTAGCATAAAGCTGAAATTGCAATAAGAATAATAGTTTTTCTATTAACTTTGAATGCCCAAAATTCATGGTCTGGATGCCCAAATGTTCTAAAAATAGCTTTGAAATTTTTGATAGCTTTAGACGTCTGCACCACAAGATCAGACATTCAAAGTTTGAAAGTTGTAACTTTGAGAAAAATTCATGCTTAGAGTTCGGTCACCTGAAGCTTTGGTCAGATGCCCGAACCTTGTATCAAGCATCCGAACCTATGACATCAATGTAATGACTAGTTCAACTTTTGATAGTTAGAGCTATTCGAACCATTGAACCTTGAGGTTTGGATGACTGAACTCGACAGAGATAGTCACAGATGATTCTCAAATAGCTAGCTCTTTCTTCAATAATTATATAAAGGCTTGGGACTTTTTTTTGCTTAGTAAGGAAATGAGGTCTTCATATTCTTAAAATAAATATCTATTGCCCTTTATAGTTTTGATGATGAGCAAACTATATATTTGATTTATTCATTGAGCTATGTGTAGCTAGCAATCAAGTCGAACCCACAATGAAGATCAACCCCATTCGGAAGCCTTGAGTACGAATAAACATGTAGATATCATTAAAGATAGGGATTGATAGTAGATCAATGAACGGATCTTAAAGGAATAAAGATTGGTTAGAATAAGGCTCAAAGAAAGACGCAATAGGTTTAGTTTTTCATTGTCTTGGAGTTGAAGACTTGTTACTTGAATTCGTAGCTTAAACCATTGGCTAACACTCAACCTACCTTGGAATGCCTTCATCGGCTCATCTTTTAATCTAAGGTTGGCTTGAGATGATGTTAAGCATGAAGACTGTAGTTACAGCAAAAATAAAAGTTTCTCTATTAACTTCAAATGCCTAATCCCTATGGTTCAAACATCCAAACGCTATAGAAATAATTCTTTGAATAACTGATAGCTTCGGACATCCAAACTCGAGGTTTAGGCGTTTGAAATTTGGAAGCTATAACTTCTGAGAAGATTTATGCTCAGGATTCAGTCGCCCAACGAGTTGGTCGGACATTCAAACGTCCGAACACTATAATCAAGTGCCCGAGGCTATGACATCAGCTTTAATGGCTAGTAAGAATTTGACCATTGGAAGGTTTCAGAACATTTGAATATGGCAGAGCACAGCTCAACGGCTAGTATTCTCACTAATTGGTATTTAAGGGCGTGAAACTTGTTCTTTTATAACTTTTGCATATTCTTGAGCTACCCCTTTCTGAGATAACAAGTTCCTAAAAGCCCTCTAACCTCTACAAGCTCTAATTCTTGCACTTCAATTTTCAAATCTTCAAAGTCCTTATTCTCACATTGAATGATCTTATAGTGAGGCATTAGAGCATTTTTTTCTGTCAAAATCAATTGTAAGCACTCTAAGGTTATTTGGAGGTGTAGAGAGAGCAAAGCTCTAGTTTGAAGTTAGCCTTGCCAGTTGGAGTGAAGGCTAGTCTATGGGATGACTTCACCAATGAAGCTTCATACTAGTGAAGGATTAAAATCCTCAAGAGCAAAGCAAGGGCAATAGAGGAGGAGCGGTTGACCTCCAAACTACTTTACATTATAGTGTATTCTTATCTTAGTTTACATTGCTCTATATTGCTTATACTTGTAATTATTTATGTTTGGCTTAAAATCACTTTTACTATTGAATTGATCATAGTCTTACTCAAGTACCTTAAAAAGTGCTATTGTTTCCTCTAAAATCTAATTCACCCACTTTCTTAGGTGCCTAATTCACTATCAATTTGTGTCAGATCTCAGTAATCTATTTATTAGTTTAATCACCTAGAGTTTATGATCTTTTGTAATGACCACTTTTGGGGTCTCTTCATTTCTTCAAGAAGGACAATTCACAACTAGACCTCCCCTATTTAATGAAACTCATTTCAACTATTGGAGATCTAGGATTAGAGTATCTATCAAAATCAAATATTATGATTTTTGGCATATAGTGAAAGAGGGATATACTCTACCCATTAAACTAATTAATGGTGTGAGAGTTCCCAAGCCTAAAATAGAGTAAAATAAACTAGACAAAAAAGAACGACTCTTTGCATGCTAAAACTATGAACATTCTATATTGTCACCTTGATCCTAATGAGTTTAATAGAATTAGCACATATGAGACAGCTCATGAAATTTGGCATTATCATAAGGTCATACATGAGGGTATAGAGCAAGTTAAAGAGTCTAACATGAATATTTTAGTCAACAAATACAAATTCTTCAGAATAAAATCTAATAAATCAATAATCAAAATGTTCACTCATTTTACGTACATTACTAATAATTTGAAATCTCTTAAAAAGATTTACACAAATGATGAAATGGTAAGAAAAATCCTAAGGTACCTCCCAAAACCATGGGAATCTAAGGTGACTGTAATTTAAGAGATAAAGGACCTTAACAAGTTGCCTGTGGAAGAACTCTTGGGGTCTCTCATCACTCATGAGATGACTATGAAGGATAGGAGTCAAGAGGAGGATAATGACAAGAAGAAGAAAGGAACAGCTCTTAAAACAAAAGAATCTAGTGATGATAAAGAAGATAGTGAAATAACTCTTACCACTAGAAAGTTTCTATATGCTAGACATAAAAAATTACTTCACAAGCATGCTTTCTTGAAAAATTAAAAAATAAGTTCATTTTAGTTAAGAGTAATTTTGAATTATCGAAGTTTTCTACTGACTCATGTGATTGTAAAGAGAAACTTGAGTCACTTCAAAAGGAGAATCATGTTTTAAAAACCTCTATAGTATCTTGTGATTACAAAATGAGTTTTAAAAAGCTTCAAAAGGAAAATATTGATGTAAAAAAACTATTGAAAACTTCTTCCATAGAAATTATACTCTAAATATGATTTTAAAAAATCAAAGAAATATTTTAAGTAGATCTGGACTCGGTTTCATATCTTCTTCTAAATCTAAAGGTATCGATCCCACATTTGAAAAGGCCTCTAGCTCTTCAAATGCCAAAAAAGATATATCTCTACAAGTTATCTAATTAAGATAAACTTTTCTTTTAAACAAATTTTGGTACCTAAGGAAATGCTTCCTAAAGTAAAAGAGTCCAAACTTGTTTGAGTTCCTAAAACATCCTTCACTTGAGTAGCATTAGTTAGTTAGAAGTGGCCGACATAATTTACACTTGCTATTTTTACATAGTCATCCTTCTAGCTAATCAAAAGATAGGATTCACTACTTTTTATATATTACATTTTTCATCTATCATGTCTTGTAATTACATTACTTTTTAACCATATGGACCCATACTTAGAGTAGGTTGTATCCTAATATTCTTAATTTTTTTTTATCTATGCTTCCACTCTAAAGGTCAAAGGGGTAAATGGTTTTTAGATAGTGGTTGCTCAAGATATATGACAAAAAATCCATCCATATTTGTAGCGCTAGAAGAAAAGGATAGAGGACCACTTTTGAGAATAATGGTAACAGTAAAATTATAGATATTATGGATAAGAAGCCTAATATTATATATTTTTATATTTTTGGTTGCAAATATTTTATCTTTAAATACAAAAGATCGCTTACCTAAATTTGATTTAAAAACTTGTGAAAGAATTTTTCTTGGCTATTCAATGACTTCTAAAAATTATAGAGTTTTTAATAAGTCCTCTATGTTTTTTGAAGAATCAATTAATGTCTTATTTGATGAAGCTAACTCTCTTTTGGAGAAAAAACCTATTGATGATAATAAGGTATCTTCAAGAAATTAGATGAAATGCATCTCAAGGAGAAAGAAGATGGTGAGTCAAGCCAAAGTTCAAGAGATGAGAAAGATAAAAAGAAAATGGATCAACACAAGGAGCAAAATAAAGATAATGAGCTACCCAAGGCATGAAAGTTTCAAAAAGGTCACTCGAAATATCATATCATCATTAATATTGATTAAGGAATAAAAACTAGACATGCTATTAAATACAATCTTTATACTATTGCTTTGCTCTCTCAAGTTGAACCCAAGAATTTTGATAAAGCTCAAAAGGGTGAAAGTTGGATTCTTGCTATGCAAGAAGAACTAAATAAATTTGAATGGAATCAAGTTTGAAAACTTATTCTAAGACTAAGTGATTACCCAATTATTGATACAAAATGGGTCTTTAAGAACAAATTAGATGAAAACGGTATCGTGATTCGAAACAAGACTAGACTAGCAGCTAAGAATTTCAACCAAGTGGAGGGAATTGATTTTGAGAAAACTTTTGCACCCTAGCTCATTTGGAATTCGTTCATATTTTACTTGCTTTTGCATATTTTAAAGATTGCAAACTATTTCAAATGGATGTCAAGAATACTTTTGTAAACAGTTTCCTCTCTGAAAAATTTATGTTGAAAAATCATCTGGCTTTGAGGATTTGCAATTTTCAAACCATGTGTTAAATTTAAAGAAGGCATTATATAGTCTTAAGCAAGCTCTAAGAGCTTGATATGGAAGACTAAGTTCTTTCTTAATTTCAAATAGTTTTACTTGGGATTGTATAGACACTACATTATTTTTATTTAAAAAATATAATGACTTATTTATTATACAAATTTATGTTGATGACATTATATTTAATGCTTCTAATGAGAATCTTTGTGAGATACTTGCAAACACTATGACAAAGAAGTTCGAGATGAGTATATGGGAGAATTAAACTTCTTTCTTGACCTTCAAGTGCAATAAATGAAGAATGGGATCTTATTCAACTAAGCCAAGTATACCAAGAAACTACTTAAGAGTTCAACATGGATGAAGTGAAGGCAATTAGAACTCCAATAAGTCATTCAACCAAGTTAAACAAGGATAAAGAAAGTGAACAGGTTGGTGAAAAGTGATATAGAGGTATGATTGGTAGTCTATTAATCGGGTGACTAAAGTTGTGATATTAACTTTAATAACTCGTAAAAATTGGACCCTTGGGAGGCTTTGGACATCTGAACAAATACAGTTTGAATGCCCAAACATGGCAAAGCACAACTCAATGGCTAGCTCTCTCACCAACGGTTATATAAAAGCTTGGGACTTCTTTACTCAGTGAGAGAATGAACTTTCAATATCCTTAGAGCAGGTATATTCCTCCCAAAACCTTCTAGCCCCAAGAATCCTCTTAATCTTTTAATCTCAAGCAAATTCTCAATTGTCCTTATACTTATCGTGAAAGACTTTATAGTGAGGTTCGAATATATCATCTTTTCTATTTTTTCATTTGTAAGCACTCTTAGGTGTTAGGAGTGTCAGTGTACAATAAGCTCCGGTGTGGAGTGTCAGCTGCTCAATAGGAGTAAGGAGTTGTACGGGCGTGACTTCACCCTAATGGAGTGACAGGCGTGGCTTTACCCAAAGGAAGCGATACTAGCAGTTTGCAAGTAGATATAAAAGCTTGGTTTTATCTTAAAAAATAACATCACTAGTGGAGTGATTGAAGTTCTCAAAAGAGAGGTTGAGATTATGGAGTAGGAGCATTGATCTCTAAACCACCTAAAAATTACGGTGCATTTTTTCTTATTATTCTTTACTTTTATAACACTTGTGATTGAGAAATGTGTATGAGATCGCTTGAATTCTTGAATGGCTAATTATCTAGGAAAATGCCATTAGGCTTTGATCTTTTTTTTTTTATCTAAAATGTATTTGCATTTCAAAATCTCTTTCATTCTCCTCCTCAAAGATTGTCATATGGGCCAATAGTATTCCCTTTCCAAAGCCTTCTAACCTCAAGAATACTCTTAATTTTTTAATCTTAAGTAAATCCTCATTATCCTTA
Organism: Trichopus zeylanicus subsp. travancoricus; assembly: GCA_005019695.1. Taxonomy (NCBI): domain Eukaryota; kingdom Viridiplantae; phylum Streptophyta; class Magnoliopsida; order Dioscoreales; family Dioscoreaceae; genus Trichopus; species Trichopus zeylanicus. Next base: position 338,696 of record RXID01021458.1, on the reverse strand, counting down.
TTCTTATCTTAAGAGACTTTGTAGTGAGCTTATGTAATTTTGTTGATTTTTTATTTTACTTGTAAATACTCTTTGGTATTAAGAATGTGAGGATATAATGATTCTGGTGTAGAGTATTATTTACTCGGTGGGAGAAAGGAGTACGAATATGCCTTCATTCTAACGGAGGATGGATGTGGCTTCACCTAAAAATAATAACACTTATGGTTAGCAAATAGATATAAATGTTTGGTTTTATTTTAAGAAGTAATATCACTAGTGGAGTAATTAAAGTTCTCAAGAGAGAGGTTGGGATCGTGGAGTATGAGTGGTTGGTCTCTGAACCACTTAAAAATTATGGCATATTTTTTATTTATCTTTCTTTATATTTTATTGTACATGTGGTTAATTGGAGGTTTAAATACAATTTCTTGAGATTTGTATTCTATCTTAGTAAATTGTTATTGGAATTTAGATTTCTCCATAATCGAATTTGTTTTATTTCAAAACATCTTTCATTTGCCCCCGTCAAATGTTGCTGTTCAAGTATACTTTGAAGTTTTACTCCGAATTTGAGTTGAACTTATGATGAATAAAATTTAAACATTGGGTCTGGACTTAAATTTGAATCAAAAGTTAAAATTAAATTTGGACTAAATTAAAATTTATAAATAAACCTCAAAGATTCTTTTAATTCATGGATAAGTCTGAGTTTTTTTTTAAAAAAGGATTCTAAATATTTCATAATTTTTACAAATATATTCTTTTTACAAAAAATCCCTTGGAATTCACAAAATCACATTTTGGCCCAAATTTTAGAAAAATTTGTAAATAAACTCTTGAAAATTTTTATTATAAAAAAATTAAATTTTATTCAAAAAGGGATCTTGAGTCTCAGAATTACAAATATATCCTTTTTACAAAAAGTTCTCTGAAATTTATAAAATTACATTTTAGTCCAATTTCTCTAGAAAATTTATAAATAAAATTTCTATTTACAAAAAGTCTAAATTATATTTAAAAGGACTTTGGAAAGTTTCAAAATTTTAGAAATATGTCCTTTTTGTAAAAAAAAATCTCTGAAATTTATAAAATCATATTTTGGTCCTATTTTTTTAAGAATTTATAAATTAGTCTCTCGAAAATTTTTATTTATAAAACAAGTTCAAATTTTATTCAAAAAGAATCTTAAAAATTTTAAAATTGTTACAAATATTATTTTGTAAATTTTTTTTTGAAACTTATAAAATTACATTTTAGTCTTGATCTTTTCAAAAAAATTTGTAAATATCCCAAAAATTCAATAACAAAAAAAGTACATATTTTAATATTTTTTATTAAGAAAATAAATCTGAATCGAAGAAATTATATTTCAATTAAAGAAATTTGGAGATCTTATCCAATCACGGATCACAATCTAAATATTGGTTCTAAATCTTTTCAATTTGAATTCAAATTTTCTCAAGAATTATAAAAGTTGATGAAGACTGCAAAAGAAAAAAAAAAAAGAGAGAACAGAGACAGAACGAGGAGAAAATTAGAAAGCTATATCAGATAGAGGAGCAGCAGTTCGATGAGCAATTCAGGATCTGGTAAAACTCAGAGATCAAGAGATACGAAGAGAGGATCGATTGAACAACAAAATGCGAAAATTCTTAACTCTGCCTTGTTTTCTTCTCTCCCCTCTATTTTCCTCCTGTGGTTTTTTGGTCTTTTGCTTTCAACAAGGTTCCGTCGTTCGCCGCTGTAGGATTACCCCAAGCCTCCCTCACCACGCCTGAGCGGGCAGTTGCCTTTCTCGCCGCCGTCCGGCCCATCATCTTCTCTCTGCCCTAGCCTCTTCGAAGCCCGTCTCCGCTTTGCCTGCACTCCACCGCAGCCGCCGTCTCCTGACGACCATCTCCACTCCGGTGTGCCTTCCGGCTCTGAGCCGACCTAGATGTGCTCCGGTGCACATCCCTCGCCTCATGCCGCCTGGCCACGCCCCAGCTCCACCGCGCTAGCTCCTTCACCGGAGCCCCTCACCATCTAGGCCCGCCAGCCTGACCTCGCCTAGGGCTCTGCCCCATCGCCGGCCTCTCTTGCCCTGCCGCCACCCTCACCGCATCCCTTCGTCGGATAAACTCACCCCTCTCTGTCGTCAGGACCACTCGCGAGGTGCCTGCCCGTCGCTGCCTGACTTTGCCCACTCCGCCGACAGAAGAAACCGGCTTCATCTGCCCAGATTCGGTGAGAACGCCCAAGCCCTTCTTTGGTGAAGAAAGGAAGAAGCAAGGATGGGGAAACGGGAAAGGAGGAAAGAAATAGGAAAAAATAAAAAATAAAAATAAAAAAACTAAAAATAAAAGTTGATGTCCAACAAAAAAAAGGAAGGAAATTTGGTTAGTAACTTTACTATCATCGTATTTATCTATTATCCACGAATCATTATTATACTTAATCAGTTTTCAAATTTGCATTTAAGTCAATATTTGTGTGTGCATTCAGTCAAATTTTGAATTTACACTTGACTAGTTTTTAGGTTTACATTCAATCTAGCCTTCAAGCTCATATCCGGTCTGCTATCATGTTCACACTTAGCCAATCTTTTGGTTTGTATTTAACTAGTCTTTGGGTTCACACTTAATGAACTTTTAGATTGACATTTAGCTAGTCTTCGGATTCATATCCAAGTTAGCCTCTAGACTGACATCCTACTAGTCTTCGGGCTTATATTTTGTTAGTTTTTGACCTCGCATTCAAGTCAGCCTTCAAACTCATATCCAGTCAGCTTTTGAGCTCGCATCTAAGTCAGTTTACGAGCTTGCATCCAAGCCAGCATTTGTATTTGCATCTAGCCAGCATTCGGGCTCGTACTTAACTAGCCATCAGGCTCGCACTCAGTCAACCTTCGGGCTCACATACAAGTCAGCTTTCAGACTCGCAATCAGCAAGCCTTTGGGCTCACACTCGGCCAGTCTTCGAGCTTGCATCTAACCAGCTTTCAGACTTGCATCCAAGTCAGCCTTTGGACTCGCACTCCGCTAGCCTTCTGACTTGCACTCGACCAGCCTTTGGGTTCGCATCCAAGCCAGCATTTGGGTTTACACTCAACTAACCTTCAGGCTCACATCCAAATCAGCTTTTAGACTTGCGTCTTGGCCAATATTTGGCTCACACTGCACTAGCCTTCGGGGCTCGCATCCAAGCTAGTTTTCGGACTTACACTCAGTCAGCCTTTAGGTTTGTATCTATTTCAATCTTTGGGCTCGCACTTTATCAGCCTTCAGATTCACACTTAACTAGCATTTAGGCTCCACCTCTGTCAGTCTTCGGTCTCGTACTTAACCAGCCTTCGAGCTTGCACCTTAGCTAGCCATTAGACTCGCATCAAAGCCAGCTTTCAGGCTTGCACCTCAGCCAACCTTCGAGCTCATGAACGAAGCTAGCCCTCTACTTCGCATATTTAAGGTTGGGCCCAAGTCTGCCTAAAAGTATCATCACAAACAGCTAAGGGCCCTCAAATCAAACTGCTTAACATGAAGTAACTCAATCACATTGAAATTGAACTCAACCAAAATAAATAGTCAAAAGTCAAGTTGACTCAAATGGACTTAAATTGATTAAACAAATGAACTAAAATTCAAATCAAGTTGGATTCCAAAAAAAATCAAAATTGAGGTAACCTAGACCTCAGACTTAACCTTAATCAAACTCGAGATGGGTTAATTTAAAATCAAGTTGAGTTCAAATCAAATCTAATTTGGATTAAACCCTAATTGGGTTAAATAAAGTTCAAACTAAAAGAGCAAACTTAAAGTCAAACTAGAACCAAATAAAATCTAATATTGAACATTGAACTGAATTGAATTAGATTCGAATCAGAATCAGTACTACTCCAACTAGAGTCAATGATCAGTATTTGGCGAATGTTCTTCTAAAATTGATGCCAAGTTTGGGGATTGAATTCATTGCTAAATATTAAGTGACTTTGATGTCTTATATAGTTTCCCTGGTCAAGCTATAAAGTGTTAGTGCGAACCCAATTACCAAAGATTTTGAAAATAGAAAATCGGCATATATCACTACCTTCTAAGAAGGAGTTAGTAAATCATAATTTAATTAAGTTGAATCAATTTTTGACTCAAAAATTGAAGTTGAGAATTGAACTCATTCTGAACCAAACTTAGACCTAAACTATATTAATCCTAACGAAACTAAATAAGGTCAAACCAATTTCCACTGGGTGTGCTGAATTTTCAGTAATACTATGAAATTATGACAAAAAATGATATTACTATCCTAACTCAAATCAAAATTAGTTCAAATAAAATTAAATAAGGTTAAACTGAGTTTCACTAGGTGTATTACAGAAGTCATCGACCACATTTCAAAGCTAAGACAATCTAAAAGTATTAACAACACTTCAATCAAATTGAACTAAGGTAGATTCGAACTTACTTAATCAGTTAGCTATAATGTCTTGTTTAAATGAAGTCAACCAACAACACGTTTAAAGCCGTTGGCCATATTTTGAGCTAGTCGACCTTACATATAGTTGATGATGCAACCCCCAAAGCTAATCAATCCTATAAGCAGTTGATGACATAGTCCTTAAAGGTAGTTAACCTCACAACTTGTTGATGACACATCCTTCAAGCTAGTCAACCCCAAAAGTAATTGACGACGCACTCTTCAAGACTAGTTAACCCCACAAGTAGTTGATGATGCAACCCTTAAAGTTAGTTAACCTCATAAGCAGTTGATGATGTAACCCTCAAGCTAGTTAACTTCAGAAGCAGTTGATGATACAACCTTCAAGCTACTCAACTCCAGAAGTAGTTGAAAACATACCCCTCAAGTTAATCAACCCATAAGTAGTTGATAATATACTTTTCAAGCTAGTTAATCCCAAAAGCAGTTAACGATGTGCCATTCAAGCTAATTAATCTCATAAGCCATTGAGGATGCACTCTTTAAGCTATTAACCTCAAAAGTCGTTGATAATGTGCTCTTCGAGCAAATCAACCCTAGAAGTAGTTAACAACGTATCTTTCAAGCTAGTCAACCCAAAACCAACTGATGATGCAATTTTTAAAGCTATACCTAATCCTATAAGTCGTTCGTGATGCCACTAAACTAAATGAACTTATCGTCAATGCTCAAAACTATTAAAAACATTTCGAACTCCCCATTCCCTTCCATATCTCGTTAGGCAATGCCATTAATACCTATTAAAGACCAAGTTGATTTGGGTCAGATGCCATGTGATCCATCGCAGGGGAGTGAGATAATAACACATATTAGAGCTTCCTCTCCGCTCTTTCTTTCTCTTTTCCTTTCTTCATTTTTTTTATTTTCTATAATTTCATATTGAAATTTATTGTAAATTGAGGACATATCTTTACTTAAGGCATGTATTATTTCTTAAAATTAATCAAATACTTTCTTTTTTTGTGTCTTTGTTTTATTAGCCAGGTTTCTCACTTTAGGAGGTTTCTAACAATCATCGGGTTAATTAACAATAGGGGCTTGTATTTATTAAAAGTTAATGTTCTCACAACACTTGAAAGTACACTTCAAATTAAAACAAATTCTAATTTTTAATTCAAGTTCGCTCCTGGGGTCTTCGTTATTTCGGGCCATCAAAATTGATCCCTCAGTTGCCATATGGGCCAACAAAACCAATTTTATGACAACTACCATATTTGACATGGAAAGGTGTTTTGTAGGCTTAATCCATGCATTGAAAGATTCCGTAATGTTTGAGTACATTTCACTCCACCATGGACCTTAGAGTAAGTGATTATTCTAGTACATTTATGCTCGACTTATCCATCATCTACCAAATTGATTCTAGTGATGTGGTGGACAGAATGTTAGTAACTCCCTTTTGAAAATTCTTTAGGTGAAGGTATTTAATAAACCTCTAGTCGAAGTTAAAAAGGTTAGAGAGGGATCATTAATTGCTTCTCGCCAAGACAATAGATAAACCTCATCCAATATTTTGCTATTATTTTGTTACAAGTTAGTTTATATATATGAGAACTTCACAAGAGTTATTTTTTAAGTTTTTTGGTACAATTGTTTGTGTATGAGAAACCTATGAGATTTCGGTATTTACATACAACTCCTTTATTTTCTAATTTTGTAATCGACAACCCCCAACTTGAATCTTAATTAAAATTTAGATAATTTTTTTTATTTACCCTTAAGTCAATTTTCACATACATTCTCAATTTTTATTAGTATTATAATATTATTATAATTTATAGAAAAATCTTGATTTTTCTAAATACATAGAAAAACTCTCAAATTTTTTAAAAAATTTTAGAGTCCACATTTTTTAAAATTTATCAAAAACACTCATTTATTGAAAATTTGCAAAAATTCTCATTTTATTGAAAATTTAAAAGAATCCACATAAAATTTATAAAAAAAAATCTTAATTTATTCAAATTTTGCAAAAATTTTTTTTATTGAAATTTACAAAAAAACCCTCATCTTCCTTTTTTGCAGAAAAGGCATTATTTATAAAAATTTTAAAAATCCACATATTCATAAAATTTGCAACAAAGATCTGAATTATTATAATTTTACAAAAATCTGGGGTTTCTTAAAAATTTACAGGAAAACCCTTGTTTTTTGTTAAAAATTTACATAAAAATTCTCATTTTTTTAAACATTTACAAAAAGGCCTCGTTTTCTTAAAAAGTTGAAAACTCTCAAGTTTTAAAATTTACGAAAAAACTCTTATTTTTTAAAAAATTTACAAAAATCCCTTATTTGGTTCAAATTGTGTAAAAAAGTTCTCGTTTTATTAAAACTTTAAAAAAACCCTCGTTTTCATAAAGATAATGTCGACAAGCTATTGATTTTTTTAAATTTACAAAAAATTCTTATTTTATTAAAAATTTATAAAAAAATCTGATTTCCTTAAAAGTTTGAAAAAAGCCATCATTTTCTTAAAAATGGATAGAAAGTCCTTATTTCTTAAAAATTAGTAGAAAAAGCTTGTTTTCTTAAAAATTCACAAAAAAGCCCTTGTTTTCGTACAATTGGCAAAATGCCCTCATTTTTTTTTAAAAGGAAAACCACATTTTCTATAAAATTTACACAAAATTTTCATTTTTCATTTGTGTTATAGACTGACTCTTCACTTGTATTATCTTTTTATTTTTTGAAATAATCGTTAATTTTGTAGGCAAATTATTTTATGTTGTATTTTACATGAAAGATATGAAAAACATAAATATTTGTAAATAAAATCCCATAAAATTAGTATTTGCAAATCATACTTGGTCCTCAGATTTCTTAAAAAATTGTAGAAAAACCCTAGTTTTCTTAAAACTTTTACAAGTATTAATTTTACAATGTGTTATTTAAAAATATTTACATTTTGTATCTTTCAACAAAATATGACAATAAAAATATGCCTACAAAATTAATTATTTTTCAATAAATATCACAGGGGATTATACGTAATAATTTCTTATTTATTTGAAAAAGTAAAAAGATATTACAAGTGAAATGTACATAATGCAAATACAGAAACAAAATTCTTTTGTAAATTTTTATGAAAATAGTGGCTCTTCTATAAATTTCTAAGAAGACCAGGTTTTCTTATAAAATTTTATGAAAACAAGGATGTTATGTAAATTTTTAAGAAAATAAGGCATTTTGGTCATTTTCTTAAATATGAGGACTTTTATTTAAAATTTTAACAAAATGAATGCGTTTCCATAATTTTTTAAAAGTTAAAATTTTTCTGTAATTTCTTATGAAAATGTGGGCCTTTTTTCAAATTTTAAGAAAAATAGGTCTTTTCTCTACGTTTTTTTAGAAACTAAGGGCTTTTGTATAAATTTTTAAGAAAATGATGATTTTTTTCTGTCAATTTCAAGTAAACGAGGACTTCTGAATTTTTTTTTGCAAAATTTTAAAATATTGAGAAATTTTTGTACATTTTTAATGAAATAAGGCTTTTTTTTGTTAAATTCTTATTCTTTCAAGCTAATCAACCCGAGAAGTAGTTGATGACACATTCCTCAAACTAGTCAATCCTAAAAATAGTTGATGACGTACCCTTTAAGCTAGTTAACTCCAAAAGTAGTTGACGATACACCTCTCAAACTAGGTCAACCCCAGAAGTAGTTGATAATGTACCCTTCAAATTATTCAATTCCAAAAGCAATTGGCGATGTGCTCTTTAAGTTAAGTCAATCCCAGAAGCAGTTGACGATGCACCATTCAAGATAATCAACCCTAAAAGTAATTAATGATGCGCCCCACAAGCTAGGTCAACCCAAAAGCAGTTGACGATGTGTCTTTCAAACTAGTCAACCCCTAAAGTAATTGACAATATGCCCTTCATGCTAAGTCAACCCCAACAATAATTGATGATGCACCCTTTAAAGTAGCCAACCCTAGAAGTAGTTGATGATACACCCTCTGAGCGAATCAATCCTAGAAGCACTTGATAATACACCTTCAAATCCCAATAGGGTTTACTAATATAAACCAAGACAGTTAGTCTCACTCGTTAGTGCATTATTAATATCCGCCAAAGACTGAGTCAAGACCCATTTGAGTCAGATGTTATATGATCCAACACACGAGGGTGGGGCAGCAGTTATACCAAAGCCTCTTTATCATTTTCCATCTTTTCTTTATTTTTATTATCCTCTTGCATTCCATAATTCTATTTTAAAATTTATTGTAAAGTGAGAGTATGTCCTTACTTAACCATGTAATATTTCTCAAATCAATTAATATCATATTTTTCTTCTTTTCTTTTGTATTTCCATTTTATTAGGTAGGTTTATTACTTTAGGAAATGTCTAATAATTGTTAGGATAGTTAACAATAGCGACTTGCACCTATTGGAAGTTAATATTCTTACAATACTTAATAGTAACATTAAATTAAACAAACTCTAATTTGTGATTTGAGATCACTTCCTGGGATCTCTACAACTCCAGGCCACTAAAATTGATCCCATAGACCTCACTCTATTTTTAATATGTCACTTCCAAATGGATTTGTAATCGGAAATAGATCCCACAAGGTCTCTTTTGTTGACTTAGTCATGTTTCGAATCTAGATTTTTCGAAGAGTCCTAATTAAATTAAGATTTATATTAGGAAGTGATTTAGTGGCCTAATCCTACTCCAAATTTGTCTCCTACTAGAAGACATGGATTAGTGAGCTAAATCCTTATTTGAGTTACTCTCCTACTTTGACTTAAATTTAGTTAGGCTACTCCTCTAAATACCCTATTCATTTAAGAATTTTAAGTACTAAGATAGAGAGACAGATCAAAACTCTAAAAATATTTTATGACGACTAGACTAATTAGTCTCTTATGAGAGTTAGTGATATTAGAGTTTCACCTCTATCATTATAATCTTCTTTTCTTTCTCATTAGTACAATATACTTCGAATCGGCTTTACTGTGGAGTAGGTCACAAATCAAATTATGTAAATCTCTTGTGTGCTATTTTTTCTTTTCTTCTTCTACATCATAAATTATGGTGGACATTGATATTTCGTGCAATAAATTAGTATTAAAGCTTTAGGTTAGAAGCTGTATATACTCTTAAGGCCAAAATTATTGTGATAATACGACTGAATTAACTCATTACTATGAGTCACATGGTGGAACTGATCGAATAAAAAAATTTTGATTAAGAGTGTTAAAATTGATGTGGTCATATCACACATCAAAAGGGAGATTGCTAATAATATTAGGTGTGATGGATTAATCTCATATCAAATATTGGATAGATAGAGTCCAATATATATAGTCAAAAAAGCCTTATATCTCATGAGCTTAGCCTTTTAGAATAATTTGGTATCTGACTTACTATATTGACCTGATTTAACACTCTTTCAACTCTCCCAATACTCTTTATGGCAAATTGGCTTGAACCTAATTATCTCACTAATAGTATTGAATCAAATAAAATAATAAATAAAAATTTAAACAACAAAATACTAAAAAATTATGAGACCTTTTGGAATTAGGTTAAATCCAAAACTCTAAACAAATGAATGTAAAATCATTATTTTGTAGGTCTTCTCAGAATTTTTGTGTTGGTGTTTAGTGCAATACGTTAGTCTTTATTGTATTGGCTGGAATTTCATAATGTGTACATAGACTTTGAGATTCACATGCCAAACTTATAAAGTGAGAGTTCTCTAGGTGGTTTGTGAGACTCCTTCTTCACTGTGCATAGGATAACTTGTCTTGGTAACATAGAGCTCATCTTTGTTCCTAAAAAGATAGAGGAAACAACAATCGTGAAATTTTTATATTTAAAATTTAACTTACAAACAATAAAAAAAAAATAATTAGAGGGGGCTTATTTGTTACCTTAATGGTAAAGGGATCTAAAATCCCTTCTCTAACTCCCTTTAGAGAAAATAAATATTACTCAATTAAGGCTCCAATTGATCCTAAAAGTTAATCTAACTTATGTTATATGCAAAAGTAAAATGAAATATTGATGCAACAATAAGAGAATAAAATAGAAAGAAAAGAGAAAGAATAGAATAATTTTGTAATATTCGTATGACCCTTCATCTTCCCAAAAATCTATTAAAAATAAGAGGTATTTACCTACAACTCCTCAAGATTTTTCTTATTTATTAAAAACTCCCACGATTTCAGTATTTACCTACACCATTCTTCTTTTCAAATTTATTACCTACAACCTCCGGATTGTTATTTAATTCAAATTTTTTCCAAAAAATTTTCTTTTACCCTCTATAATTTTGTGACTAAATCATTAAAAATTCTTAATTTTTTATCATCTACTCTTTCGCTCAAATATTTACAAATAAATCCTCAATTAAATTTTAAATTATAATTTACATATCTGTATATTTATAAATAGACTCTTCAAATATTTTTATTTATAGATAAGTCCAAATTTCAATATTTTTTAAATAAAAATTTACAAAGAGGTTCTTAAATGTTTAAAAAATTTTACAAATAAATCCTACATAAATATTTAAATTATAACTTTAATATTCATATATTTACAAATAGACTCCTCAAATATTTTTATTTATAAATAAGTCCAAAATTTATATTTTCTTAATAAAAAATTTTACAATATTGAAGGTTTTAAAACTGAAAATTTTAAATTACAAGTTTAATATTTATATATTTATAAATAGACCCTTCAAATTTTTTTATTTATAAATAAATCTAAACTTTGTCACATTTTTAATAAAATTTCACAATATTGAAGGTTTCAAAACTTAAAATTTCAAATTATAAGTTTAATATTTGTACATTTACAAAAAAACTACTTGAATATTTTTATTTATAAATCAGTCTAAATTTCATTATTTTTAAAATACAATTTTATAAAAAAGACATTGAAAGGTTTAAAACTTCAGATTTTAAATTACAAGTTTAATATTTATACATGTACAAATAGACCCCTCGAATATTTTTATTCATAAATAAGTCTAAATTTTATTATTTTTAAAATAAAATTTTAAGAAAAGGATATTGAAGGTTTTAAAACTTAAAATTTTAAATGAGAATTTTAATATTTGCACATTATAAATAGATTTCTTAAATATTTTTATTCATAAATATGTTCAAATTTTATCATTTTTTAAAAAAACTTTACAAAAAAGATATTGAAGGTTTTAAAACTTACAATTTTAAATTAAAATTGTAATATTTGTATATTTATAAATAGATCCTTTGAATATTTTATTCATAAATAAGTCCAAATTGTATCATTTTAAAATAAAACTTTTCAAAAAATATATTGAAATTTTTTAAAATTAAAATTTTAAATTATAAGTTTAATATTTACACATTCGCAAATAGACCCTTTGATTATTTTTATTTATAAATAAGTCCAACTTTTATCATTTTTTAAATAAAATTTTCTGAAAATAGATACTATATTTTTAAAAACTCAAAATTTTTAAGTATAAATTTAATATTTGTATATTTATAAATAGACCCGTTGAATACTTTTTTTATTTATAAATAAGTCTAAATTATAAATAAAAATATTTAAGGGATCTATTTGTAAATATATAAATATTAAACTTGTAATCTAAAATCTTAAATTTTAAGACAATCAATATCTTTTTCATAAATATTTATTTAAAAATAACAAAATTGGACTTATTTATACATGAAAATATTGAAGGGGTCTATTTGAAAATATACAAAATAGTAAAATTATAATTTAAAATTTTGAGTTTTAAAAAATTTAATGTCTTTTCTATAAAATTTTATTAAAAAAATGATAAAATTTGGACCTATTTATAAATAAAAATATTCAAGGGGTTTGTTTGTAAATGTATCAATATTAAACTTGTAATTTCAAATTTTAAGTTTTAAAACTTTCGATGTCTTTTTTGTAAAATATTATTTTAAAATGATAAAATTTGGACCTGTTTATGATTAAAATTATTCAAGAAATTTATTTATAAATGTACAAATATTAAACTTGTAATTTAAAATTCTAAGTTTGAAAATTTTCAATTTATTTTTTGTAAAATTTTAGTTAAAAAATAATAAAGTTTGAACATATTTATGAATAAAAATATTCAAGGGGTCTATTTGTAAATGTATAAATATTAAACTTGTAATTTGTAATTTGAAATTTTAAAACATTCAATGTCTTTTTTGTAAAATTTTATTTAAAAAATAATAAAATTTAGACTTATTTATAAATAAAAATATTCAAGGGGTTTATTCATAAATGTACAAATATTAAACTTGTAATTTAAAATTTTAAGTTTTAAAACCTTCAATGTCTTTTTTATGAAATTTTATTTTTAAAATGATAAAATTTGGACTAATTTATAAATAAAAATATTTAAGGAGTCTATTTGTAAATGTACAAATATGAAACTTGTAATTTAAAATTTTAATTTTTAAAACATTCAATATTGTGAAATTTCATTTAAAAATGATGAAATTTTGATTTATTATAAATAAAAATATTTGAGGGGTCTATTTATAAATATATAAATATTAAAGTTATAATTTAAAAGTTTAAGTTTTAAAACCTTTAATATTGTAAACTTTTTGTTAAAAAAGATAAATTTGGACCTATTTATAAATAAAAATATTTTAGGGATCTATTTGTATATGTATGAATATTAAATTGATAATTTAAATTTTTATAGAGGATTTATTTGTAAAAAATTTTAAACATTTAAGCTCTTCTTTGTAAATTTTTATTTAAAAAATATTAAAATTTGGACTTATCTATAAATAAAAATATTTGAATGGTCTATTTATAAATATACAAATAGGGAATTGTAGGTAATACGGCTTGCTTTATCCTAAATTGAGTCGCTATTCAACCAATTCTTGACAAGACTCCATTTGAATTTTGGAATGACAAGAAACCTAATATTACATATTTTCATATTTTTGGTTACAAATATTTTATCTTTAAATATAAAAGATCACTTATCTAAATTTGATTTAAAAACTTGTGAAAGAATTTTCCTTGGCTATTCAACGACTTCTAAAAGTTATAGAGTTTTTAATAAGTCCTCTATGTTTTTTGAAGAATCAATTAATGTCTTATTTGATGAAGCGAACTCTCTTTTGGAGAAAAAATCTATTGATGATAATATAGGTATCTTCAAGAAATTAGATGAAATGCATCTCAAGAAGAAAGAAGATGGTGAGTCAAGCCAAAGTTCAAAAGATGAGAAAGATAAAAAGAAAGTGGATCAACACAAGGAGCAAAATAAGGATAATGAGCTACCCAAGGCATGAAAGTTTCAAAAAGGTCACTTGGAAGATCATATCATTAGTAATATTGATCAAGAAATAAAAACTAAATACAATCTTTATACTATTGCTTTGCTCTCTCAAGTTGAACCCAAGAATTTTGATAAAGCTCAAACGGGTGAAAGTTGGATTCTTGCTATGCAAGAAGAACTAAATAAATTTGAATGAAATCAAATTTGAAAACTTGTTCTAAAACCAAGTGATTACCCAATTATTGATACAAAATGGGTCTTTAAGAACAAATTAGATTCAATGGTATCGTGATTCGAAACAAGACTAGACTAGCAGTTAAGAATTTCAACCAAGTTGAGGGGATTGATTTTGAGGAAACTTTTACACCCTAGCTCGTTTGGAATTCGTTCATATTTTACTTGCTTTTGTATATTTCAAAGATTGCAAACTATTTCAAATGGATGTCAAGAGTACTTTCCTAAACAGTTTCCTCTCTGAAAAAATTTATATTGAACAACCGTCCGGCTTTGAGGATTTGCAATTTTCAAACCATGTATTAAAATTCAAAAAGGCATTATATAGTCTTAAGCAAGCTCTAAGAGCTTGGTATGGAAGATTAAGTTCTTTTTTAATTTCAAATAGTTTTACTCGGGATTATGTAGACACTACATTATTTTTATTTAAAAACATATAATGACTTATTTATTATACAAATTTATGTCAATGGCATTATATTTAATGCTTCTAATGAGAATCTTTGTGAGATGCTTGCAAACACTATGACAAAGAAGTTCGAGATGAGTATATGGGAGAATTAAACTTCTTTCTTGAACTTCAAGTGCAATAAATGAAGAATGGGATCTTCATCAACCAAGCCAAGTATACCAAGGAACTACTTAAGAGTTCAACATGGATGAAGTGAAGGCAATTAGAACCCCAATAAGTCCTTCAACCAAGTTAAACAAGGATGAAGAAGGTGAACAGGTTGGTGAAAAGTGATATAGAGGTATGATTGGTAGTCTATTAATCGAGCGACTAAAGTTGAGATATTAACTTCAATAACTAGTAAAAATTTGACCATTGGGAGGCTTCGGACATCTGAACAAATACAGTTCAAATGTCCAAACATGGCAAAGCACAGCTCAATGGCTAACTCTCTCACCAACGGTTATATAAAAGCTTGGGACTTTTTTAGTCAGTGAGAGAACAAACTTTCAATATCCTTAGAGTAGGTTTATCCCTCCCAAAGCCTTCTAGCCCCAAGAATCCTCTTAATCTTTTAATCTCAAGCAAATTCTCAATTGCCCTTATACTCTTATCGTGAAAGACTTTATAGTGAGGTTCAAATATATCATCTTTTTTATTTTTTTTCATTTGTAAACACTTTTAGGTGTTAGGAGTGTGAGTGTACAATAAGCTCCGGTGTAGAGTGTCAGTTGCTCAATATGAGTAAGGAGTTGTACGGGCGTGGTTTCACCCTAACGGAGTGACAGGCATGGATTTACCCAAAGGAAGCAATACTAGTGGTTTGCAAGTAGATATAAAAGCTTGGTTTTGTCTTAAGAAATAACATCACTAGTGGAGTGATTGAAGTTCTCAAGAGAGAGGCTGAGGTTATGGAGTAGGAGCATTGAAGTTCTCAAGCTAGTCAACCCAAAAGCAGCTGACGATGCAAATTTTAAAACTATACCTAACCTTGTAAGTCGTTCGTGATACCACTAAACTAAATGAACTTATCGTCAATGCTCAAAACTATTAAAAATACTTCGAACTCCCCGTTCCCTTCCATATCCCGTTAGGCAATGCCATCAATACTTGTCAAAGACCAAGTTGATTTGGGTCAGATGGCATGTGATTCATCGTAGGGGAGTGAGATAATAGCACATATTAGAGCTTCCTCTTCGCTCTTTCCTTCTCTTTTCCTTTCTTTATTTTTTTTATTTTTTATAATTTCATATTGAAATTTATTGTAAAGTGAGGGCATATCCTTTCTTAAGTCATGTATCATTTCTTAAAATTAATCAAATACTTTTTTTCCTTTGTCTTTATTTTATTAACTAGGTTTCTCACTTTAGGAGATTTCTAACAATCATCGGGTTAATTAACAATAGGGGCTTGTATTTATTGAAAATAAATGTTCTCACAACATTTGAAAGTACATTTCAAATTAAAACAAAGTCTGATTTGTAATTCAAGTTCGCTCCTAGGGTCTTCGTTATTCCGGACCGCTGAAATCGATCCCTCAGTTGCCATACGGACCAACAAAACCAACTTTATGACAACTATCATATTTGACATGGAAAGGTGTTTTGTAGGCTTCATCCATGCATTGAAAGATTCTGTAATGTTTGAGTACATTTCACCCCACCATGGACCTTAGAGTAAGTGATTATTCTAGTACTTTTATGCTCGACTTATCCATCATCTAACAAAATGATTCTAGTGATGTGGTGTACAGAATGTTAATAACTCCTTTAAAATTTTGTTAATAGCTCTTTTGAAAATTCTTCTTTTCGTAGGTGAAGGTATTTAATAAACCTCTAGTCAAAGTTAAAAAGGTTAGAGAGGGATCATTGATTGCTTCTCGCCAAGACAATAGATAAACCTCATCCAATATTTTGCTATTATTTTGTTACAAGTTAGATTACATATAAAAGAACTTCACAAGAGTTATTTTTTAAGATTTTTGGTGCAATTGTCTGTGTATGAGAAACCTATGAGATTTCGGTATTTACATACAACTCCATCATTTTCTAGTAATCGACAACCCCCAACTTGAATCTTAATTAAAATTTAGATAAATTTTTTTTATTTACCCTTAAGTCAATTTTCACATACATTCTCAATTTTTATTAGTATTATAATATTATTATAATTTATAGAAGAATCTTGATTTTTCTAAATACATAGAAAACTCTCAATTTTTTAAAAATTTTAGAGTCCACATTTTTTAAAATTTATCAAAAACACTCATTTATTGAAAACTTACAAAATTCTCATTTTATTGAAAATTTAAAAGAATCCACATAAAATTTATAAAAAAATCCTAATTTATTCAAATTTTGCCAAAAAAAAATTATTGAAATTATTGTAAATTTTTTAACGAAACAAGGCTTTTTTGTTAAATTCTTAAGAAAATAGGAATTTTTGCTAATTTTTGATCAAATCTAGTTTTTTTTACAAATTTCTAAGAAAATGAGAGTTTTTGTACTTTTTTTTTTGTGAAATGAGGGCTTTTCTATAATTTCTCAAGAAAATGAGAGTATTTCTATACAGTTTTTGAAAATTTAAATACTTTTATGCAAATTTTTACTAAATCAAGCGTTTTTTAAAATTTTTTAAATAATGTGAACTTTACTGTAAATTTTTAATAAAATGAAGACTTTTTTGTAAATTTTTTATAAAATGAGAGTTTTTTGGAAATTTTTTAGAAAATTAAAAATTTTCAGTATTATAATATAAATAAAAAAAAGTATTTATGTGAAAAATTGACTATAAAGCAAAATGAGAATTTTTGGATTAAAATTCAATTGGGATTTATAGATTAAAAAATTAGCAAAGTAGGGAATTATAGATAAATATCAAAATCATGAATATTGCTCATAAATAGAGCATATTTCAGTATAAAAATTTCTTAATTTTCTCTTACTTTTAAAATACACGTCAAGATAGAAAATCGTCAAGGAAAGTATACTTTATATTCGGTGGAATTGTGTAAATCTCTCGAAGTACTCACGACACTCGATACCGCCAAAAATTTTTGGAAAATCTACATGCGTTTTTAAATCGCTGTTGAAGATAACAAGGAGAGATGAACATTTTCTCTTTTTTCGAAAAATGCCATCATCATATAAATCAGTGGTTGGGATATTGCAGTGTGACATGTAAATTACACATCTTAGAATTCTCTTGCAGAAAGTAGAAGCAATAGAATTGAATCAATTGATACATTATCATTCAAATCCAGTAGAAGTCTTCATCAGCACCAAGATGCAATAGAGCAGATGAGAGCGCCCGCGCTCCTCGTTATTTCTCTCACTTTACTCGCGCTTGCTGCATGGAAAGCTTGGTGCTTGTTGTAAGCAGGACGAATATTGCCTCTGCCCGACGGCTTGAAATAAGCTCCATTCTCGAAGGCATCGTTCACCGAAGCCCAGTTCCATGAGTTGCTCGTCCCTTCGATTCTCGATGTCAACTGTGTCACAAGTATAACATCCAATCATCAATCAAATTGATAAAAAATCACGATATGTATTTGCTATAGAATAATATTGCATGAGAATATATGTCAATAATCTCACCTTCTTCCTCCCAAATTGCGGAGCAATGTACAGATTCCCTTCACTTAGGACTGTCGGGTCCATGCTTCCGCCGATAGCATATGATCCCCACTCTTCATAAAGGTTGTTCACGACATGCGCATATCCAAACCTAATTCTGCAAATCCATTGCATCGTGTGAGGTTTTGAATTGTGTTTGCTTGTTCGGTTAATGCTTGATGATAAATATTACCTTGGCATGCGCTGGTTGCACTTGGGACCAAAGCGGTTGAAGGCCAATGTGACCTTCATCTTTCTATCTTCGGCGAAGCTATCGTCGTGCCCTAAGAGCATGACCTTATCGTGATCCTTGAACCAGTTGTTGGAGATGGTCACGCATGTTGATCCTCTTGTTACATCGAGAAGTCCGTCTTGGCTGTGACTGAAAGTGTTGTGATCGATCCACACCTTTGAAGCCCCAACAAGCCGAATGGCGTCTCCGTCGTAGCCTCCGAGTTGCATGATCTTGCCGTCTGGGGCAACAACAGAGCCTGAAGTTTGCTCCTTGCAGTCATGGAAATGAAGTCCGTGAATTATCACGTCAGACACTTCATTGAGCAAGAAGCTCGCGCCATTGGCGATGTGGACGTTGGCGCCACGGCCATCAATTGTGGTGAAACTATTGACAAGAAGGGGTTTCTCGAGTTTGATTTGCATGTTGCGTTGGAAGGTGATCCATGTTTTCCCTTTGAGCAAGGTGGCACCATATCGGAGCGTGCCATAGCGAGGGTTCACCGGATCATCAGAGGGATCGGTCACGGTGTACCATGTGGTATCCCGGCCGCGGTTTCTTCTCATCTTGCCTGCAAACCCCACAGAGCATATTGCAAGTTGTGCTCTATCGGCGGCCCAATTCTTGTTGCTTCGCCAACACTGGTCGATGACGTTCATGGCAGCTGACTCGCCGGAGTTCGCAAGGAAGGCGAGGAGGATGAGGAGGGAGAAGGTTGGAATCCAAGAAGCCATGGTTGGAGTTGGAGAAGAAGGGAGATTTTCAGAGGTATTTATAAGGCGTGTGCCATTGTGCTGGATAGATTCTTGGCCATTGGTTTAAATTGGAGAACAACGTCGTATTTGCTTGATATAGAATGGAGTTTGTTTGATAGTTGCTTCATTTTGGGATTGTTACAGTTCAAGGTTGTTAACTGTCATATTACAATTTTTTGTGCTGTGCGTTTGGGTTGAAAGCCAGAAGCAATCAAGCAACAAAATAAGATGTCATAAGTCAGAATAAAAATCACCAAAATTATTTGTCCTCTATGCGACCTGATTGAAAATCAATCAGTCCAAAATATCGGGAACATAAACAAATGCAACTCTTGGTAATCCAACATCACATATATTGAGGTTGCAGTTTGCATTCAGTGAAGAAGCAACGAATGCGACTCATTCTAATCCTAACCCACAGATTTGAGCCTTCGGTGTGTTTTTTCTTGCATATATTTTGGCTTCATATCTTATAGATAAAACATTATTTGTAAGAATATTCTTGTGTGCTCGAAACAAATTTGGTGAACAACAATCTTTACCAAAAATTTGCGGGTACCTTCACACAAATTTGGGAGTATCAACGAGTAAAACTCTTGCTAATCACAAGTCGTAGATTTTTTTTAGCTTTCCGCCTGCATTTTCTAGCATATTTTTCCGCTTAGATCTCGAAGGTAAACATTAGCTTTATCGATATATTTTAGTTCTCAAAATAGCTGAGGCAGAAAATACTGATAGCGTTCTCAAAGAGCATATAAATCACTCTGAAATCCCTTCCAGATAAAAGAAACATGATTGACCTTATTCTAGTTGCTTATGCCATGACTCGAGTTTTTGGAGCGATTCGGTGCAAAGAAAACAGCCTGAAGGGTGGGACGTATGCGCTCGGATTTGTTACTCTATGACGTGACATAATCGATTGGAGTAGAGTAGGTCTCCATACCCGCTATTTTATGAGATATTGCTGCCAATTTTGAGAAGTTATTCAGTGCTCTGCTTTCAGATGGATGAACCGTCATCTAAGCTTACAAACCATGTTAAATTGTTAAAATTGCATTCTGTTTTTTAATCAAAATGGCCACAAGGAATGAACGAGAGAAGGAGAAAGTCATTATGCAATTAGGCCACTTGCATGAAGGATACAATACATGCATAATAAATTCCAAGCAAACATAATATACAACAAACAAAATCTCCTTATACACCAAAGCTTCAGTTTTACACAAGTTTCATACGACATCTATTCCGCAACAAACACTCAAAAGATAAGAATCGATCTCGTCATCCAACATTGTATTATGAGAATACAAATCTCAGAAGCATCTTGCAGAAAATAATGACGATAGTTTGGATACATCTTCATCAGCAACTCGACGAAGTAGAACAACTAAGGGAGCCATCACTCCTTGTTGTCTCCCTCACTACATTGGCATTTGCCGCATGGAATACTTGGTGCTTGTTATAACTGGGATAAAGACTGCTCCTGCCCGAATGCTTGAAGAAAGCTCCATTCTCAAAAGCATCGTTCACCGAAATCCAGTTCCATGAATTGCTCATCTCTTCAATCCTCGACGACGACTGTATCACAAATTTCAAATGCACGCATATCAATAAGCTCTCGCAATTGACAGAAGAGATTCGTAATGAGTAGTAAAATGCTCACCTTCTTCCTTCCAAACTGCAGAATGATGTGATGTATAGATTTGCTTCGCTAAGAACTGCCGGGTCCATGCTTCCGCCGATCGCATATGATCCCCACTCTTCATCCAAGTGGTTTGCGATATGTGCATGTCCAAACCTAGTTCTGCAGACCCATTGGATCATGTTAGGATGTTGAATTGTATTTGCTTGTTTTATTGATATTTTATACTTGATTATGAGCGTTACCTTGGCATGGGTTGGTTGCACTTAGAAGCTGTTTGGCTCGATTCCAAATTTGAAATTATGGAATCAAGAAAATTAAGTAATTTCGGAAAATTGAAACAATTGAAAGGATTATATAATTTCAATGTTTGTATGAATATTTTTTTGAATGAAATTGGGATTTGACCAATTCATAAATTCTAAAATTCCGTTATTTGGTTGACAAATAGAATTAATTAATTTTATTAATTTATTAAATTCTCGAATTGAGAATTAGCATATTACACAAAATAATAATTTATATGTAAATTATTACAAAGATATAATAAATTTAATATAAAAATTGGTAATTTAATTTTCACAATTAATAAAATTTTCTAATGAGTTGTACAAAGGAAGAGTTATATAAATATATGTTAACTAATTATTATTATTTAATATAATAATATTATTTTCATGTCTAATAATTTTTAATAAATAAAAAATAGCTTTTTTGAAAACGTTTTATTTGTAAATAATTAAAAAATATAATAATGTTATTTTTAAATGTATAAAAATAATTAAAAATGATAAATATTTTAAAAAGGTCAAAAAATAGTATGTTATGTAAGTAAATTGTAATCAATTACATATTTATTTAATATAATTTTGTGATTATCTTGTCAAATAATTTTTAATAAACATAAAATATATATACTTATTTTTTAAAAATAATTTATTTGTAAGTAATTTGAGAAATAAAATAATTTTAATTTTGAAATTATTGAAATAATTTTAAAAATTAATAATAAAGACTTGCATGTAAATAATAAAGATTATAGAGTATTAAATTTAATCATCTTTAAATTCTAATGTTAACATTCTAACACTTATCTTTTATGTATTAATCAAGATTTTGAATTTCGATCTTGAAATCGGTTTTGACATTCAGAGAAATCAACGCGTTTCAGTCAAAATCATTTTCATTTCAATTTTGATCAAAATTTAACTTTATTTTAATTATTTTTTAACTACAAATTAAAACTATTATAATATGTTTAAAATTTTTTGAAATAGGAAATAGTACCCTATACCAAAAACTCGTACACGTGAACAATATTTAGTAGAAACTGGCGAGGGTATGAGTGCGTTGGCGAGGGGGCTAGGCTGACGACAGAGCTGGAGCCAAGCTACTGACAGCGTTGGCTCGTGAGAGTGCGGGCGCGAGGCCGGCGAGGGAGCGGTGCTAAGCTGGCGAGTGCGTGGCTACAGGCGCTAGAGGCCGATGCGAGGGCGTGAACGTGGGGGCCAGGCTGACAAGAGCGAGAGCAAGGGCTCGAGGCCAGCGAGGGACCGTCTCCAAGCTGGCGAGCGCGTGGGTGTGGGTGACAGAGGCTAGCACGAGATTGGCGAGAGGGCGCAGGCGCGTGCGTGGGTGCGAGGCTGGCAACGGCGCAGGCGCTAAGCTGGCGAGCCCGCTTGCACAAGCACATGGGTGTGGGCGCCCGAGGCCGGTGCTAGGGCGCAGGGGAGAGGCCGACGAGGGCACAAGTGCGAGCGTGAGGCCGACGAGGGCACAAGTGCGAGCGTGAGGCTGGCGAGGGCTCGGGTGCTGGCGCAAGGAGGGCGAGGGTGTGGGCTCGAAGCCGACGCGAGGGCATGAGGTTAGCGATGGCGTAGGCGCCAGGATGGTGAGCGTGCTCGCGTGAGCGTGCATGTGCGTGTGCCAGAGGCTGGCGCGAGGGTGCGAGCGCGATGCCAGTGAGGGCGCGGGCACGGGTGTGAGGCTGGCGAGGGCGCGGGTGTGGGTGTGAGGTTGGCGAGGGTGCAAGCGCTAGGAAGGAGAGCTCACTCACGCGAGCGTGCTCACCAGCCTAGCGCCTATGTCATCGCCGGCCTCACGCCCTCGCACCAGCCTCTAGCTCCAAAGCCCTCACTGGCATCGCGCTTGCGCCCTCACGCTGGCTTTGCGCCCGTGCCCTCGCCCTCCTCGCACTAGGGCCCGAGCCCTTGCCGGCCTCCTGCCGGCCTCATACTTGCGCTTGTGCCCTCACCGGCCTCGCTCCCGCGCCTGCGCCCTCACGCCAGCCTCGGGCGCCCGCACACACACACTTGTTGTAGTGGGCTTGCCAGCTTAGCGCCCCTACCATTGCTGGCCTCGCACCCGTGCTTGCACCCTCTCGCTGTCCTCACGCCCGTGCTCGTGCCCTCGCCGACCTGATGCCAGCCTCTAGCACCTGTACCCTCGCGCTCTCACTGGCTTGGCCCTCGCATCTGTACCCTTGCGTCGGCCTCTGGCGCTCGCAGCCGCGTGCTCACTAGATTGGCACAACTCCCTCGTCAACCTCGCACCTGCGCTCGTGATCTCGCCGGCGTAGCCCCCGCTGCCACAAGCTGGCGCCAGTCTCGCACCCGAGCCAGCGCCGTCACTAGCTTGGCTTCGGCTCCCTCGTCTGCCTGACCCCCTCATCGGTGCACTAGTGCCCTCACCGGTCTCTGTCAGATATTGTTCACGTGCATAGGATTATTCACGTGTTTGAGTTTTTGGTGTAGGGTACTGTTCCTTATTTCAAAATTTTTTAAACATATTATAATAATTTTAATTTGAAGTTAAAAAATAATTAAAATAAAGGTAAATTTTGGTAAAAATATAATTAATAAAAAAATTATTTTGGTCAAAACTGAAATGGAAATGATTTTGACAGAAATGAGTTGATTTCTCTAAGGGCGCGTTTGGTTCGATTTCGGATTTAGGAATCATGGAATCGTGGGAATTGAGTGATTCCGGGGAATTGAAGGAATTGAAGGAATTAGATAATTACAATGTTTGGATGAGTATTTACTGTAGAGAATTGAGAATTGGCCAATTCCTAAATTCTAAATTCTATTGTTTGGTTAACAAATGGAATTGATCAATTTCATAAGTTATTAAATTCTTATGTTTGAATGAATATTTACAGGTAGGAAATTGAGAATTAGTATATTACACAAAATATTTAATTTATATATAAATTAATACAGAAATATAATAAACTTAATTTAAAAATTTGTAATTATAGAAATATATGTTAACTAATTACTATTATTTAATATAATATTATTATTTTCATGTAAAATAATTTTTTTACAAAAATATTTTTTTAATCATATTTTATTTGTAAATAATTAGAAAAGTATAATAATGTTATTATTAAATATATAAAAATAATAATAAATGATAAATATGTCTAGTTCCATTTAACGATTAATTAAGGTTTATGTCTAGTTAAACACAATTGCTAGTCAAGCATCAAGAATTAAAACTATAAACTAGTACTGCTCAACTGAATATATGAACTAAGATTAGTGAATGTGATCACCCAAATGAACCGGCACTGATTCCATTGTTCAACTAACAAATGACAACTTCACAACAATCAATTGTCATCCAATATTTCTTAAAAAATGAAGAAAAAAAACAGAAGTAGTTCTGAGATGGCAACAGTGGTCACTGGCTCACTGCAATGCAGATAACATAACATTAGCTAATGAAGCAAAGTTTGACTGAACCCATAATCTAAACCTCAGTTTACACCAAATAGTGTATGAACATGTGACATTTCCTCCCCCTCTTTTGCTACTCAAAAATCAACAATTGGATCAGAAGCTTGAACATCAAGGAAGCTCTGAGCTTTCCGTGTATCCCTCTTCTCTAACCAAATTCAAGTACATGCCATATAGTAACAAGTTAGAGGGCACTTTTCCTCATGTCATGTAGTATACACTTTGAGAAGCTCTGGAGCTTTCTTCTCATTCTGAAGAACAAAATCCGCCATGAATTTCTTTTCTGAATAGCTCATAATACTCTTATTAAGGCCATAGTCCCCACCATGCAGAGAACGAGCCTTCAAAATCTTCCACAAATTATGTCGAGGAATCAACCTCTTCTCCAAGCTCATTGACAGAAGCACGGGGAAACATGCAACATAAGATGGCTCACATTCAACAACATTCAACCAAAATAATTCACATTAGAAATCAATTATCCACAAAACCCGGTTTCAGACACAACAGATCACAAATGCAATTCAGAAATCAAAAGGCAAAGAAAACCTGGAACCCTAGGGATTTGTCGATAAAACAAATGAAGTTTTTTTGTTATAAAAAAGTTAAGAAAAAATACCCCCCACATTTTACAGCAAAAACAAGGGAGCACTGATAGGATGATCCAATTGATTAAGAATAATCAACATAATCAACAGCAGTATTTGCTTCAACCCACAAAATGCATCCCAAGTAATTCACATTTTGAAAAAGTTAACCCATAAATCCCGTCAAATCCAGACTACACCCAAATACAAATGCAATTGAGAATTCAAAAAACAAAGAAAAAGGGAACCCTCAAAAATTGTTGATAACGCTAAAGCTAGATTTTCATCTGCCCTAATTGCACAAAAAGGAAGTACTTTTTTATCAAAAAAATCAAGAAAAAAATCCTAGATTTCTCATACAATTGAGTGACGCCGGGGATGTCACAAAATCCAACCAAATAATTCATATGATTATTAACCAATCGTCCACCAAAAAGTGAGATTCAGAAATCAAAGGGCACAAAAGGGGAAAGATGGAGTGGGGGTGGGGGGTGAGGACTGACGAAAGAGGAGGAGGGCGCCGAGGACGCCAGCGCCGGCGGAGTAGAGGGTGCAGCGAACGGCGAGGTCGAGGCAGGTGTCGTACTTAGCGCTGAGGTCCTAGGGCTTCCGCTTCTCTCAGGCCATCTCTGCGATGAAGCAGCTGGAAATCGTGGGAATTGATAGGGAACGATGACGATTGCGCTGGAGCAACTCATGAATTGGAGGAGACGACGACCTCGGCTGGAATCGTGGGAAAACGGGAAAAAGTGCAGGGAAATCACAGGGAAAACAGAGAAAAAGAGGAATCGGAGGAGACGACGACCTCAGGAAACCGTATTTTCCTCTGCTTTTGCCGAGGAAAAAAACCCGGAATGGAGCTCTGAACTCGGCCGGCTGGCCGAAATCACGAGCTCTGATGAAGATGAGCTTTGGAATCGTGGGAGGCAGGCGCTCCGGCACTCTAGCACAGTGATTCGGGGCAGCGGTCGGGCCGATGGAGGCAGGAGAATCGTCGGAGGCAGGGGAATGGAGCTGGAAATGGAGCTGTGGAATGGAAGACGAGCTCTGGAAGACGAGCTCGGAAATGGAAGCTGAAATCGTGGGAAAAGGAAGGAAGCTCACAGGTTGAACAGTGAAAATCACGGGGAAAACACGGACCCACGTTTTGGGCGGGAAAAAAAAATCGGAATCGGAAAAAATTGGGAAATGGGCGATTCCTCCATTCCGAGTTCTGAGAATCGAAATAAACACGCCCCCAATTTTCGGTTCCGAAAATCGAAATAAACACACCCTAAATGTCGAAATCGATTTCGAGATCGAAACTCAAAATCTTGATTAATACATAAAAACTAATATCGAAATATTAACATTAGAATTTAAAGATGATTACATTTAATACTCCATAATCTTTACTATTTACATGCAAGTCATTTTGAATATTTATTTCTAATAAATTTATGTCAAATCTCAGGAATTAATATTACTGATCAATTAAGGTTGATATGTACTTAAAATTATTAAATACAAATATAAATTATTCAAGAAATTTATAAAAACTAAACTAGAATCACATAGGGGTTTATAGGTAAATTTTTTAGTGAATTAAATGTAATTATTATCTCTAAATTTAAATGTTGGTCTACCCACTAAAGTGGCGTTTGGAACGGGGTCAGGGCTAAGCTGACCCCGTCCAGACCAGATTATCTTCCAAACACCAAAAATTTGACCGCACTAATATTATTTTATTCATTTAAATTTTAACCAAGTTTTAACTAAAATACCCTTACTTGATCTGAACCGTCGGATCTCGATCCAACGGCTCAGATCGGCTGTATCTCTTGATCCAACGGCTCAGATCCGCCGTCACTGCTCGCGCGAGCTCGGTCGGCGAGCTCCGCGCTCGAGCTCGCTCGTCGACGCGGAGAAGATGAACAGTACCGGGGGTATTTTTGTCCATAAAAAAATTTAACCATCTATTAGCCAGATTAGTAACCAAATATGATTTACTTGACCGCATTAGCGTTTTACATTTTACCCCTTTCTTTAACCTTGACCTTGACCTTGACCCAGTTCCAAACAGAGCCTAAATGATTAAATATAAAATTTAATTTAATTTAATTAAAATTATATATACTATTGTAATAAACTTATTAATAATTTTTTTGAAATTTTAAATTTTAAGTTAAAGTACAGTTAAAATATAATCAAATTCTACTCAACATATAATTAATAATTAAAAAATATTTTTACCAAAATGGAAACAATCGAAGTAACCAAAACGATCAAAATATATTAATTTCGTTGGATGTCGAAATCAAAATTTAAAACCTTTCTTAAAAATATTTCCAACATTTCTCTCCATTGTCAGCAATTCTGCTCGCCTTCCCGGCAAACTCCGGCAACTCGGCTGGCGTGAATGTCATCCACTAGTGCTGGCGGAGCAACAAGAATTGGGATGCAGATAGAGCGCAACTCGCCAAGTGCTCGGTGAAGCTAAATCGGGGCCGCCATTTGAATGGGACACCATCGCCGATCCCTCATTTTGATGATCCAGTGAATCCTCACCGTGATTGTCACATTCTAAACTCAAAATTGAGAAGTCGGCACCTAATAGCACCATATACTTATGAAATTAATATCTCACAAACAAACCCATTAAACACATTTACATAGAAATAATAACTCACAAATTAATATTAATAAATTCTCAAAAATATATGACCTTAAATTCTAACTTCAAAGTTATAAATTTACATAAATAATTTCAATTTTACTAAAATATGATACCTCAAATTAGGTAGCAAAAATCACTTTAACTGAGTAAAATTTAATATACAAAAAAATTGAATCATTCGTGTTAATATATATAAAGTCGCAAAACTAAATTATACATATATATTAAGATAATGTAATTGTAAAATACAGTATCATCAAAACATAATATAAAAAATCAAGTAATAAAATTATCTTATCAAATTGAGAATTTCATAAAAGATCCACTTTTTTATTTAAAGATATATTTTAATTTACAATATTAACTATAATCATATACTTAATTCGATAATATGGATCACATAAATACTACATGAGATTATATCAAAACACATAGTGTCAAATTTAACTTATATGGTTAGATCACACACAAAACAATTGAGATTAGGTTATAACGCAGAAATAAAATTAATCTCACAAATACATATACATGATGATATCATTAAAATTTTTTTTTCTAAGAGTGACATATCATATAATTAGAATATAAATATACTAAAAGATATTAAATAAACTCAAATTCAAAATATAAACTCAAGATCATATACTAATAATTCAAAAATATCATAAATTAATTTTTTATTCAAATATCAATTAATATAATTCTTTTGTAAATTATCAAAATAATTTTTATAAATTAATATAGAATAGAGTGACTCATTCTATGATATTTTCGTCTTCATATTTTTAACTTTGTTTTGCAAATCCTTAAATCACTTTGATTTCTCTTGTGTAAACCTCTATAATTTTCTTTCTCTTTTAGTTTTTTTAAATTTCTCTCTCTACCCCGCTCCAACCCTAGCACGGCCCTCTACCAAAATGTGATATTTAAATAATAAAATAACTAACTTTATATATAAATCACGGTTTTCGGTTTCGGTTTCGGTTTCGGTTTCGGGACCGACCGAAACCGATACGTTTCGGCTGTTTCGGCCGTTTCGATTTCAGTTTCGGCCGTTTCGGTTTCGACCGAAAGAATTTTTTAAATTATTAATTAGGCGTTGATCAGAGTTTGACTATATTTTGACTGTGCTTTGATTTCAAATTAAAAATACGATAAAATATTAGAAAAATTTGAAAAAATTTGGAAAATTATGAATGAATTTATACTTAATTTTACAATAATTTCAAATATTATTTAAGCTAATTAAAATTAATTTTGATAGTTAGTTACTGATATTGTCAGCTTTTAATATATATTAGTGTATTAAAAAAATATATAAGAAATGATATGAATATGATTAAAATTTAAAAATTAACATAAGCAAATTTCACTTTTCATTAAAATGTATTTCACACATACATAGTTTATAGATTCTAAAATAATACAACTAATCATCATAGTCATCATCGGTTGAGTTTGGAACATCTGGGTGTAGAATTACAAATTTAGTACCTCAATGATCTGGACGAGTATTTATGGGCATATGAATTAAAACAATTAGCTCTACGCGATCTCATGGCAGCGGTTCTGAAGTATAACCATATATCGAAGGTCTAAAATAAAAATTATATTTTGACTAAAATTTAATTTAATTTTAATTATTTTTTAACTTCAAATTAAAAAATTATAATATATTTAAAAATTTTTAAAAATAATGAATAATTACGTGAATAATATTACGTACGTAAATAATATCTGACAGAAATCGATAAGGACGTCGAAATCAAATTGGCGACAACACTGGCCTCAGTGTAAGGCCAGCATCATTTTACGGGAGTACGAGTCAAGTTCGCGAGGGCACGAGATAGGACGGCGGTAAACTAGTAAGTGCGCAGGGTTTTTGCGTTCGAACACGAAACCGGCGCGAGGTCCTCCCCCAACACCCCCCCTACCCAAAAACCGCCCCCAACCCGCGCGAGCTCGGCGAGCTCCCACCCGCCCACCTGTCCGCCCGGAGCTCACGCCAAACTGCCGCCGCCGCCCCCCCCCCTTTCGCGGCGCCCGCGCGAGCTCGGCGACCTCTCGCCCAACCGCCTGCCCGCCCGGAGCTTCCCCCCAGCCGCCTGCCCGCCCGGAGCTTCCCCCCGGCCGCCTACCCGCCCGGAGCTCCCGCCCCCCAACTCGCGTGAGCTCGGCGAGCTCCAGCCCGCCCCCCGCCCGCACGCCCGCCCGCCGCCCACGCGCACTCGAGCCCGGCTCAGCTCCCGCCCGCGCTCGGCAACCTCGAGCCCGGCGACTCCCCCCGCGGCCGAGCTCGGGAGCTCCCGCACCATTTCGCGCGATCCCGGCGAGCCTCACGCCCGCCCCCGCCGCCGCGAGCCCGGCGAGCTCTCGGTCCCCCGCTCTCTAGCCCGGCGAGCTCCCGCCCACCCGCGCTCGAGCCCGGCGAGCTCCCGCCCGCCCGCGCGCGAGCTCGACGAGCTGCCGCCCGCCCGCGCGCGAGCCCGGCGAGCTCCCTCACGGGAGCACGACCCCGGCGAGCTCCCGCCCACGCTCCCGCTGCGTTCGTTGGCGAAGATGAACAGTAATGACAGTGATGAACAGTAAACCCTAACCGAAACGATATTAACCGTTTCGGCACGGGTTCAACCGAAACGTTTCGGTTTCGGCCGAAACGCCGAACCATGATATAAATCCTCCATATTTTATGTAAATTAATATATATGTAAATTGTAAATAAATAGCTATTGGGATTGGGTATTATAACGACGCACTGCGACATGAGGCAAAACGTAGATCACCTTCCAACGTGACATGTAAATCATGCTTGAGAAACCAGTTCTTGTCAAGAGCTTCACTGCCATCGACGGCCGTGGCGCCAACATCCACATCACCAACGACGCGAGCTTCTCGCAAGGCGCAAACTCCAGGCTCCGTCATTCCCCCGGGTGGTGCGGTCATACAACTCGAAGCCTATAATGGCGATGACATTCGGCTTGTTCGGGCTTCAAAGGTGTGGATTCATGATAACGCCTTTAGCCACAGTCAGGACGGTCTTGTTGATGTAACACGAGGATCCACGGGCATCACCATCTCCAACAATTGGTTCGAAGATCACAATAAGATCATGCTCTTGGGGCATGACGATAGCTTTGCGGGTGATCGGAAGATGAAGGTCACACTTACCTTCAACTGCTCTGATCTTAAGGGTTTGTTTGGTTCGATTCCTAAAATTTGGAATAAGGAGAATTGAAGGGATTGAAAGTCAATTTCTTGTATTACTATATTTGGTTCAACTCTATATCCAAGAATCAAGGGAATTGGATGATTTTTAACTCTTTTGTATTTCGGTTTTCAATTCCTTGCTTTTTGGTGGGAAAGACGCCAATTTTGGGAGAATTGGCCTGGGTCTCACGTCTGAATTTTTACTGAATCTCCACACGGGACTGAGAGCTTTTCCTCCAAAAAAGCTCATTTTCGCTCTTCTCTGTGCTCAACTGCGCCCTATGCTCGACCATACACCGTGCTCGATCGTGCCCGATGCTCGACTGCACACCATGCTCGATCGCGCCCCATGCTCGATCGCGCACCGTGCTCGATCTGTGTCTTCGTTAGTGATCAAGCATGATCAGAGCTTGCCGTGCTCGATTGGTGCCTTCCACGGTGAGCCGACGTCGGTTGTTCTCGATTTATGTCTTCTGTGGTCGATCTACGCTTGTCGGAGGATGATTTGTGCCTTCTGTGGTTGATCTACACCTGTTGGACTGTGCCCCATGCTCGACCTTGCTCCGTACTCGATCTGCGTCTTCATCAGTGATCAAGCACAATTAGCCCTTGCCGTGCTTTATTTGTGCCTTTCGCGGTGAGCCGACACCGGTGCTCCTCAATTTGTGCCTTTTGTGGTCGATCTACGCCTGCTGGACTGCGCCCCATGCTTGACTGCGCCCGGTGCTTGACCATGCCCCATGCTCGACCGCGTCTCGTGCTCGACCACGCCGATGGCTGTCTGTTGGTCGTGAGCTGTGGGGAAGAAGGGAGCAGGAGTAGCAGGAGGGGGAGGACGAATGGTATGGTTTTTTACAAATAACCCCCCAAACTTTTCACTATTTTTTAAATAACCTTACTGCAAATATGCCTAATAAGTGTGTTTACATTGAAATTTTGCAGATGGACTAGTTGGTTCGAAAATCGCATCTCGTGTAAGAGAAGGGCTGAAGAAACAGACCAGAATAAATCAATTTATTGATCAGGTCAAATTTGTAAAGCTAATTCGTTAATTCGCTTCACTAGTTAAAGTCAATTAAGAATGCGTGAATAAATTATGTATGACTAAACTATCGCATTTCACTAGTTAAAAATATAACTCTCGTTTTAACAAATGTGTAAATATTAGATGGACGAAGAGGACTTAGATTTGTTAAGAATACAAGCTGTTGGATATTGCTACTTGATGACTGCATATTTGATAGTATGAATGTTGATTAGAAGAAGAAGAACCCAATTGCACATTGAACCAATAGCCAACAGAGAATCCCTCAGGGGCGACAATCTTCAAAGTATTTTATATGATGATAAAAGTAATTGTGTTGACTATTTGAGAATGGATGTGTTTATAT
This sequence comes from Trichopus zeylanicus subsp. travancoricus, assembly GCA_005019695.1. Lineage (NCBI taxonomy): Eukaryota > Viridiplantae > Streptophyta > Magnoliopsida > Dioscoreales > Dioscoreaceae > Trichopus > Trichopus zeylanicus. The sequence continues at coordinate 306,462 of RXID01021458.1, read as the reverse complement.
TCATACATTTGGTCAATATATTGTGAGATCGAAATCTTTTATACGATACATGACATATCACCGTTGAGTAATAACTTACGATGTTTTTACATTATATTGATTTTCATTTAAGGAATAGAAGTATGAAGATAGTTTTTTTAAGGTCTAGTGAGACAATTAGTCGATATTTTAATGCATACCTCTGAGCTATATGTGGAATCAGAGATCAGTTCATGTCTCAAACAGTTGCTTCGACACATCCTATCATAGAGAACAATAGTAACTACTATCCGTAGTTTAAGGTATGTTGTTCTAACTCATTAGATTTATTTGATTAAAAATATGTCTTTAATATTTGATTATATTTTATGTAGGATTGTATTGAATTAGTTGATAGAACACATGTGCATACTAGAGTACCATCGAATATGATTGCACGTTTTCGTGAACATAAGGGTGTCATGCAAAATGTCTTAGCTGCAATTAACGTCGAACTTAAATTTTTATATGTTTTGGCAGGATGGGAAGAATCTGCAAATGATTTTACATTCTTGAGAGATGCTATTTTATGACCTCCTCCTGGTCATCTGAAGCAGATAAAAGGAAAATATTACCTTGTTAATGCTGGTTACTCAATAATGGTGGGATTTATTGCACCATATAGGGGTGTGAGATACCATCTGAAGGAACAACTAGGTCACCCACCACAAAATGCAAAAGAGTTATTCAATTACATGTATACATCTCTAAGGTCTAAAATAGAACAAGCTTTTGAGATTTTGAAGGCACGTTTTCGTATATTAGACGAGACTCCTTTTTTCCATTCAAAACCTAGTCCTAGCATGTTGCATCCTCTACAATTATGTCATGACTATTAATCCAAATGACGAAATACTGAACAGGGATATGGATGTGGATGATGAGAACGAGGTTGAACCATCAGAAGAAGCAGAGAATGAGTCATTCTACATTAGTCAAATAATCAGGGAGCAATGTGAGAAGAATCTCCAGTGGATTCGTTTAAGGGATAACATAGCTGTAGAAATGTGGGAGGCTTGTAATCATTATTAGGATTTAGTTGTGTTCGTGAACATATTTTTGTATTTATCATTTTTTACTAATATCAAACTATTTCGCTTCTTGAAGTATTTACGTGAATTGTATTGTAGATGTACTATTATTACACTTGTTTGTTTGTTATTATACTTGTTCTTTATTATTAACTGTATATGTATTATTATACTTATTTATTAAAGCCTATGTTATTATTTAAAAGGTATGGACTCAGATGGATGTGAAGAATTGGACTCCAACTCATTTGCTAACATAATGAGTCCTAATTTGGAAGTAGCAGTTGTTGAACAAGGAACAACCAAGATTGTTAAATAAACCACAAATCATAGACCACACAAAGTGTGGTCTAAAACCAACTATGAGTTTCTTATTAATTTTTTAGTTAGACAAATGCATGCAGGTTTAAAGCAAGACAAGTCTTTCAAGAGGTAAGCATTTGTGACAGCTGCAAATGCTGTGAATGCACAGTTCAATACTGAGTTCAACACTAATAATATTGAAAGCCATTATAAGAAGACATTTGTAGATTCTGGAAGCTAAACATATTTTGAACACACGTATACCCTTATACGAGGAGTTGCTATTTATTTGTGGATCATACTGTACTACTGGCAGTATGGCTAAATCTGCATTTGACAATTTTGAAGAAGATTTTAATAGAGAGGAGATTCAGCAATAACATTCTGTAGGCGAGGATACCCAGGATGCGGCTGGTAGAGAGGGACCTTCTACCAAGCATAACGATGGGAGTTAGTTGAAAGGTAAGAAGCAAGCCTCTTTTCAAAAGATACATCGAGGTCACGTAAGCGAAAGGAGAAAAATATTGATCAGATGATGATGGAAGAGTTGATGATCGGCATACGTGATATTGCATGTGCCATTCGAATAGCTGGAAAAGATTCTTGGAAGAAAGCCGTATATCCAACTTTGATGATATTCAAAGGGGAACGATTTAGTACCGTCTTTCTGAAACTTGCATGTAGGCATTTACATGAGGACGAGATTGATGGCATAACATTTATCGATGTCATGGATGATGAGGCCAGAATTGAGTGGTTTCAGGAGTTTATGGACAATATGAATATCTAGTTATATATTTTGTATTAACTTGCTAAGTTAAACTATGTATTAATGTACTAAACGATTTTTGTATTAACCTACTAAGTGGTCTTTTATATTAACCTAGTAAGTTACATTTTGTATTAATATACTAAGTTGTCTTTGTAGTAGATACAAATCATCTTAATATTTATTATGATATTTGTACATATAATGAAATTGAATTCTTATAATATAGTCCTTTTTTTTTGGGCCTTTTTGTAAAATATTATTAATTTTTAAAATTATTTCAATAATTTCAAAATTAAAATTATTTTATTTCTCAAATTACTTACAAATAAATTATTTTTAAAAAATAAGTATATATATTTTATGTTTATTAAAAATTATTTGACAAGATAATCACAAAATTATATTAAATAAATATGTAATTGATTACAATTTACTTACATAACATACTATTTTTTGACCTTTTTAAAATATTTATCATTTTTAATTATTTTTATACATTTAAAAATAACATTATTATATTTTTTAATTATTTACAAATAAAACGTTTTCAAAAAAGCTATTTTTTATTTATTAAAAATTATTAGACATGAAAATAATATTATTATATTAAATAATAATAATTAGTTAACATATATTTATATAACTCTTCCTTTGTACAACTCATTAGAAAATTTTATTAATTGTGAAAATTAAATTACCAATTTTTATATTAAATTTATTATATCTTTGTAATAATTTACATATAAATTATTATTTTGTGTAATATGCTAATTCTCAATTCGAGAATTTAATAAATTAATAAAATTAATTAATTCTATTTGTCAACCAAATAACGGAATTTTAGAATTTATGAATTGGTCAAATCCCAATTTCATTCAAAAAAATATTCATACAAACATTGAAATTATATAATCCTTTCAATTGTTTCAATTTTCCGAAATTACTTAATTTTCTTGATTCCATAATTTCAAATTTGGAATCGAGCCAAACAGCTTCTAAGTGCAACCAACCCATGCCAAGGTAACGCTCATAATCAAGTATAAAATATCAATAAAACAAGCAAATACAATTCAACATCCTAACATGATCCAATGGGTCTGCAGAACTAGGTTTGGACATGCACATATCGCAAACCACTTGGATGAAGAGTGGGGATCATATGCGATCGGCGGAAGCATGGACCCGGCAGTTCTTAGCGAAGCAAATCTATACATCACATCATTCTGCAGTTTGGAAGGAAGAAGGTGAGCATTTTACTACTCATTACGAATCTCTTCTGTCAATTGCGAGAGCTTATTGATATGCGTGCATTTGAAATTTGTGATACAGTCGTCGTCGAGGATTGAAGAGATGAGCAATTCATGGAACTGGATTTCGGTGAACGATGCTTTTGAGAATGGAGCTTTCTTCAAGCATTCGGGCAGGAGCAGTCTTTATCCCAGTTATAACAAGCACCAAGTATTCCATGCGGCAAATGCCAATGTAGTGAGGGAGACAACAAGGAGTGATGGCTCCCTTAGTTGTTCTACTTCGTCGAGTTGCTGATGAAGATGTATCCAAACTATCGTCATTATTTTCTGCAAGATGCTTCTGAGATTTGTATTCTCATAATACAATGTTGGATGACGAGATCGATTCTTATCTTTTGAGTGTTTGTTGCGGAATAGATGTCGTATGAAACTTGTGTAAAACTGAAGCTTTGGTGTATAAGGAGATTTTGTTTGTTGTATATTATGTTTGCTTGGAATTTATTATGCATGTATTGTATCCTTCATGCAAGTGGCCTAATTGCATAATGACTTTCTCCTTCTCTCGTTCATTCCTTGTGGCCATTTTGATTAAAAAACAGAATGCAATTTTAACAATTTAACATGGTTTGTAAGCTTAGATGACGGTTCATCCATCTGAAAGCAGAGCACTGAATAACTTCTCAAAATTGGCAGCAATATCTCATAAAATAGCGGGTATGGAGACCTACTCTACTCCAATCGATTATGTCACGTCATAGAGTAACAAATCCGAGCGCATACGTCCCACCCTTCAGGCTGTTTTCTTTGCACCAAATCGCTCCAAAAACTCGAGTCATGGCATAAGCAACTAGAATAAGGTCAATCATGTTTCTTTTATCTGGAAGGGATTTCAGAGTGATTTATATGCTCTTTGAGAACGCTATCAGTATTTTCTGCCTCAGCTATTTTGAGAACTAAAATATATCGATAAAGCTAATGTTTACCTTCGAGATCTAAGCGGAAAAATATGCTAGAAAATGCAGGCGGAAAGCTAAAAAAAATCTACGACTTGTGATTAGCAAGAGTTTTACTCGTTGATACTCCCAAATTTGTGTGAAGGTACCCGCAAATTTTTGGTAAAGATTGTTGTTCACCAAATTTGTTTCGAGCACACAAGAATATTCTTACAAATAATGTTTTATCTATAAGATATGAAGCCAAAATATATGCAAGAAAAAACACACCGAAGGCTCAAATCTGTGGGTTAGGATTAGAATGAGTCGCATTCGTTGCTTCTTCACTGAATGCAAACTGCAACCTCAATATATGTGATGTTGGATTACCAAGAGTTGCATTTGTTTATGTTCCCGATATTTTGGACTGATTGATTTTCAATCAGGTCGCATAGAGGACAAATAATTTTGGTGATTTTTATTCTGACTTATGACATCTTATTTTGTTGCTTGATTGCTTCTGGCTTTCAACCCAAACGCACAGCACAAAAAATTGTAATATGACAGTTAACAACCTTGAACTGTAACAATCCCAAAATGAAGCAACTATCAAACAAACTCCATTCTATATCAAGCAAATACGACGTTGTTCTCCAATTTAAACCAATGGCCAAGAATCTATCCAGCACAATGGCACACGCCTTATAAATACCTCTGAAAATCTCCCTTCTTCTCCAACTCCAACCATGGCTTCTTGGATTCCAACCTTCTCCCTCCTCATCCTCCTCGCCTTCCTTGCGAACTCCGGCGAGTCAGCTGCCATGAACGTCATCGACCAGTGTTGGCGAAGCAACAAGAATTGGGCCGCCGATAGAGCACAACTTGCAATATGCTCTGTGGGGTTTGCAGGCAAGATGAGAAGAAACCGCGGCCGGGATACCACATGGTACACCGTGACCGATCCCTCTGATGATCCGGTGAACCCTCGCTATGGCACGCTCCGATATGGTGCCACCTTGCTCAAAGGGAAAACATGGATCACCTTCCAACGCAACATGCAAATCAAACTCGAGAAACCCCTTCTTGTCAATAGTTTCACCACAATTGATGGCCGTGGCGCCAACGTCCACATCGCCAATGGCGCGAGCTTCTTGCTCAATGAAGTGTCTGACGTGATAATTCACGGACTTCATTTCCATGACTGCAAGGAGCAAACTTCAGGCTCTGTTGTTGCCCCAGACGGCAAGATCATGCAACTCGGAGGCTACGACGGAGACGCCATTCGGCTTGTTGGGGCTTCAAAGGTGTGGATCGATCACAACACTTTCAGTCACAGCCAAGACGGACTTCTCGATGTAACAAGAGGATCAACATGCGTGACCATCTCCAACAACTGGTTCAAGGATCACGATAAGGTCATGCTCTTAGGGCACGACGATAGCTTCGCCGAAGATAGAAAGATGAAGGTCACATTGGCCTTCAACCGCTTTGGTCCCAAGTGCAACCAGCGCATGCCAAGGTAATATTTATCATCAAGCATTAACCGAACAAGCAAACACAATTCAAAACCTCACACGATGCAATGGATTTGCAGAATTAGGTTTGGATATGCGCATGTCGTGAACAACCTTTATGAAGAGTGGGGATCATATGCTATCGGCGGAAGCATGGACCCGACAGTCCTAAGTGAAGGGAATCTGTACATTGCTCCGCAATTTGGGAGGAAGAAGGTGAGATTATTGACATATATTCTCATGCAATATTATTCTATAGCAAATACATATCGTGATTTTTTATCAATTTGATTGATGATTGGATGTTATACTTGTGACACAGTTGACATCGAGAATCGAAGGGACGAGCAACTCATGGAACTGGGCTTCGGTGAACGATGCCTTCGAGAATGGAGCTTATTTCAAGCCGTCGGGCAGAGGCAATATTCGTCCTGCTTACAACAAGCACCAAGCTTTCCATGCAGCAAGCGCGAGTAAAGTGAGAGAAATAACGAGGAGCGCGGGCGCTCTCATCTGCTCTATTGCATCTTGGTGCTGATGAAGACTTCTACTGGATTTGAATGATAATGTATCAATTGATTCAATTCTATTGCTTCTACTTTCTGCAAGAGAATTCTAAGATGTGTAATTTACATGTCACACTGCAATATCCCAACCACTGATTTATATGATGATGGCATTTTTCGAAAAAAGAGAAAATGTTCATCTCTCCTTGTTATCTTCAACAGCGATTTAAAAACGCATGTAGATTTTCCAAAAATTTTTGGCGGTATCGAGTGTCGTGAGTACTTCGAGAGATTTACACAATTCCACCGAATATAAAGTATACTTTCCTTGACGATTTTCTATCTTGACGTGTATTTTAAAAGTAAGAGAAAATTAAGAAATTTTTATACTGAAATATGCTCTATTTATGAGCAATATTCATGATTTTGATATTTATCTATAATTCCCTACTTTGCAAATTTTTTAATCTATAAATCCCAATTGAATTTTAATCCAAAAATTCTCATTTTGCTTTATAGTCAATTTTTCACATAAATACTTTTTTTTATTTATATTATAATACTGAAAATTTTTAATTTTCTAAAAAATTTCCAAAAAACTCTCATTTTATAAAAAATTTACAAAAAAGTCTTCATTTTATTAAAAATTTACAGTAAAGTTCACATTATTTAAAAAATTTTAAAAAACGCTTGATTTAGTAAAAATTTGCATAAAAGTATTTAAATTTTCAAAAACTGTATAGAAATACTCTCATTTTCTTGAGAAATTATAGAAAAGCCCTCATTTCACAAAAAAAAAAGTACAAAAACTCTCATTTTCTTAGAAATTTGTAAAAAAAACTAGATTTGATCAAAAATTAGCAAAAATTCCTATTTTCTTAAGAATTTAACAAAAAAGCCTTGTTTCGTTAAAAAATTTACAATAATTTCAATAATTTTTTTTTGGCAAAATTTGAATAAATTAGGATTTTTTTATAAATTTTATGTGGATTCTTTTAAATTTTCAATAAAATGAGAATTTTGTAAGTTTTCAATAAATGAGTGTTTTTGATAAATTTTAAAAAATGTGGACTCTAAAATTTTTAAAAAATTGAGAGTTTTCTATGTATTTAGAAAAATCAAGATTCTTCTATAAATTATAATAATATTATAATACTAATAAAAATTGAGAATGTATGTGAAAATTGACTTAAGGGTAAATAAAAAAAATTTATCTAAATTTTAATTAAGATTCAAGTTGGGGGTTGTCGATTACTAGAAAATGAAGGAGTTGTATGTAAATACCGAAATCTCATAGGTTTCTCATACACAGACAATTGCACCTAAAATCTTAAAAAATAACTCTTGTGAAGTTCTTTTATATGTAATCTAACTTGTAACAAAATAATAGCAAAATATTGGATGAGGTTTATCTATTGTCTTGGCGAGAAGCAATCAATGATCCCTCTCTAACCTTTTTAACTTTGACTAGAGGTTTATTAAATACCTTCACCTACGAAAAGAAGAATTTTCAAAAGAGCTATTAACAAAATTTTAAAGGAGTTATTAACATTCTGTACACCACATCACTAGAATCATTTTGTTAGATGATGGATGAGTCGAGCATAAAAGTACTAGAATAATCACTTACTCTAAGGTCCATGGTGGGGTGAAATGTACTCAAACATTACAGAATCTTTCAATGCATGGATGAAGCCTACAAAACACCTTTCCATGTCAAATATGATAGTTGTCATAAAGTTGGTTTTGTTGGTCCGTATGGCAACTGAGGGATCGATTTCAGCGGTCCGGAATAACGAAGACCCTAGGAGCGAACTTGAATTACAAATCAGACTTTGTTTTAATTTGAAATGTACTTTCAAATGTTGTGAGAACATTGATTTTCAATAAATGCAAGCCCCTATTGTTAATTAACCCGATGATTGTTAGAAATCTCCTAAAGTGAGAAACCTAGTTAATAAAATAAAGACAAAGGAAAAAAAACATTTGATTAATTTTAAGAAATGATACATGACTTAAGAAAGGATATGCCCTCACTTTACAATAAATTTCAATATGAAATTATAAAAAATAAAAAAAATAAAGAAAGGAAAAGAGAAGGAAAGAGCGAAGAGGAAGCTCTAATATGTGCTATTATCTCACTCCCCTACGATGAATCACATGCCATCTGACCCAAATCAACTTGGTCTTTGACAAGTATTGATGGCATTGCCTAACGGGATATGGAAGGGAACGGGGAGTTCGAAGTATTTTTAATAGTTTTGAGCATTGACGATAAGTTCATTTAGTTTAGTGGTATCACGAACGACTTACAAGGTTAGGTATAGTTTTAAAATTTGCATCGTTAGCTGCTTTTGGGTTGACTAGTTTGAGAACTTCAATGCTCCTACTCCATAACCTCAGCCTCTCTCTTGAGAACTTCAATCACTCCACTAGTGATGTTATTTCTTAAGACAAAACCAAGCTTTTATATCTACTTGCAAACCACTAGTATTGCTTCCTTTGGGTAAATCCATGCCTGTCACTCCGTTAGGGTGAAACCACGCCCGTACAACTCCTTACTCATATTGAGCAACTGACACTCTACACCGGAGCTTATTGTACACTCACACTCCTAACACCTAAAAGTGTTTACAAATGAAAAAAAATAAAAAAGATGATATATTTGAACCTCACTATAAAGTCTTTCACGATAAGAGTATAAGGGCAATTGAGAATTTGCTTGAGATTAAAAGATTAAGAGGATTCTTGGGGCTAGAAGGCTTTGGGAGGGATAAACCTACTCTAAGGATATTGAAAGTTTGTTCTCTCACTGACTAAAAAAGTCCCAAGCTTTTCTATAACCGTTGGTGAGAGAGTTAGCCATTGAGCTGTGCTTTGCCATGTTTGGACATTTGAACTGTATTTGTTCAGATGTCCGAAACCTCCCAATGGTCAAATTTTTACTAGTTATTGAAGTTAATATCTCAACTTTAGTCGCTCGATTAATAGACTACCAATCATACCTCTATATCACTTTTCACCAACCTGTTCACCTTCTTCATCCTTGTTTAACTTGGTTGAAGGACTTATTGGGGTTCTAATTGCCTTCACTTCATCCATGTTGAACTCTTAAGTAGTTCCTTGGTACACTTGGCTTGGTTGATGAAGATCCCATTCTTCATTTATTGCACTTGAAGTTCAAGAAAGAAGTTTAATTCTCCCATATACTCATCTCGAACTTCTTTGTCATAGTGTTTGCAAGCATCTCACAAAGATTCTCATTAGAAGCATTAAATATAATGCCATTGACATAAATTTGTATAATAAATAAGTCATTATATGTTTTTAAATAAAAATAATGTAGTGTCTACATAATCCCGAGTAAAACTATTTGAAATTAAAAAAGAACTTAATCTTCCATACCAAGCTCTTAGAGCTTGCTTAAGACTATATAATGCCTTTTTGAATTTTAATACATGGTTTGAAAATTGCAAATCCTCAAAGCCGGACGGTTGTTCAATATAAATTTTTTCAGAGAGGAAACTGTTTAGGAAAGTACTCTTGACATCCATTTGAAATAGTTTGCAATCTTTGAAATATACAAAAGCAAGTAAAATATGAACGAATTCCAAACGAGCTAGGGTGTAAAAGTTTCCTCAAAATCAATCCCCTCATTTTATCATCGATAGATTTTTTCTCCAAAAGAGAGTTCGCTTCATCAAAGAAGACATTAATTGATTCTTCAAAAAACATAGAGGACTTATTAAAAACTCTATAACTTTTAGAAGTCGTTGAATAGCCAAGGAAAATTCTTTCACAAGTTTTTAAATCAAATTTAGATAAGTGATCTTTTATATTTAAAGATAAAATATTTGTAACCAAAAATATGAAAATATGTAATAAATCAAAATTTCATCATTTTTAAATGAAATTTCACAATATTGAATGTTTTAAAAATTAAAATTTTAAATTACAAGTTTCATATTTGTACATTTACAAATAGACTACCTTAAATATTTTTATTTATAAATTAGTCCAAATTTTATCATTTTAAAAATAAAATTTCATAAAAAAGACATTGAAGGTTTTAAAACTTAAAATTTTAAATTACAAGTTTAATATTTGTACATTTATGAATAAACCCCTTGAATATTTTTATTTATAAATAAGTCTAAATTTTATTATTTTTTAAATAAAATTTTACAAAAAAGACATTGAATGTTTTAAAATTTCAAATTACAAATTACAAGTTTAATATTTATACATTTACAAATAGACCCCTTGAATATTTTTATTCATAAATATGTTCAAACTTTATTATTTTTTAACTAAAATTTTACAAAAAATAAATTGAAAATTTTCAAACTTAGAATTTTAAATTACAAGTTTAATATTTGTACATTATATAAATATATTTTCTTGAATAATTTTATTCATAAACAGGTCCATTTTATTCATTTTAAATAATATTTTACAAAAAAGACATCAAAACGAAAGTATTTAACTTAAAATGTGAAATTACAAGTTTAATATTGATACATTACAAAAAAACCCCTTGATAGTGTTTATTTATAAAGAGGTCCAAAGTTTAATCATTTTTTGTAATAAAATTTTATAGAAAAGACAGTAAATTTTTTAAAACTCAAAAGTTTAAAATTAGAATTTTACTATTTTGTATATTTTCAAATAGACCCCTTCAATATTTTCATGTATAAATAAGTCCAATTTTGTTATTTTTAAATAAATATTTATGAAAAAGATATTGATTGTCTTAAAATTTAAGATTTTAGATTACAAGTTTAATATTTATATATTTACAAATAGATCCCTTAAATATTTTTATTTATAATTTAGACTTATTTATAAATAAAAAAAGTATTCAACGGGTCTATTTATAAATATACAAATATTAAATTTATACTTAAAAATTTTGAGTTTTTAAAAATATAGTATCTATTTTCAGAAAATTTTATTTAAAAAATGATAAAAGTTGGACTTATTTATAAATAAAAATAATCAAAGGGTCTATTTGCGAATGTGTAAATATTAAACTTATAATTTAAAATTTTAATTTTAAAAAATTTCAATATATTTTTTGAAAAGTTTTATTTTAAAATGATACAATTTGGACTTATTTATGAATAAAATATTCAAAGGATCTATTTATAAATATACAAATATTACAATTTTAATTTAAAATTGTAAGTTTTAAAACCTTCAATATCTTTTTTGTAAAGTTTTTTTAAAAAATGATAAAATTTGAACATATTTATGAATAAAAATATTTAAGAAATCTATTTATAATGTGCAAATATTAAAATTCTCATTTAAAATTTTAAGTTTTAAAACCTTCAATATCCTTTTCTTAAAATTTTATTTTAAAAATAATAAAATTTAGACTTATTTATGAATAAAAATATTCGAGGGGTCTATTTGTACATGTATAAATATTAAACTTGTAATTTAAAATCTGAAGTTTTAAACCTTTCAATGTCTTTTTTATAAAATTGTATTTTAAAAATAATGAAATTTAGACTGATTTATAAATAAAAATATTCAAGTAGTTTTTTTGTAAATGTACAAATATTAAACTTATAATTTGAAATTTTAAGTTTTGAAACCTTCAATATTGTGAAATTTTATTAAAAATGTGACAAAGTTTAGATTTATTTATAAATAAAAAAATTTGAAGGGTCTATTTATAAATATATAAATATTAAACTTGTAATTTAAAATTTTCAGTTTTAAAACCTTCAATATTGTAAAATTTTTTATTAAGAAAATATAAATTTTGGACTTATTTATAAATAAAAATATTTGAGGAGTCTATTTGTAAATATATGAATATTAAAGTTATAATTTAAATATTTATGTAGGATTTATTTGTAAAATTTTTTAAACATTTAAGAACCTCTTTGTAAATTTTTATTTAAAAAATATTGAAATTTGGACTTATCTATAAATAAAAATATTTGAAGAGTCTATTTATAAATATACAGATATGTAAATTATAATTTAAAATTTAATTGAGGATTTATTTGTAAATATTTGAGCGAAAGAGTAGATGATAAAAAATTAAGAATTTTTAATGATTTAGTCACAAAATTATAGAGGGTAAAAGAAAATTTTTTGGAAAAAATTTGAATTAAATAACAATCCGGAGGTTGTAGGTAATAAATTTGAAAAGAAGAATGGTGTAGGTAAATACTGAAATCGTGGGAGTTTTTAATAAATAAGAAAAATCTTGAGGAGTTGTAGGTAAATACCTCTTATTTTTAATAGATTTTTGGGAAGATGAAGGGTCATACGAATATTACAAAATTATTCTATTCTTTCTCTTTTCTTTCTATTTTATTCTCTTATTGTTGCATCAATATTTCATTTTACTTTTGCATATAACATAAGTTAGATTAACTTTTAGGATCAATTGGAGCCTTAATTGAGTAATATTTATTTTCTCTAAAGGGAGTTAGAGAAGGGATTTTAGATCCCTTTACCATTAAGGTAACAAATAAGCCTCCTCTAATTATTTTTTTTTATTTGTTTGTAAGTTAAATTTTAAATATAAAAATTTCACGAATGTTGTTTCCTCTATCTTTTTAGGAACAAAGATGAGCTCTATGTTACCAAGACAAGTTATCCTATGCACAGTGAAGAAGGAGTCTCACAAACCACCTAGAGAACTCACTCACTTTATAAGTTTGGCATGTGAATCTCAAAGTCTATGTACACATTATGAAATTCCAGCCAATACAAAAATGACTAACTTATTGCACTAAACACCAACACAAAAATTCTGAGAATACCTACAAAATAATGATTTTACATTCATTTGTTTAGAGTTTTGGATTTAACCTAATTCCAAAAGGTCTCATAATTTTTTAGTATTTTATTGTTTAAATTTTTATTTATTATTTTATTTGATTCAATACTATTAGTGAGATAATTAGGTTCAAGCCAATTTGCCATAAAGAGTATTGGGAGAGTTGAAAGAGTGTTAAATCAGATCAATATAGTAAGTCAGATACCAAATTATTCTAAAAGGCTAAGCTCATGAGATATAAGGCTTTTTTGACTATATATATTGGACTCTATCTATCCAATATTTGATATGAGATTAATCCATCACACCTAATATTATTAGCAATCTCCCTTTTGATGTGTGATATGACCACATCAATTTTAACACTCTTAATCAAAATTTTTTTGTTCGATCAGTTCCACCATGTGACTCATAGTAATGAGTTAATTCAGTCGTATTATCACAATAATTTTGGCCTTAAGAGTATATACAGCTTCTAACCTAAAGCTTTAATACTAATTTATTGCACGAAATATCAATGTCCACCATAATTTATGATGTAGAAGAAGAAAAGAAAAAATAGCACACAAGAGATTTACATAATTTGATTTGTGACCTACTCCACAGTAAAGCCGATTCGAAGTAGTATTGTACTGATGAGAAAGAAAAGAAGATTATAATGATGGAGGTGAAACTCTAATATCACTAACTCTCATAAGAGACTAATTAGTCTAGTCGTCATAAAATATTTTGAGAGTTTTGATCTGTCTCTCTATCTTAGTACTTAAAATTCTTAAATGAATAGGGTATTTAGAGGAGTAGCCTAACTAAATTTAAGTCAAAGTAGGAGAGTAACTCAAATAAGGATTTAGCTCACTAATCCATGTCTTCTAGTAGGAGACAAATTTGGAGTAGGATTAGGCCACTAAATCACTTCCTAATATAAATCTTAATTTAATTAGGACTCTTCGAAAAATCTAGATTCGAAACATGACTAAGTCAACAAAAGAGACCTTGTGGGATCTATTTCCGATTACAAATCCATTTGGAAGTGACATATTAAAAATAGAGTGAGGTCTATGGGATCAATTTTAGTGGCCTGGAGTTGTAGAGATCCCAGGAAGTGATCTCAAATCACAAATTAGAGTTTGTTTAATTTAAGGTTACTATTAAGTATTGTAAGAATATTAACTTCCAATAGGTGCAAGTCGCTATTGTTAACTATCCTAACAATTATTAGACATTTCCTAAAGTAATAAACCTACCTAATAAAATGGAAATACAAAAGAAAAGAAGAAAAATATGATATTAATTGATTTGAGAAATATTACATGGTTAAGTAAGGACATACTCTCACTTTACAATAAATTTTAAAATAGAATTATGGAATGCAAGAGGATAATAAAAATAAAGAAAAGATGGAAAATGATAAAGAGGCTTTGGTATAACTGCTGCCCCACCCTCGTGTGTTGGATCATATAACATCTGACTTAAATGGGTCTTGACTCAGTCTTTGGCGGATATTAATAATGCACTAACGAGTGAGACTAACTGTCTTGGTTTATATTAGTAAACCCTATTGGGATTTGAAGGTGTATTATCAAGTGCTTCTAGGATTGATTAGCTCAGAGGGTATATCATCAACTACTTCTAGGGTTGGCTACTTTAAAGGGTGCATCATCAATTATTGTTGGGGTTGACTTAGCATGAAGGGCATATTGTCAATTACTTCAGGGGTTGACTAGTTTGAAAGGCACATCGTCAATTGCTTTTGGGTTGACCTAGCTTGTGGGGCGCATCATTAATTATTTTTAGGGTTGATTATTTTGAATGGTGCATCGTCAACTGCTTCTGGGATTGACTTAACTTAAAGAGCACATCGCCAATTGCTTTTGGGGTTGAATAATTTGAAGGGTACATTATCAACTGCTTCTGGGGTTGACCTAGTTTGAGAGGTGTATCGTCAACTACTTTTGGAGTTAATTAGCTTAAAGGGTGCGTCATCAACTATTTTTAGGATTGAGTAGTTTGAGGAATGTGCCATCAACTGCTTCTTGGGTTGATTAGCTTGAGAGATGCGTCATCAACTATTTCTAGAATTGACTTGTTTCAAAGTATGACCAATGGTTTTGAGTGTGTTGGTATTCAACTTTTTTAATTTGGTAGCATCACCAATGGCCCAGGGGGTTGGGTATAATTTTAGAGTGCTACCAAAGGCTTTTGTAGCATACCTAGTGGAGCTTAGTTTGACCTAATTTAGTTTCACTCAGATTAGTTCTCGTTCAAGTCAGGATGATAACATCATCCATTGTTCATAGCCTTAGAGGATTGTCGAAGGTTCAGCATTCCCAGTAGAATTCAATGTGACCATATTTAGCTCCGTCGGGACTAATATAGTTTAGATTTGAGTTCAGTTTGGAATTAGTTCAACACTCAATTTTGATTTGAGTCTAAATTGATTCAACTCAATGTTTAAAACTTAATTAAACTGTGTTTTACCACATGAAGTGGGCTTGATTCGCCACAAAATGTAGACTTGATTTTCTCGATGAAAAAATAGACTTGATCACCATGTAAAAGTAGATTTGATTTACCACATAAAAGTAAGCTTGATTGCCATGTAAGAGTGAATTGAATTCCGATGGAAATGTGGGTTTTATCACCTTGTGAAATGGATTTTTATTTGTCATGGAGTGGACCTAAGTTGCTACAGTAAGTGGACTTGATCTATCACAAAGAAAGAATTTAAGTTGAAACAATAAATGGACTTGATTTGCCACAATAAATGGATTTTAGTTGCCATAATAAGTGGATTTGATTTATTATAAGAAAATAGGTTTGAATTGCCATAATAAATGGACTTGATTTTCACAAGGAGTGGACTCGAGTTGTCACAACAAGTAGATTTAAGTTACCATAATAAGTGAACTTGATTTGACATATAAATCCAAACTTGATCACTACGCAAAATGGATCTAGTTTGCTATGTAAATGTGGGATTGATTACCACACAAGATGGACTCAATTCACCATGTGAAAGTGAATTTAATTTATCACATAAAAGCGGGCTTTTCTTTGCCGCATGAAAGTGGTCATGATTGCCATATAAGTGATATTGGAGGTGATGAGCTTGATTTCATTGTATCAAAGGTAATAAGTTTGATTTTACTATGTTAGAGATGATAAGCTTGCAATGATAAGCTCGACTTCACCATATTGAAGGTGATAATCTTGACTTCACCATATTAGAAGTGATAAGCTTGATTTCACCATATTGGGGATGGTGTATCTTGTTTTGCCACTTTAAGATAGCATATTTGGTTTTACCAATACATAAGTGGTCTGCTTAAAGTTTTTATCAAGGATTTCATGACTTTTGACTTGGTCTATTGATTATAGAAGTAATAAAAAACATAATATATATTAGTTTCTTTTGAATACCATGATGATAGACATCTCTGGGAGAGAACTTTACTTGCTCCTAGTATTTTGAGGTGAGGGAAGAACCCCTAATTACCTTTTTGTATTTTTGAAGTATGGCCTATATGCCTCCTTTGTGAGCCTTTGATAGAGAAACTTGATTTTTTTCATCTGCAATCGTTGATGGTGGGAAATGAAGATCTCATTTGGTATTAACCCGATAGATTAGTTGTCCATTTCAAATGCTTTAGCAAAATACTTTTCTTAAGCATTTGAATATGTGAGGATTTGACTTTATCTTTACCATTTTCTTTTATGAGAGGATGGATTTAATATTCGACTGAACCTTCACAATGGACCCTCAGGTAATATGTCCCTTGACATCATCATGTATTTTTGGAAGAGAGCTAATGCATATGTTCATATGCTTTAGGTGTGAGAATTTCCATTTTTCATCCTTGCATAAAATAGGAAAGAAGTATGATACTTATTTTTGAGGAAAATATTCTATTTTAATCAAAGGGAGTTCTACTTTTCCTTTATAGGTGGGTTATAGTCTTGCGTCTATAATGGGAAGACTACCATTTGACAATAGTTAGGGGAAGAGGTTGCAACCTATGTTAGAGTGGCCCCAAAATTAGGGACCAAAGGGGAAGATCTACGCCTAGTTTTGATCACTTTAGATAGTGATTGATGTCTTGATCAGTCGGTTCAAATAATTTGACTTTTATTACTTGGAGGATTATCTTGAGGAAAATTTTGAAGCTTCTTTACCTTATCATTTATACCACATCTCATTAGAAAAAAGAATAAAGAAGAAAGTTGCTAGTTTCATGGGAATTGTCTTCTACAGTGCCATATTGGCATGTTGGAGAAGGACACTCCATAACAATCAGCTGAATCAGTAAGAAAATATCTTGAATGGTGCTTGTAAAACTATAGTACCTCGTGATGATAGTTCATCTTTTAGAATGTTAGATTGGTCCATGAGCTTTGAGAGAAATAAGTTTATGAAGTGATATACTCTTTCTTTTTATTATGATGCTAGAAGAAGCGAATGGTGCAAAGCATATGTGTCTAAACTTATTTTTGACAGAAAAGTTTTTAGAGATTTATTATTTTTTTGAAGATATTTTAGTAGACAGGTGAGGTATCCTTCCATGTCATATTAAAGCCTCCTACTTGGTTAGGTTTGTTGAAGTTTAAGGATGATTTTTGTCTCAAAAGATGGTAGATTGCTAATCAACCTCCCCTTATACCTTTTTCCTAGTGCATTATTTTCTTCAAGAGCCTATTTTTCTAGTGACTTCGTTACTTTTACCGTATTCCTATTGGTTACTTGCTTCTTTGACTTTGGCTTTGATCTTGGATATCTCTTAATCTCAATTTTTAAATTTTACATACCCGCAGATGCCATCTACTACTTACTATTTGGGTGATCTTTCTTGGTCGATAATACACCAAGATGGGGTTAGGTTAGTCCTTCTAATTCTGACATACGATCCCATTTTCTCCCCCATTATTATTATTATTATTATTATTATTATTATTATTATTATTATTATTAATTTCTTCCTTTTTTAGCGATCTCATTCTTCTTTTGAGGATCCAAGGTTTGCAGGTTCATAAATGCGAACTGGTTCCTACTCTTTGAGTTTGTCTCTCTTAACTTGGTTTTTCATATGAGAATTATCTATTTAGGACTTTGTTTGCCATTCCTTTTTTTTTGCTTTCGGAGAGGGATGATCTTTTACCTCTAGAAGAAGATTCCTGAGAGGTTATCTTTTGATCTTAGTAATTTTATCTTTAAAGTAATTTTCCTAATAGGATTTTAGTTACTTACGTATTGGTCACCATATTTTCAGACTTGTATTTTTGAAATTAACTTAAGGCATTGGTGGATGGGGGAGGTGCAGAGATTCCAACTCCACATATTTTATCATTGACCATCCTTCTCTTTGAACATTGTCCTTTCACTTTTAGAAACCTTATCTCCAAAACAGAAGGTGGTCCACTTGAATCTTAAGAAAAACTTTTTTGTTTTATGTGTTTTTCGGTAGATCTTTTTTTATGTTTTGCCCCGAGATGTATAGAATGTATACTTGACCAATTAATATTGATGTGACTAGACCTTTTGTCATAGGCCAACATAATTTTATTTAAAGCTCATGCAACCATTTGACTCTTTCATATTGTAGATTTGGTGTATCCTTCTTAATAGATTTAGTTACTCGTTATTAATTACTCTGACATAAGAAGATGACATTACTCTTTTCTCAGTTGAAGAAGGTTTAAGTGTGTGTCCTTCTATTGTTCTCCTTTAGCCCTCGTAGTATTGTAGATAAGAATTATAGAATCTAGCTTTAGGTTAGATTTAACATCCCAAGTCAATCAAACACCTCACTAGTCCTTCCTTTGGTAAGTTGTAGGCAATCAAAAATTGATTTTTGCCTATTGCTTAGCCTTTAACAAATTAATGCCTTGGATTGTGCCAATAAAGCCTCTATTTTATTATCGAGATTTGGCATAATAAAATTTGGCCTTTACTGTTGGGGCAAACTTGGTCTTTGCCTCCTTGGCAGACTTGGTCTTTTGGCCTTTACTAGACAAGTGGAGCAGTGATTAAATCAATGGTAATATTAGCAATGCTAAGAGTAGTGATGCTATTGGTGAAAATAGGAGCACCATGCATGAATTAGATGGAGTTGGACCTAGCCTGATGGTTGATATGGACTCCAATTGGCCCCATGATGATTGATATTTTGTCATCAAGGTTTGACATAATGGCATTTGACCTTAGTCCCTTTGAATGAGTATGACCTTTGCTCCTTGGGTAGGACATCTATGCCGCCAGAATGAGAGATGAGGAGTTAATTCATGTTTATGTGGACTCCAATTGCCCCCACAGCTATTGTTGGTTGACAAGATGCACCAAATATCTCTCACCAATGATGATGGTGCAAGCTGGGGCGGAAGGATTATTTGATGATACCATCTTCCATTTCTTGTAATGAAAAATTAATCATTAGCTTTCATCTTTCTTTCTTTTGATATGTGCCCATATTAACTAGGTTTCTCAACTTGGAGGAGAAGTTAGATTTCACTGGGCATGCTATAATTTGTAGGATTGAAACTGACCACTAGGGATAACAAAAAACTCTGAGAAGTATCTCAAAATGACAAATTAAAAAGTGTTGATTTAAGTGTACAATTAGGTATTGTGGGAATATAACTTCTAACAGGTGTAAGCCCCTATTATTAATTACCCTAATAATTATTAGTAATATCTTAAAGTGAGAAAACTAGCTAATAAAATAGAGACATAAAAGAAAAAAAGAAAACATTATTTAATTAATTTGAAGAAAGGGTATATGACTTAAGTAAGGCATACCCTCACTTTATAATAAATATTATGAAAGTAAGGAAACTATAAAAAAAAGGAAAGAAGAAGTGGCAAAGAAGCATTGTGCTGACTGCTACCCGACTCCAATGCGTTGGACCGTATGGAGTCTGACTCAAATGGGTCTTGACTTAATCCTCAACATATGTTGGTGATTTGATATAGTGGAATCATCTGGTGGGACATGAAAGGAGAATAGGGAGTTTGAGGTGTCTCCAATAATCTTAAACTTTGGTGATAACCTCCTTGGATTAAAGTATTTTCGCTAGCATGGTGGCATTGGCGATAACTTCTATTGGGGTTGGAGTGTTTCCATTAGTCAATAAGGTGCTTGTGATAACTCCTATGGGTTTAAAGTATTTTCATTAGTCAAATAGGTGTTGGAGATAACTTTTTTTTGGGTTAGAGTATTTCCATTAACCGATAAGGTGTTGGCGATGACTCTTTAAATTTGAAGTATTTTCATTAGCTAATAAAGTATTGGCGATAATTTCCCTTAACTTGAAGTGGTTTGTTAGCCAATGAGGCATTGGTGATAACTATGAATTGAAGTATTTTTATTATCTTAGTGGCATTTGCAATAACTTCATTTGGTTTGAAGTATTTTATTAGCCAATAAGGCATTGACAATAATTTCATTTAGTTTAAAGTATTTTTATTAGCCAATAAGGTATTAATGATGACATTGTTTGAACAAGATATTATGGCTGATTGACTAAGCGAGTTCAAGCCTACCTTAATTTGATTTGATTTGATAATCAAAGGCCTCGTAAGGGTGTTGTTGATTAAATTTGAAGTATCGCCAATACTTTTAGGTTAGCTTAGCTTGAAAAATGCATCGTTAATAGCTTCTAGGATTAATTAGTTTCAAATTATGGCCAATAACTTTATGCGTATTGTTGGTTGACTTCAATTGAATAAGATATTTAGCTAACTGACTAAGCAAGTTTAAATCTACCTTAATTTAGTTTGATTTAATAATTGACAGCCTCTTAGGCATATTATCGATTGAATTTGAGCTATTGCCAATGCTTCTGGGTTGGCTTAGCTCAAAAGGTGCATTATCAATGGCTGGCTTTTGGGGTTAACTATCTTAAAAGGTGCCTCATCAATAGTTTCTCGAGTTAACTAGTTTCGAAGTGTGTCCAACAACTATGAGCTTATTATCAGTTGACTTTGTTTGAATAAGGTGTTAGTGCTAACTAACTAAGCGAGTTCAAGACTATCTGAGTTCAGTTTGATTTGGTAATTGGTGACCTCTAAGGTATATTGTCAATTAAATTTGGAGTATTGCTAATACTTTTGAGTTGGCTTAGCTTGAAAGGTGCATCGTCAATGACTTTTGGGGTTGACTAGTTTTGAAGTGTAGCTAACAGCTTCAAGCGCATCATTGGTTGACTTTAATTGAATAAGATGTTCGACTGATTGACTAAGTGAGTTCAAGTCTACCTTAGTTTAGTTTGATTTGATAATCAATGTTCTCTTAGTTTTGTTGTCAATTAAATTTGAAGCATTGTCAATACTTTTGGGATGTCTTAGCTTGAAAGATACACATCAACGGCTGGGGTTGTCTACCTTTAAAGTATGACCAACAACTTCATGCATATTGTTGATTAACTTTGACTGACCAAGACATTTGATTAATTGACTAAGAGAGCTCAAGCTTGTCTTAGTTAGTTTGATTTGATAATTTACAGCCTCTTGGGCATGTTGTCAATTGAATTTGAAGCATTGCTGATACTTTTGAGTTGGCTTAGCTTTGAAGTATGGTGGACGGTTTCAACTATGTTGTCAATTGACTTTATTTGAATATAGCATCTAGTTGACTAAATGAGTGAGTTCAAGCCTACATTTAGTTTGGTTTGATCTAAAGTTTAGACTTGGTTAGATTTAAGTCAGATATGATTCAGTTCAATACTGAGAACTTGATTTAGAGTCAAGTCTAGTTTTGATTTGGTTTGATGTTCAAAACTCGATTTGCAGCAAGTTTGATTTGATTCAATTCAATGTCTAAAACTTGATTTTAATTCAAATATAGTTTAAATTAGTTCAATATTTAGAACTCAATTTTGACTTGAGTTTGATTTGATTCAATTCAGTATTCAAAACTTGATCTTGATTTGAATATGATTTGATTTAGTTCAATTTTCAAACTTAATTTCAATTCAAATTTGGTTTAAATCAGCTCAATATTCAGAACTTAATTTTGGCTCGAGTCTAATTTGATTTGATTTGGATTGGGCTCAACTTTGTGTTGGACTCTTATCAATTTCTTAATGGATATCTTGAATCCAAATCCTTGGTAGGTTCTTATTAGATCTTTAATAGATCTAGGATCTGACCCTTGATGGATTCTTGATGGATCCTTAAAGATGTTAGATCTAATCCTCAATGGATTCTTATTCGATCCAAGCTCAACTTGTTAATGGCTTTGGGTTTGACCCATGATGGACTCACATTGGATTTAGGTTTGAATTTTAATGAGCCTAGGTTCAAGTTCAAGTCAATTGAGGGTCAACTCAATTTTGGTTCATGCTTCTCCTGGTTCTAGTTTGAATTTGAGTTTGACTTGACTTGATTAGGGTTCAATTTGAACTTGATTTAACCAAAGTAGAGTTTTATTTGAATTTGATTTGACCAAATTAGGGTTTGATTTAAACTTGATTTTCTTTCAAATTGACTCGATTTAAACTCAATTAGGGTTGAGTCTGAACTGATTTGGTCTGGATTAACTTGGATTTGGATTTGAGTCTAGTTCAACTTGAGTTTCAGTCCATCTAATTGATCAATTTAGGTTCATTTGAACCGATTTATTTTTGTTCATTTGTTCTTCCTGAGTTCAATGTGATTGAGTCACTTCATGCCAATTAATTTAATTCAAAAGTCCTTAGATTATTATGATAACTTTGGGTGAGCGTGGGGGTTGGCCATAAAAGTGTGAGTCCAAAGATTGGCTTGGTTAGCGAGCTCGAAAGCTGATTTAGAAGTGTGAGTTTAAAGACTGGCTTGAAGTATAAGTCTAAAAATTGGCTTAGAAGTATGAGCCTAAAGACTGACTTAAAGTGTGAGTCTAAAGATTGTCTTAGAAGTGTGAGTCTGAATATAGGTTTAGGTGTGAGCCTGAGGACTAGTTTGATTTAGTGCACTCAAAGGCTGGTCTAATTTGATAGGTCCAAAGGCTAGCCTATGGACATGAGCCAGAGGGTTGAATTGATTCAGTGAGCCCCAAGGATGACCTATAGTTGTGGTAGGCCTGAAGGTTAGCCTATGGAAGTGAGCCAAAGGGGTGGATTGATTCACAAGGCTCCAATACTAACCTATAATTGCAACAGGCACAAATACTGACCTATGAATATAAGTCCAAGGGCTACCTTGAATTAACAGGCCCGAAGGCCGGCTTGTAGTCCAACTATTGCGAGTTCAAAGGCTAGCTTGATTCAGTGGGATAGAAGGCTAGCTTATGGGTTTGAGTCAGGGGGTTAGCTTGATTTGATGTGCCTAAAGACTAGTATAGGGCATTTTGATAGGACCAAAGGTTAGTCTAGGATATTTGGTAGGCCTGAAGAAAAGCATATAATCCAATTGTTATAAGCCCAAAAGCTAGTTTAGGGGTGTAAGCCCGAGGATTGACTTGATTTGGCGGCTCTAAAAGATAGCCTAAGATATGTTAGCAGGCCCAAAGGTTGACCTATAGTTTATTGGTTATGAGCCTGAAGGCTAACTAAATTTGGTAGGCTTGAAGACTAGCTTAGGATGTTTGGTGGGCCTAAAGGTTGGTTTATAGTCCAATAATTGCTAGCACAAAGGTTAGCTTGATTTGACAGGCTCGAAGGTTGGTCTATGGGTGCAAGCCTGAGGTTTGGCTTATTTCAGTGAGCCTAAAGGCTGGCCTACGACATTTTAGCAGGCCTGATAGCTGACCTATAATCTAATAGTTGCAAGTCCAAAGGTTGGCTTGATTTGGTAGACTCAAAGGTTGGCCTATGGGTGTGAGCTAGAGGGTTGACTTGATTTGATGGACCTAAATGCTGGCCTAGGATATTTAATAGACTCGAAGGCTATCTTATACTGCAATGGTTGTGAGTCTGAAGACTACTTGAATTTGGCGGGCATGAAGGTTGGCATAGGATATTTAGCAGGTTTGAACCCTAGCCTATAGTCCAAGGATCTGTCAACGTGCAAGGCTGTGATGGTGATGGAGTTTGTCGATGAGTAAGGAGCTATAGGTAGCCATGAGCATGGAGATAACAACCATGTAGGCATGGATGAAGCAGAGACTAGTGAGATTGTGGGTGGTTGTGAGCATGTGGATGAGCCAGCTCCTCCTCCCTCTAAGTTTTGTTTGCTTCCTAACCACAAGTTTTCTCCCCCACATGGGCTCCCTATTTTTTTTGCAGGAAGCTTTTTCTTTTTCTTTCTTCTTCTTCACCCATCTCCTTCGTCAACCACGTGTCTTCTCCTTCTTCACACGCATGAGAGAGGGAGGTGTCGAGCCCCTTTGTTTCTTAAGTTTGGGTCAGCTCTAGCCAGATCTAGCCAAATCTAGCCTTGATCATTGACGGGTAGCTGTAGAAGGTGGCCAGCAGAGCTTTGCAAGTAATGAGTTTGGCTTCAGGTGAGGGAGGTCATAGCAACCATTGTGAGCTAAAGTTTGAGTGTTGGGTAGTGGCAGAGTAGGTCGAAGCTCAAGAAGAGAGTAGGTTGAGGATGGGATGGGCAAGGATTGGTTGTGATGAGCGGTAGTAAGCGGCAAGGCTACGGGAGCCGGCAGAGGAGGAGAGCGGGCGACAGCTAGGCAGCTCAGGTCACGGGAGTGTCAGCTAGTGGTGGCACAGGGCGATTTAGGCCGTCGGGTGTCGGCTAGCAGGCGGCAAGTCATAGAAGCAAAGCTTGGGCAAAGCTCATGAGGTGAGTTATGGCCACTAGTGAAGAGTCACCTATAGCTTGGTCATGTGGAAGAAGGACCAGGAGCTTCAATGACTCATTAGAGGGCGTGAAGAGCCGTCGGTGATGGTTTTTTTGCTCTTGTTTGATCTTTCCTTTCCTCCCATGTTTCAAATCTTTTTGGCGCTGACCACCTCTACGTGCTTCCATTGATCTCCCCTCTCTTTTTTTCATTGGAATATGATGAAATTTATAAACCTCGGGAAGATTGAGTCGAGTTGGAATGAACTTTGTTCAAATTTTGAATCAAAGAGCTTATCGATTCTCTTTGTTCATCTGTAATGAGTTTTGTTTGAACTAGATAGTTGTGGATATGTTTGTTTGAAATTGAATAGGCATGTAGATAGATATAGGTAAATTTATCTTATGTAAATGATCATAATTTGCAATTTGTACTTATCAGGGAGATTGGATTTATAAGGGGGCTATTTATAATTTTTTTTGAAAAATTTTGACCAAATTATAATTTTATAAATTTCAACGACCTTTTTATAAAAAAACCTTATTGATAAAGTTTTGAAACTTTTGGAGTTCTGTTTGAATAAAATTTAGACTTTTTTACAAATAATAACTTTCGAGGGACTTATTTGTGTAAAATTGAGATTTTAGGGGTTTATTTATGAATATAAAATTTTGATGGATTTATTTACAAATCTTGACTTTTGTGGGTATTGACTTTAGATTTCATAACTTTCATGGACATTTTTGCAAAAGCTTTATCCCAGGGGACTTATTTGTAAGAAAAATTCGGCCAGGGACCCTTTTATAATAATCTATTAGATCCATGGACCTATTTGTAAAATTTTTGTATTTTTTTCATTTTAGCCCATATTTTGAATGAATTTTTGGCTCGAATTTTTACCCAAATATCTGGCCCACTCAGGGCATTTAGCTTGAGCCTTAATTTTCTAATAATTCAAGTTCAAATTGAGCTCAATTTTCAGTCAAATTCGACCAAGATTTAGGTTTAACTTAGACCCACATTTGAACTATAATTTAGTTACATTTAAGTCTCAATTCTAATTATATTTAAATCAAATGTGATTGTGGTAAAAATCATCTCAAACACCTATCAAAGCTTATCTTCTCCACCCCATGTTTCTTCTTGTTTCAAGTTCTATTGCACTAGCTTGCTGAAGTCTTCATGGACGAGGAGTTCAATTAGGCCTCTCCATTTGAGCACCTAGCTAACAATGGTGGATGACCAACAATTCTCCTTACACCCGAGTAGAGCATAGTGAGGTAGGAAGCCTCTCCTCATCTCTTTCTTTACCTTGAATGCGAAGAGAAGAGGGGTTGAAGCTTTGAAGCTCCATGGGAGGCTTCATCTTGGCTCTTCTCTTAATGACATAATTTTTTTACTTTGATGTTGCTATTATTGAACCAGAGAGAGAGAGAGAGAGAGAGAGAGAGAGAGAGAGAGAGAGAGAGAGAGAGAGAGAGAGAGAGAGAAGGAGAGAGAGGGAGGAATTAGGCCTAGCTCAGGGGCACTATGTGCCCTAGGCCTAGCCCAAGGGGGTGCCATGAAGTTGATGCCCCCACTCTGCCCCTATAAGGCCCATATGTCAAAACATGGATGCCAGGTAGTTGGTGCCCTTTCTTTGCAAGTTCTAGGAAGCTATCACCTGAGCTCCATTTTTTCTTTTTTAAGGAGGGATGTAGTCAATTCTACCACCTTCTATGAATGTTTTTATCACCAACTCCTTTTTCTTCTATTAGGATGCTACCATGCTTCTCCCTATTCTCAAGTTGGTTTTGGATGATTCCTAGGTATGGGGTGAATAGCACTCATTTCTAGTCTTCATGTTTGCATTGCAGAAAGATTCAACCATTCTTGTTGCTCCTTTCTTTTGTTCTACAGTGAAATGGGGATTACCATCTAGAACATAGTGCATATTATAGGGATATTAATTGGTGGCTAATGGTTGTCATTCTTGGGGTTGACTATTACATGCTTTTTGTTAGGTTCTTTGATGAGGGATCAATTATTCCAAACCAACCTTAAGCGCTCTTGGGATGGCTTTGAGATACCTATGGTCCACCTCATGATGCCCAATGTCTTACTAGTGACTCAGATGCTAAAGTTTGTTGTGCATCAAATTCAGATTTCAGCCTTATCCTCTATTAAGTATTCTAGTGTTAAGGTTGGTTGGTCGCCTTTTTGTTGTATTTTGTGGGGGGTGTTCTTCTTGCTACTTTGACCATCCATGTGAGTTTGTGGTACCTCCCACTTCTAGCAAATTTCTCTTTTATGATAGAGTACTCATGATCCTTGGTTGCCTTAAGCATGCTATTTCATAATCTAACTTTAGCATATAAGGGTGCAACAAACCTATTAGACTTCTTTCCTCTTCTTTAGGTGACCTTTTTTTCTATGGGATGTGTTCCTCTTGTAGCTAATGGGTTCCCATCTTATTAAACAAAGCTTGTGCTTCATTTAATATATCCTCTCTAGATTGCCTAAGAGGTGGAAGACCATGCTCACATGTACCATCGAAGGATGAGTTGTCTAGCTAAAACTTATAATCTGCAAGTAAAAGTTATTGATAACACATATGACAGAACTTACAGCCATGTTTTAACCAACGGGAGTGCATCTTCTTGCCACATATTAGACAAGTCTTCTCTCCTCTTGTCATATAACCTGATTATTATGTGTTCATGAACTTTTTTTCATGTCCAGTTGTGCATATTCATACAGTTAATGCATGAATATCTTATTAATTGATCATGACTGTTGTTGATATAAGCATATTTGAGAAACATACTAACTCCTTTGAGATATCTCCTATCCAACTGATTCTTTATATTGATCAAGCTTTTGTCCATCGTGATTGCATACAATATTACAGTCCAAATAGTCCCTAAATAGTAATTTGAAGAGCAAAGTGACCTAGTGATAAAATATTATTTACTCAGATATAGTAAGCATAAATGTAAACAACAAGTCTAGTGATAGAACTATGAGTTCATGTTATTCTTTCACCTTTTCTATTTCTATTTTAGTGCTTAAAAACTAGCCAAGACAGGCATCATTATAATCAACTAGAAGTCTTACCCTAAAGTGTAATTCAAATCTTTGCTTATTAATCAAGAACAAATCTTTGTTCTAAATTGTCTTTGTGCCAATTCAACAAATACGTAAATGCTAGAGGAAAAGTTATATTATGGCTTTGTGCAACTTTCCATTCTAGTAACTATATAGTTAACTATAGGTTTTGTCTTCTTTAAAATACTAACTTATGTTTGAAGCTACAATAGATAGAGTGAAGGTTGTCACAACCCAGAATTTAAGTTTATGGCATATTGAAACTTTAAAAGAGAATCAAATATTTTTCAGGTTAAAATCTTGGCCTCTTCTCGAATAATCTTGATAAAGATAGATAACTATATATTAACTCTTAAGTGATTGGGATGAGATTCCATGTCACAAAGTATCTTACACAATCTAAAAACACATGCCATATCAGACATTGCACCACGTCCATCAAATTAGTCTATAAAAAGCAATGGTTTGACTTTATTTTTCTACTCAAAATATAATTATAACATTAAACTCTAGGCACATAGTACACGATTAGTGACAAACCTCAAGCTTCTTCTTGCTCCAATTTCTCTAAAATTAGAGCTAATATGCTTTCAATCCAAAATTGATCCCTTTTTATGATTTTCTTAATTTCTATTTTTTTCTCCAAAAAGTCGTTTGCCTTTAAATCTTGAATTATATTAAGAACTCCTTAACAAAAATATACTTTCTACAAACCTAATCAAAGAATTCCTTCAACCAATCCTATCCATTGAAATACAAAAGCTACTCTATCTAAAACTAGAAATCGAAATATTATATTGGCAAAAGCTCGATTAGTCTCAAATCAGATAGCAAATAGAAAATGACTCCAAAATGGTAAAATGACAATGAAAGAACTATAAAATATAAGTGAGATCATATCAAACGATAGTCAAAATCTGTAGTAAAATCTTTGTGGGATCAATTTTGGTAGCCCGGGATAGCGAAGATCCTGAGGAACAACCTTGAATCACAATCAAGATTTGTTTTAATGTAAAGTGCGCTATCATATATTGTGGAAATAATAACTTTCAATTGGCACAAGCCCTTGTTGTTAGTTACCCCGAGGATTATCAGGAACTTCCTAAAATAAGAAACTAAGCTAATAAAATAGTGACAAAAAAAAAGAAAGCATATGATTAATTTTAAGAAAGGATACATGACTTAAATGAGGATATACCCTCACTTTATAATGAATTTTAATATATAATTATAAAAAATATATAACAAATGAAGAAAGGAAAAGAGTAGAGAGGAAGCTTTGATGTATGCTACTGCCATGCTTCCCTTGTGCTAAAATACGTGGCATCCAACTTGAATCATGGAAGGGATTGGAAGAAGTTTGGAGTATTTCTAATAGCTTTGAGCATCAATGATATCGTTAAGATTTGAAGTATTTCGTATCTAGTAAAACATAAGCAATAACTTCATTTGCGTAGGAGTGTTTCTATTAGCCAATAAGACATTGACAATAATTTCATTGGAGTTAAAGTCTTTTCGTTAGCCAATAAGGCATGGACAACAACTCCGTTTGGTTTGAAGTATTTTCGTTAGCCGATAAGGCATGAGCGATAATTTTGTTTAACCTTGAAGTATTTTCATTAGTCGATAAGGTGTAAATGATAATTTCTTTAGTTTTTGAAGTATCTCTATAGCTGATAAGGCATAGACAAAAACTTTTTTTAGTTTTTGGGTAGCATCACCAACAACTTTTGAGATTGTGTATAGCTTGAAGATGCATTGCCAACTGCTTGTAGGGTTGGCTAACTTAAAAGGTGCATCATCAATTACTTGTGGGGTTGACTAGCTTAAAGAATGCATCACCAATTGTTTATGGGATGGGGTATATCTTAAAAATGTGTCGCCAACTATTTGTAGGATTGGCTAATTTAGAGAGGCGCATTGTCAACTACTTATGGGGTTGACTAATTTAGGGAGGTGTATTGTCAACTACTTATGGTATTGACTAGCTTAGAAAGGGTGTGTCATCAATTGCTTATAGAGTTGACTAGCTTAAAAGGAGACATTGCCAACTGTTTTGTGGGGTTGATTAACTTACAGGGTGCATCGTCAACTACTATTGGGGTTGACTAACTTGAAGTATGGCCAACGATTTTGAGTGCATTGTTGGTTGACTTCATTGATTTGGGAGCATTACTGATGGTTTAGGGGTCGGGTATAGTTTTGAAATATGGCTAATAGTTTTGAGTATATTGGTGATTAACTTCTTTGAACTGATAGCATTACCAACAGCGTATGAGATTGGATATAGCTTTTGAAGTGTGGCCAATAGCTTGGAGTATGTTAGCAATTAACTTATTTGATTTGGCAATGTCACCAACGGCTCATAGAGTTGGATATAGCTTGGAAGTGTAGGTAACAAAAATTTGAACATATTGACAATTAACTTATTTAGTTTGGTAGTATCACCAATAGTTTATGGGGTTAGGTGTAGCTTTGAAGTGTGGCTGATAGTTTTGTGTTGATGATTAACTTCTTTTAAACAGGGCATTATGGTTGACTGACTGAGCAAGTTCAAGCCTATTTTATTTTGATTTAATTGAAAGTGTTGCCAATACTTTTGGATTGGCTTAGCTCGAAAGATATGTCATCAATTGCTTCTGGGGTTGACTATCTTGAAATATGACTAATGGCTTTAAACTTATTAGTAATTAACTTCTTTGGTTTGATAGTGTTACCAATGACTTAAAGAGTTGCTAAAGGCTTTTGTAGTACACCCAACAAAATTTAGTTTGACATTATTTAGCTCTATTTGAATTAATTCTGGATCAGGTTAAAGTTGTACTATCACTCTTTATTCATAGTTTTAGAGTATTGCTAAAGATTCAGTACTCGATTTGACCTTATTTAGTTCTATTCAAACTAATTCAAGTTCAAGTTAGATGGTGATATCACCCTTTTTTCGTAGTTTTGAAGTATTATTGAAGTTTTAACATTCCCAGTAGAAATCAATTTGACCCTATTAGTTCTATTGGGACTAATATAGTTCGGATTTGAGTTCAATTTTATTTAGCTTGAGTTAAGTTTTGACTTTATATTGGACCTCTATAGAGTCCAAGTCTGCTAGATTTTGGTTCAAGTTTAAGTCAATTTAACTTGACTTGGTTCTAGTTTAGGCTTAGCTTAACCTGATTCTAGTTTGACTTTAAGTTTGGACTTGATTTAACCCAGTCAAAGTTTGATTTGAACGTAGTTTAATTTAGATTGGATTTGATTTGAACTTAATTTGATTTTTAAATCAACCTATCTCGAGTTTGGTTAGGGTTGAATATGAGTTTATTTGGTTTAAATTAACTTAATTTGGATTTTTTTAAAGTTCAATTTAAATTGGATTTTAGTCCATCATTTTGACCAGTTTAAGTCCATTTGAGCCAACTTGGCCTTTGTCCAGTTGTTGTGATTGAGTTACTTCACATCAATTTGATTTGAAAGTCCTTGACTGTTTAACAGACTTGTAGCTTAATTTTAGATATGCGAACTCGAAGATTGACTTAGTTCATGATCTCGAAAACTGATTTAGTATGAGCCCAAGGACTGACTAAAAACTAGCTTAGATGCCAGCACAAAGACTGGCTAAAGATGTGAGCCCAAAGGTTGGCTATAATGCAAGCATGAAGGCTAACTAAGTGCAAGTCCGAAAGTTGGCTTGGATGTAAATCCGAAGGCTGCTTAAATCCAAACCCGAATGCTGGCTAAGTACAAGTTTGAAGGTTAGTTTGGATGTAAGCTCGAAGACTGGCTTGGATGAGAGCCCAAAGGCTAACTAAGTGTGAATCCAAAGGCTGGCTAAGTGTGAGCCCGAAGATTAGTTTGGATGCGAGCCCAAAGCTAGCTAAGTGCGAGTCTAAAGGCTAACCTAGATGCAAACTCGAAAGTTAGCTAAGTGCGAGCCCAAAGACTGACTTAGTACAAACCCAAAAACTGGCTTAGGTGCAAGACAAAAAATTGGCTTGGATGAGAGCCCAAAAATTAGTTGAGTGCTAGCCCGAAATTGACTTGGATGCGAGACCAAAGATTAGCTAATGTGAGCTCAAAAGTTGGCTAGACACAAATCCGAAGCTTGGCTTAGATGTAATGAGGATTTGTCATTTCCATCACCATCTTCTAGGGAGTGTGGGTGGCTGCAGAGAGGTCACGGTGTTTGCCATCTTCATCACCATCTTTGAGGGGCCGTAGGTGACTACAACAAGATCATAAGGTCCAGCATAGGTGACTGCAGTAAGGTTATAAAGTTTGCCATCTTCATTGCCATTTTTGAAGGGTCGTGGGTGTCCGCAGCAGGGTCATGAAGTTCACCATCTTCCAGGAGCCGTGAGTGGCCGTAGCAGGTTCGCGAAGTTTGTCACCTCCACTGTTGTCTTTGAGAGACCGCGAATGACCATACCAGAATCGTAGAGTCCGTCGTCTTCATCGTGGATGGTCATAGAGAGGCCATGGGGTCCGTTATCTTTATCATCATTTTCAAGAGATTACGAATAACTGCAATGACATCAAAAGAGATCGTCAACAGAAAAATTGGAACAAGAGAAATTCTTTTTTTTGCAGCAATCTTTTTTTTCTCTTTTTTTTCAAGCCTATGCTTTCCTCCACGTGAGGGGTTGTTATTTTTTTTAAACTAGCTTCACAACCATTTCAAGCCCCTACTTCCCTCCACGCGAGGGGCTACCTGTTTTTTTAATAGCTGGCCTCACAATCATTTTCAAGCTCATACTTTTCTCTACATGAGTGGCTGCCATTTCTTTTTTTTAACAGCTGGCTTCACACCTTTTTCTTTCTTCATCTTCTCCTACAACTCCCTTCAAACCCGTTCCTTTTCCTTGGAACCATTGTTTACACTACGCAGCTCACCCAAAGCAACTTGGAGATAGAGTGAGCAAAAAAATCGAAAAACTGGTATATTAAATCGTATCGATTGAGAATCATATAAAAAAAACTGGTTTTCAGCACAAACCGGTACGATTTCAGTTTTTAATTTTGACAAAATCGGAAATCATGTTCTGGTTTCGATTTATATTTTGTGAAAAATTGGTATACCAAACCGTACTGATTATTAAAAAATATATAATTATATATAATATAAAAGTTTAAAATATAATTTTTTTTATGTTATATGTATATTAATATATTTAAAATTATATCTTTATAGGATTATAATGAATAAAATATATTTTTTGGATAATTTGTGTATTGGTATATTTAAAATTAAATTTTTATAGAATTTTAATGTAAAATAAAATAATTTAAAAATTGATATATCGATTTTAAAATTGGTTTAGAATCAACTTAGAATCGGAACCGAAAAACCGATTCTTAATTAAAACCAATATGATTTCGATTTTTAATTTTTTAAAAATCGAAATTCGATTTTAATTTTAAAATATATAAAATTGATATAATAAACCAATTTTATTCGGGCATCTTTGAATAGGCTCTCTTTCTTTTATATTGTCATCCACCATTGCTCTGTAGCGTTTATTCTCACCAATCAATGGTTTTAATCGTGCAATCACTTGTGCTCGTTCAGACCTTTTCGCCTTCAGTGCCTCAAGTATCTGGAAACGAGCTTGACCTTTCCTCTGAACCTCCTTATCAGCCTGTTCCAATTTCAGCATCAGCTTTTGGTCTTCATATGATCTGTACTTCACAAAATAAAATGAGTGAACTTGCTTTGGAGTGGGTCATTTGCTCCCTTGGGAAACTATCTTTTGCACCTTCATTTCCTTCCTTTTTTGCTCCATTTGCCATGGTTGAGTTATCCACCATGCCAAACTGGATTGGTTCCTCAACTCCATTGCCTATATTAGTTTTTGCGTTATTGTCAAACTCAAGCTGTAATGTGATTTCCTGATCAATTCCATCTTTTATCTGCATCGGTGGCCAACATCTCTCCTCCCATGATTCCACCTGACTTGCAGATCGAGAAGCAGCCAATTCAGGAGGGCGATCGAGGAGGCGAATCGCGTGGAAATCGGAGGGATTGCAAATGCGGGGAATAGATCTGATCCTCCCCTTTTCCACGTCGAGGGAGAGAGTGTCTGCGAAGGACGTCGGTTTTGGGGGAGGCGTCGGGAGCGAGGCGAGATCCGACGACGACGACTGTTGGCTTTATGGTGTCTCGAATCCGGATTTTTCGGATAGTCTTAATTATATTAATGGGCCTAATCCTTATCTAGATTTATCTTCTAGAAGTCTTAAATTAGTAGAAGTCTTATTTGAGTCAGTCTTCTACTTTGACTCGAACATCATTAGGCCACATCTATAAATACACCATTGATGTAAGGGTTTCAAATAGAAAAAGAGAGGGAGAGTTGGTGATATTGGAGTTTCGTCTCCGTCGTTGTAATCTTCTCTTTTCTCTTCCTCATTAATACAATATTCTCTAGATCGTCTTCCCACATATATCTCTTGTGTGCTATCTTTTCCTCTTTTCTGTTCTTTCTCTATATTGTGAATTGTGGTGGACATCGATATTTTTCGCAACAAGTGGCATCAGAGCTTGGTTCAATATGTCTACTACGAAGTTCGATATAGAGAAATTCAATGGAAAGCAAGGATTTCCTATTTGGCAAGCAAGAGTTCGTGCAATTCTTACTCAACAAGGGTTGAGATACACATTGGAGGACGTCAAGCCTGAAGATGTCACCGAAAGTGTCTGGGAAAACCAAAAGGCCAGCGCACATAGCACAATCATCCTCAGTCTTACCGATGAGGTACTCTATCCGTTTCTTGATGAAACATCACCTTCAGAGTTATGAAAAAAGCTGGAGAAACAGTATATGAGTAAGTCTATCTCAAATCGAGTTTATTTAAAGCAGAAGCTTTTCAATTTTCGAATGACAGAAGGTACGAATATAGTTGATCATCTTAATGCTTTCAATAAACTTGTCTCTCAATTGTTAAGCATTGATGTTAAAATTGAAGATGAAGACAAGGCAATTATTTTATTATCGTCCTTACCTCCTTCTCTTGAGAATCTTAAAACTACTCTCATGTATGGAAAGGATTTGAAATTTGACGATATTTCTGCTGCCCTTCTATCTAATGAATATTTGAAAAAGATTGGAGGGGATGTGTCACACTCAGAAGCATTAATTGTCAGAGGTCGTACCAAAGAAAGATCAAGAACAGGTCGTTCTAGATCCAAATCCAAAGAAATAAACTGCAGATATTGTAAGAAGATGGGACATGCAATTAAAGATTGTTGGAAGCTCAAAGCAAAGAAAGAAAGAGAATCTCAATCTAAAGAGCAAGCCAAAGAACAAGTTTCAGTTGTTGAAGAGAGTTCTGATGATAATTTGGGTAACGTTCTCTCTATTAGTTCTAATTTTGATCGTTAGCATGATATTTGGATTTTTGATTCTAGTTGTTCTTATCACATGTGTCCTAATAAGGATTGGTTTGAAAACTACACGCCTTATGATGGTGGTTTAGTTTTGATGGGTAATAATAATCCATGCAAAACTGTTGGAATTGGAACAATCAAACTTAAGATGTTTGATAATATTATTAGAACTCTTACTGATGTCAGACATGTTCCTGATTTGAAAAAGAATTTGATCTCTTTGGGTGCTATGGATTCTGCTGGTTATAAGTATTCTGCTGAAGGTGGCGTTCTTAAGGTTGCTAAAGGCTCATTGATAGTAATGAAGGGCCTAAAGCATGAAAATTTATATGAGTTAGTAGGAAAAACCGTTGCAGGTGGAGCAGCAATTTCTCAGTCTTCTTCTTCTTCTGATATGACTCAATTATGGCATATGCGTCTCGGTCATATGAGTGAGCAAGGTTTAAATGAGCTCAATAAAAGAAAATTACTGAAAGGTCTCAACTCATGCAAATTGAATTTCTGCGAGCATTGTCTCTATGGTAAACAGTCCAAGGTAAAGTTTAACACTGGTATTCATTGCACTAAAGGCTAAATTGATTATATTCATTCTGATGTGTGGTGCTCTCCTATTCCATCAAAATCTGGTGCTCGTTATTTTGTCAGTTTTATTGATGATTTTTCCAGAAAAGTGTGGATTTATTTTTTGCATCACAAAGCCGAGGTGTTTTCTGTTTTCAAACGGTGGAAAACTTTAGTTGAAAAAAAGACTGACAGAAAAATCAAATATCTCAGAAGTGATAATGGCAGAGAGTACAAATCAACCGAGTTTCTCAAATTCTGTGAAGATGAAGGCATCAAGCGTCACTTTACCATCCCAGGAAAACCTCAACAAAACGGTGTTGCTGAAAGGATGAACAGAACCTTGTTGGAGAAGAAAGAAAGCAGTGTCTGCTCAGTTATCTATCTTGATAAAAGTTTTTTGGGCGAATAGCTAGTTCAACCTTACAGCATGTTCATTGTGAATCGCTCTCCTCCAAACAGCCATTAATTGCAAGACTCCTGAGACCGGTATGGACTGTGGTCAACCTACAAATTATTCTTCTTTAAAGATTTTTGGTTGCTCTGCTTATGTGCATGTTGTCAAGGATAAGTTAGATGCACGTTCCAAAAAGTGTATTTTCCTGGGTTATGCCAAAGACGTCAAAGGCTATCGTTTGTGGGATCCTACTATTTCAAATGTAATTATTGAGAGAGACATAGTATTTGATGAAAGTGGTATGCTAAAATCTCTCAAGAAAGATCCTAATGATATAATGCAAGTGGAGGTGGAGCACGTAGTTCCTTCAGAAGAAGATATTCAGGGTATGCCCAACTCTCAAGAAAATTCTAAGGATCAAGTTTCTGAAAAGACTCCACTTCGAAGATCTCAAAGAAAAATAAAGCCACCTGAAAGGTATGGTTTTGAAGATATGGTAGCTTTTGCTTTAGTTACTGAAAATGGTGATCCTTCCTCCTATAAAGAAGCAGTGCAGGATAAGAATTCTTCTCAGTGGCAAGTTGCTATGAATGAAGAGATGGATTCTCTTCAAAAGAACCATACTTGGGATATGATGAAATTACCAAAAGGTAAAAGAGCAATTGGTTGCAAGTGGGTATTTCGAAAGAAAGAGGATTTCTCTGAGATAGATGGTGTTAAATTCAAGGCCCGTTTAGTTGCAAAAGGGTATTCACAAAAGGAGGGTATTGATTTTAATGAAATTTTCTCTCCTGTGGTTAAACACACATCTATTCGTTTTCTACTTGCTTTAGTCGCTTTTCATAATCTTGAGTTAGAACAGCTTGATGTCAAAACTGCCTTTCTGCATGGAGAATTAGAAGAACAAATTTTTATGCAACAGCCTGAAGGGTTCATCCAAGAAGGCAAAGAAAATTTTGTTTGCAAGTTGAACAAATCACTTTATGGTTTGAAACAGTCTCCAAGGCACTGGTATAAAAGGTTTGACAGTTTTATGCTGGGTCAAGATTTCATCCACTGCAAACATGATTGTTGTGTTTATTTTAAGATGCATGCCAATAACTCATTTATTATATTGCTTCTTTATGTTGATGATATGCTTATCGCTACTCAAGACATATCTCTACTGAATGATTTAAAGTTTAAAATGAAAAAGAAATTTGAGATGAAAGATTTAGGTGCTGCAAGGAAGATTCTCGGTATGGAGATGGATCGAGATCGAAAGCATGGAAAATTATGGCTTAAACAGAGCAAATATCTCAAGAAGATTATTTCTCGTTTTCACATGCAGAATTCAAAATCCGTCAGTACTCCTTTGGCATCTCACTTCAAGCTTTCAGCTCAACAATGTCCTTCTACAGATGAAGAGCATGCCTACATGGAGAACATCCCATTTTCAAGTGCTGTTGGAAGTCTAATGTATGCTATGGTATGCACAAGACCTGATATTGCACAAGCAGTCAGCGTTGTTAGTCGTTACATGGCAAATCCAGGAAAAGAGCATTGGCAGGCCATGAAATGGCTATTAAGCTATATTAAAGGTACTCTTAATATTGGTTTATGTTTCGACAGGAACACAGTGCAAGAGGCCAAAATTATTGGCTATGTCGATTCAGACTATGCTGGAGACCTTGATCGACGCCGATCCCTCACTGGTTCTCTTTTCACTCTTTGTGGAGGACCTATTAGTTGGAGGTGTACCTTATAGTCAACTGTTAGCATTATTTATAACAAGCGTCTGAGATATGGCAGCTACAGAAGCCGTCAAAGACGCCCTATGGCTAAAAGGTTTGGCAAGTGAAATTGGTTTTTCTCAACATGTTCTTCCTATTTTTTGCGACAGTCAGAGCGCCATACACCTTGCGAAGAACCAAATGTATCATGCCAGATCAAAGCATATAGATGTCCGATTTCATTTTATTCGGGATATTATTGAAGACGGCGAGATTTCTTTACAAAAGATTCATACTTCAAGAAATCCTGCAGATATGTTGACGAAGGTGATTCCGATTGATAAGTTCAACCTCTGTTTGGACTTGATCAATATTCAAGGTCGTTGATCCTATCCCAGGAGATAATGGTAAAGACATCTATTAAAAATTCAAATTCAGAGAATAAGATGATTCGAGCCAAGGTGGAGATTGTTGGCATTATGGTGTCTCGAATCCGGATTTTTCGGATAGTCTTAATTATATTAATAGGCCTAATCCTTATCTAGATTTATCTTCTAGAAGTCTTAAATTAGTAGAAGTCTTATTTGAGTCAGTCTTCTACTTTGACTCAAACATCATTAGGCCACATCTATAAATACACCATTGATATAAGAGTTTCAAATAGAAAAAGAGAGGGAGAGTTGGTGATATTGGAGTTTCGTCTCCGTCGTTGTAATCTTCTCTTTTCTCTTCCTCATTAATACAATATTCTTTAGATCGTCTTCCCACATATATCTCTTGTGTGCTATCTTTTCCTCTTTTCTGTTTTTCCTCTATATTGTGAATTGTGGTGGACATCGATATTTTCCGCAACAGACGACGACGACGTCAGCGATATCCTGCCAGTCAGCGGAGCGGAGGTTGCTGCAGCGGAGGGCCAGCCACTTGTCGCGATAGGACTCGATGAGGGCGAGGGTCTCGTCGTTGGTCCAGCAGGGTGGCGAAGGAGGCGGCGCAAGGTTGGACTCGAACCGAGCGAACTGAAGCTAGTGGTGATCGGCACAGGTGCGGGGAAGAAGAGGCCTCCGACGAGCGGCGAAGGAGGGCGGAGGAGATGAGGAGGAGCGGCGGCTTGGTCCGGGGCTGGAGCATGGCTAAGCAGACAAAAACAGAAAAGAAAAGAGAGGCAGAAGGTTGGAAGGAAACAAAACTAGCATGGGTTGACAACTTTAATCTTTTCCTTTTTCTTGCGGGCAATAGTCAACCTCCTTTTCCTCCCTTGTTTTACTTTTCATCTTTCTCCAATCCGCTTTTCCATCTTTTTTGTTATTTGTTTTATAGAGATGTTAGCTTTTTTATAAATCAAATCTTTGAGTGGCTGACTTTGAAATGATATTTTTAAATTTTAATTTATACTGAAATTATATTTAATTTTATTTTTAAAATTTTGTTATTCCATATAATTGATT
Source organism: Trichopus zeylanicus subsp. travancoricus (assembly GCA_005019695.1). Taxonomy (NCBI): domain Eukaryota; kingdom Viridiplantae; phylum Streptophyta; class Magnoliopsida; order Dioscoreales; family Dioscoreaceae; genus Trichopus; species Trichopus zeylanicus. Next base: position 267,040 of record RXID01021458.1, on the reverse strand, counting down.
GACAGAGATTTATTTCTTTAGTGAAAAATTTAGATTTTGTATCAAATTCAAGATGCTGAATTTTAAAGAGTTATTTACCAAATTTTTAAAGAAATTAGATTAAAATATAATTTAACAAATTTTATGGGCCTTTTTACAAAAATAATATGTCGGTAAAAATTCTAAAATTTTTAGGGTCATTTTTTAACAGAATTTGAATTTATTTACAAATAAAAATTTTGAGGTAGTTTATTTATAAATTTTTGAAACATAGGACCAAAATATAAATTTATAAATTTCAGAGGTCACTTTTGCAAAAAAAAATATTTTTAAAATTTTGAAACTTTCAAACTCCTTTTTAAATAAAATTTAGACTCATTTGTAAAAAAAAAATTTGAGTTTATTTATAAATTTTTCAAGAAAATTTAGAAAAAATATAATTTTATAAATTTCAAGAATGTTTTTGTAAAAAAGATATATTTGTAAAATTTTAAAATTTTTTAAGTCCTTTTTGGATAAAATTTATGCTCATCGGTAGATAAAAATTTTGATAAATTTATTTGCAAATTTCAAAAATTTTATGGGCTAATTTACAAAAAATAAAAAATTCTGAAATTTTTTTTAATCAAAATTAACTCTATAAATCGAAGAAGAGAGAACATAGAAGTGAAATATAGTTTGTGTTTTTTTCCCTACTAATCCGCACGTGGCGCGGGCTGGGTCGGGTTGGGCGAGGCATGGGGCGAACAGGGCCATGCGCAGGCAGCATGAGCTGGGGCAGGGCGGAACCGGGCGTGGGTAGCGCAGGGCTGGACCGAGCACAAGTGGCACGGGCTGAGGCGAGACACGGCCAAGGCAGTTAAGGCAAAGGCGGCTTGGGGTACGGGTCGACGAGCCCGTAGGGTGGAGCGGTGGCTAGGGTTTAAAACCGTAGCTGAGAAAGTACACCGCATTCCCCCTGAAACACCAGGTCCTGGAAAATGCCAAATTCATGCCAAATGCTGGCATTTTCTGATGTTTTCCTATGAATACCGGCGTTTCTCTTGAAATTATGGTCTTCCCACAATATTTTATATCCAAATGTTAGAAATTTCGGCGTTCTCACTATTGCAGAAAAAGTATCATAAATATCCTAATTTATTATAGTTTCGATTGAATTTTGTCTAATTTTAATTTGCTAGCAACATTTGTCTTCATAATCAAATTCTAATTGTACATGAGTAAAGATGTAATAATCTAATCCAAGATCGTATTCGATTTCGACCTTGTGCACGACACTTTGGAGGTAAATACTAGTTTCTCAGAAACTTGAGCTTCCACGGCCACCTTCTACCCTTTGTGCTCTTTCGGCGTCTTTTTCTTGCCCTTAACCATCAATGTGAGGTGACTAGCCAAAGCTCATATGTCATCGGCTTCTCGTCGCCTTCACTTCGCTCCACTGATCACGGCTGCCATAACTTTCTCTCCTACTTCTCCTTTCTCCTCTTCTTCCATTCATAACTTCTTCTTTTGCTTTTTCTTATTTCCTATTTTTCTTTCTCTCCTCATTAATCTCCTCGTGCTAACTACATTTATTTTACTTTTGTTTTTCTCCCTACATCTTTCTTGTTAATTATGGGGTCTTATAGGCTCTTTATTGATTTATTTTTAAGATAAGTTTGATTGTACAATTCGAGTCACACAGTTTGAAAATTTAGTGAGTGACTAAAATTTGACTGTCTGATTGATATTTGTATGACAATAGATGACAGCATAGACGGAGCCAAATTTTATATGTGTGTGTGCTTAGGTGTTCCGTGATGGATCAGAATATTTTACAGTATACCTAATAATATTTGGTTTCACCTTGAGATTGCCTGGTTGGAGGAGGATAAATTGTTTTATTTGAATTATTTGATTTAAAATATTTGGCCTTAGTTATAATTACAAAATTTTAATTTATAATTATAATGGACTTCAGGGGCCTATTTGTAAAATAACAAATAAAAAGGTTAGTTTAATTTACGAATCGAGAATTGGGAATTGAATTATGAATTGAGAGGAGAGTTAGAGGGTTTTCTCCATTTTTGATTGTTCTCAAACCTATGAGAAAATTTTTAGTTTGAAACTTTTTTCTCCTCTCCAACTTTTTTCCATTAAAAAGTGACAAGGATTCAAGGTGAATCTGTTGGAAATTACAAATAAAAGTTTCATAATTTTATTTCAGGCTCTGAAATATGTAAATCAGTTTAATTCATTTTTGAACTCGATTTTCTTGCAGATCTTGCATCAAAAGGTAAAATTGGACTCGCAATTAGTATGAGAGCAATCTTTTGACAGTTGGTTCGCGAAAAATCGAGTTATAATTATTTTCAGTTGAATTTCTCGAAACCCAATTTGGGAAAATCAAATTTTTGTCTTGGGCTTAAACTAAAAATGATATTGAATAGTATATTAGTTTCCACAATTTTATTGGTGGAGAAAAATTCAAGTTTGGTTTTCAAAATTTTGATTTACGGTGATTTTTCAACAGTCTATTGAAATTTTTTAAATTAATTGTGAATTAAAATTTTGAAAGGGCTTCTATGCAAAGTTGCAATTCAATTCAATTCTATCGGTTGGGCCGTGAATTACAACTTGATTGGTGATTCAATTTGAATTGCAATTGGGTTGAATTGGTTTGGGCCGTGAATTACAGTTTGATTTCAAATTGAATTGTGATTTTGGATTCCAATCTCGGTTCGGTTTATTGCTTATATTAATAAAATAAATCTTGATTAACATTAAGCTTATGATTATTTGGATTATTGAAAAATAAATTTTTATTATTATTTACTCATGATTATATTTATGAGTTAAAATAACCAAATATTTTTTCAAAGGGTTTTGAGGCTATTTTAATTTATAAATATTATTATTCTGTATTTATTTTCAACTCTAGTCAATTTGATCCAAAGGTTGAGTTGGTATAAAGAAGAAATAAATATAGAATATTTTGAAAATTTATTTGTGACCATTGTGATTTTATTGTTCATTGGCAGGATCTCGTGATTTATATTATTCTCCCAAAGGAGTTAGTATAAGATCATAATTTATCCCGATTTTGATTTTATTCGTGGTTTGCGGGATCTCGTGGTTTGTATTATTCTCCCAAAGGAGGTAGTATAAGATCACAATTTATCCGGATTCTGATTTTACTGGTGATCGGTGGGATGCCGTGATTTGTATTATTCTCCCAAAGGAGGTAGTACAAGATCACAATTTAATCCCAATTCTTGTTTGAGTTGTGATTTCTAGGATGTAGTGGTTTGTGTTAGTTTTCCAAAGGAGCTAATATAAGATCACAATGATAATTCCTATTTGGATCAATGGAATCATGGATTATTTGTTATTGAAATGTATTTATTGTGTATTTGAGCTATCCATTGCAAAATCTGCAGTATGAAATCTAGTAGTCAACTCTTTAAGGTCGAGATTTTAAATGGATTGAATTACTCGACTTCGAGAAGTGAACTAGCAACTCATTTGGCATTTCAAGGTTTTGACATTACTCTTGATACTACTAAACCGCCCATTGGGTCAAGCTAGTTTGAAAAATGGCACAGCGTAGATAAGCTAGCAAGACTGATAATCAGAAGAGCAGTTTCTGAAACAGTTCGTTCTAGTTTACTAGATGTTTATTCTACCAAAGAATTACTTTAGAGTATTCATGACAGATTTTTTGGGTCCTCTAAAGCCAAGAAATTATCTTTGATTCGGAAACTACACAATACAAAATTGGCTGAGCATGGGAATGTTCGAGAGCATATTCTGAAAATATTCTCGATTGCTCATGAGTTGAAAAGCTTGGGCTTGAGTCTTGATGATGAATATGTCACATATTGTATCCTAGACTCGTTGCCTGCATCCTTTGAGACTTTATTATTAACTATAATACACATGATCATCATTGGATGATGGATGAATTGCTGAATCAGTGTGTTTTAGAGGATGAAAGGAGGAAGGCTATTAAAGCTGAACTTGTGAAAATTGAATTAGCAAATTTGGCTGAGAAGAAACAGAAGTTTAATTCTCGGTCCAGAAAGCCTTTTAAGAAGTAAGCCTGAAAGAAGAAATTTGTAAAGAGTAAGGATTGTAGCGCTAAATATCGATATTCACCACAATTCACGATGTAGAAGAAGAACAGAAAAGAAGAAAATATAGCATACAAGAGATTTATGTGGCGAAGATGATTCAGAGGATATTGTATTGATGAGAAGAGGAAGAGAAGATTATAACGATGGAGGCGAAACTCTAATATTACCAACTCTCACAAAAGACTAAGTAGCCTAGTCATCACAAGACGTCTTGAGAGTATTGATTTATGACTTTCTCTCTCACTCTATTTAGAAATCCTTACATTAATAGAGTATTTATAGATGTGGCCTAACTGTGTTTGAGTCAAAGTAGAAGACTGACTCAAATAAGACCTCTACTAATTTAAGTTTTCTAGCAGAAGATAAATTCAGATAACAATTAGGCCTACTAAATTACTAATCTGGATTTGAGACACAATTAAGCCAACAATCTCCACCTTGGCTCGAATCCTCTTATTTTCTGAATTTGAATCTTCAATAGATGTCTTTGCCATTACCTCATGGGGCAGGATCAATGGCCTTGAACATTGATCAAGTCCAAACTGAGCTTGGACTTGTCAATTGGAATCACCTTCATTAATATATCAGTAGGATTTCTTGAAGTATGAATCTTTTGTAAAGAAATCTTATCGTCTTCAATAATGTCACGAATAAGGTGAAATCATACATCTATATGCTTTGATCTGGCATGATATATTTGGTTCTTTGCAAGGTGTATGACGCTCTGACTGTCACAAAAAATAGAAAGAATATTTTGAGAAAAACCAACTTCACTTATCAATCCTTTTAGCCATAGTGCTTCTTTGACGGCTTCTGTAACTACCATATACTCAGACTTTGTTGTAGATAATGCCACAGTTGATTGTAAGGTACATCTCCAACTAATAGGTCCTCTACAAAGAGTGAAAAGATAACCAGTGAGAGATTATCATCGATCAAGATCTCCAGTATAGTTTAAATCAACGTAGCCAATAATTTTGGCTTCTTAAACTTTTGGTAATTTTACCAAGTTTCAAGTATGGTTCTTTTGAAGAGAATCCATCTCTTCATTCATAGAATCTTGCCACTGATAAGAATTCTTATCCTGCACTGCTTCTTTATAAGGAAGAAGGATCACCACTATCAATAACTAAAGCAAAAGCTATTATATCTTCAAAACCATACCTTTTAGGTGACTTTATGTTTCTTTGAGATCTTTGAAATGAAGTCTTATCATAAATTTGATTCTTAGAATTTTCTTAAGAGTTGGGCATACCCTGAATATCTTCTTCTGAAGGAACTATATTCTCCACCTCTACTTGCATTATATCATTAGGACCTTTCTTGAGAGATTTTAACATAACACTTTCATCAAATACTATGTCTCTCTCAATAATTACATTTAAAATAATAGGATCCCACAAACGATAGCCCTTAACACCTTTGGCATAACCCAGGAAAATACACTTTTTGAAATGTGCATCTAACTTATCCTTGACAACATGCACATAATCAGGCAACCAAAAATCTTTAAAGAAGAATAATTTTTAGGTTGACTAGTTCATACCTCTTCAGGAGTCTTGTAATTAATGGCTATTTGAGGAGAGTGATTCACAATGAAACATACTATATTGACTGCTTCTATCCAAAAATCTTTATCAAGATTAGCTATATTAAGCATATTACGTGCTTTCTCCAACAAGGTTCTATTCATCCTTTCAGCCACACCATTTTATTGAGGTTTTCTTGGGATGATAAAGTGATGTTTGATGCGTTCATCTTCATAGAATTTTAGAAACTCTGTTGATTTGTACTCTTTGTCATTATCACTTCTAAGATATTTGATTTTTCTGCCAGTCCTTTCTTCAACTAAAGTTTTCTATCGTTTGAAAATAGAAAATACTTCGGCTTTGTGATGCAAAAAATAAATCCACACTTTTCTGAAAAAATCATCAGTAAAACTGATAAAACAATAAGCATCTGATTTTGATGAAATAGGAAAGCACCACACATTAGAATGAATATAATCAATTAAGCCTTTAGTGCAATGAGTACTGATGTTAAACTTTACCTTGGATTGTTTACCATAGAGACAATGCTCACAGAAATTCAATTTGTACGAGTTGAGGCCTTTCAATAATTTTTTTTTTGTTGAGTTCACTTAAACCGAGCTCACTCACATGACCGAGACGCATATAGCGTAAGTGGGTGATATCAAAAGAAGAAGCCTAATAAATTGTTGCACCACGTTTAACAGTTTTTCCTACTAACTCATACAAATTTTTATGTTTTAGGCCCTTTATCACTATCAATGAGTCTTTAGCAACCTTAAGAACTCCACCTTCAAGAGAATACTTATAGCCTGCAGAATCCAAAGCACCCAAAGAGATCAAATTCTTTTTCAAATCAGGAACATGTCTAATGTCAGTAAGAGCTCTAATAATATTATCAAACATCTTAATTTTGATTATTCCAATTCCAACAGTTTTGCATGGATTGTTATTACCCATTAAAACTAAACCACCATCATAGGATTTGTAGTCTTCAAACCAATCCTTATTAGGACACATGTCGTAAGAACAACTAGAATCAAGAATCCAAGTATCATGGTAATGATCAAAATTAGAACTAATAGAGAGAACATTATTAAAATCATCATCAGAACTCTCTTCAACAACTAACACTTATCCTTTGGCTTGCTCTTCATATTGAGATTCTCTTTCTTTCTTTATTTTGAGCTTCCAACACTCTTTAATTACATGTCCCATCTTCTTACAATATCTGCAGTTTATTTAACCTGTCTTTGATCTTTCTTTAGTATGACCTCTGATAATCAATGCTTCTGAGTGTGACACGTTCTCTTCAATCTTTTTTAAATATTCATTAGATAGAAGGGTAGCAGAAATATCGTCAAATTTTAAATCCTTACCATACATGAGAGTAGTATTCAGATTCTCAAGAGAAAGAGGTAAAGACGATAATAAAAATAATTATTCTTGTCTTCATCTTTAATTTTAACATCAATGCTTAACAATTGAGAGACTAGTTTATTGAAAGCATTAAGATGATCAACCATATTTGTACCTTCTCTCATTCAAAAATTGAAGAGCTTCTGCTTTAAGTAAACTCGATTTGAGATAGACTTATATATTATTTCTCCAGTTTTTTCCATAACTCTGAAGGTGATGTTTCATCAAGAAACAGATAGAGTATCCATCGGTGAGATTGATGATGATTGTGCTATGTGCACTAACCTTCTGATTTTCTCAGACACTTTTGGTGACATCTTCAGGTTTGATGTCCTCCAATGTATTTCTCAACCTTTATTGAGTAAGAATTGCACGAACTCTTTCTTGTCAAATAGGAAATCCTTACTTTCTATTGAATTTCTCTATATCAAACTTCGTAGTAGACATGTTGAACCAAGCTCTGATACCACTTGTAGTACTGAATATTGATATCCACCATAATTCACGATGTAGAAGAAGAACAAAAAAAAGAAAAGATAGCATACAAGAGATTTATGTGACGAAGACGATCCAGAGGGTATTATATTGATGAGAAGAGGAAGAGAAGATTACAACGATGGAGGTGAAATTTCAATATCACTAACTCTCACAAAAGACTAAGTAGGCTAGTCGTCGTAAGATGTCTTGAGAGTATTGATCTATGTCTCTCTCTCTCACTCTATTTAGAAACCCTTACATTAATAGAGTATTTATAAATGTGACTTAATTGTGTTTGAATCAAAGTAGAAGATTGACTCAAATAAAACTTCAACTAATTTAAATTTTCTAGTAGAAGATAAATTCAGATAAGGATTAGGCTTACTAAATTATTTTCTAATATAATTAAGACTCTCCGAAAAATCCGGATTCGAGACACAATTAAGCCAACAAAGGATGATGTGAAAGGAAAAGTACCTGCTCAGTTAAAAGAAAAGGTTTGCTTTTATTGTAAAAAGAAAGGACATTTTATAAAAGACCGTTACAAATTAAAGTTCCTACAGGAAAAGAAACAAGGTAAATTTAAATGTCTAGTTTGTTTTGAGTCAAATTATATTGACATTTCTCCTGATGCATGGATTGTAGACTCAAGATCATGGTTCATATATCAACTATTATGCAGGGATTCTTGGACCTAAGGAACCCAGATGATCAGGAGAAGTATGTCTTCATGGGGAACAATGAGCGAGCTGAGGTCGTCGGTGTTAGGACAAACACTTTGGTTCTCCATTATGGTCATACTATTTTACTATCAAATGTAGTTTTTGCACGGGTTATCAGGCGTAACTTACTGTCAGATTCCATACCTACAGAAGCTTGTTATTATTTTACTTTTGGTAAAAACTTTGTATCTTTAATGTATGACAGTATTATTGTTGCTACTGATACTGTATCTAATGGTTTGTATAAATTGCATATGGAACTGGAAGTTGACTCTACAGTACAGTGCTACAATATTGATTCCAGACATATATGCCCTTATAATCCGACTGTGCAGTTGGATAAGAATTCTTCTCGTTTATGACATTGTCGTTTAGGTCATATTGGTAAAGACAGACTGGAGAGACTCTGTCATGACGAAATTCTACAAAATATAAATTTTGATGACTTTGGTATCTGTGTGGATTGTATTAAAGGAAAGATGACAAGAGTATCATTTTGAAAGGCATTAAGATCTAATCCTTATAGATATTTATGGTCCGAATGGGGTAGTCACAAGGAATGGCTAGAGATACTTTGTAACATTCATTGATGACTACTCACAATATGGATATGTATATCTACTGTACAAAAAGTCGGATGTGTTTGAAATATTTAAGGTGTATAAAGCTGAAGTTGAAAATCAGCCGGGCAGAAAGATTAAAGCTATCAAGTCAGATAGAGGAGGTGAATACACTTATGATATTTTTGGACAATTTTTACAGGAGTATGGAATTATTGCAAATACAACCATTGCAGGAAATCCAGAGCAAAATGGAGTAGCAGAAAGGAGGAACAGGACTTTGATGGATATGGTACATTGTATATTAGTTTTTAATGAATTGCCAGACTCTTTATAGGGCGAAGTAATAAAATTGGCTACATACATTTTAAACACAGTACTGTCCAAATCTGTTCCTAAAACTCCTTTTGAGTTATGGCTTGAAAGAAAACCCAATCTGAATCATCTTAGAATCTGGGGTTGTGATGCAAGAAGCTAGGATTGCTAAACCTAGTATGCCAAAAATTATAGCTCGGAGCTTAAACTGTAAGTTCATTGGTCTTTCGGACAGATCTAAGGGTTACATATTATACAACCCTGTTCAGGGCTTCATATTTGAAAGTTGAGATGTCAAATTTTTTGAACATAGCACATCTATCATAGGAAGCAAGAGGAAAAGAATTGAAGTTGAGGATGAGTCAAATAGAGCTGGACAAGGTGAAGCACCGATGGTTGTGCCAGACCAGTCAGATGAAAGACCCAGAAGAATTCATAGATCAGCTCTATCAGATGACTATGTTGCATATTTAGAGGAAACTGGAGATATGCATATTCAGAGTTCAGATAATATAGATAAGATGTCTATCTAATTGATCATAGAAAATAATGATTCATTGAATTTTTCAAAAGCCATAAGCTGTGAGAATGCAAAATTTTGGTTGAATGCAATGATTAAAGAAATTGATTCTATGCAGAAAAATGAGGTTTGGTCTCTAGTGTCAATTCTTGTAAACTACAAACCAATTGGCTGTAAATGGGTCTATAAGACTAAATTGAAAGCTACTAGTGAAACTAACAAATATAAAGCAAGGTTGGTTGCTAAAGGATACACTCAGAGAGAAGGAATTGATTATGATGAGACTTTTTCTCCAGTCTCTAGAAAAGATTCGTTGAGAATCTTCATGGTATTAGTTGCACACTATGATTATGAACTCATTCAGATGGATGTCAAAACAGCATTTCTAAATGGAGTTCTTGAAAAAAAAATTTATATGATTCAACCAGAAGGGTTTATCCGAAAGGGTGATGAAACAAAAGTCTGTAGACTACATAAATCCATTTATGATTTAAAACAAGCCTCTCGACAGTGGTATATTAAATTTCATGAGACAATCACAAAATTTGGCTTTCAGGAGAATACGGCTGATAATTGTGTATACTTGAAAGTCAGTGGGGGTAAAGTTCAAATTTTGATGTTATATGTTAATGACATCTTATTGGAAGGTAATGAACTAAATTTTCTCAAAGAAACTAAAAGGATATTGTCTATAGTCTTCGACATGAAGAATCTTAGCAATACTTCATATGTCTTGGGTATTAAAATATACAGAGACATAAAGCGTCGATTGCTTGGTCTTTCTTAGGAGACATATATTGCTAAAATTCTTTAGAAATATGGTATATACAATTGTAAAGCTGGAGAGTCACCTATAATCAAAAGTGATAAGCTTAATCTTCAACAATGTCCTCAGAATGACATTAAAAGATGGGAGATGCAGAAAATTTGCAATGCTTCAGCTGTTGGCAGTTTGATGTATTTGATGATCTGTACCCGTCCAAATATTGCTTTTGTTGTGGGACTTCTTGGCAGATATCAGAGTAATCCAGAAATGACCCATTAAAGAGCAGTTAAGAAGGTTTTTTGTTATTTGAAGAAAACCCAAAATTATATGCTCTTATTTGATGGTTATAAACCATTAAATGGTCTTGGATATACAGACTCTGATTGAAAAGGATGTGAGAACAGTTTGAAGTCTACATCTAGATATGTGTTTACTTTGGTAGAGGGAGTTATTTCATGGCGTAGTATGGAACAGACTTTTATATCTTTGTCAACTATGCAGGCAGAGTACATAACTTGTTGTGAGGCTAGTAAAATGTTATGTGGTTGAAATATTTTCTCTCTGATATCCGAGTAGTTGATTATATTGATAGGCAAATGTAGATAGTTTGTGATAATGATGCAGCTATATCTCTTACTAAGGATGCTAAATGTCATTCCAAGGCAAAACATATTGAGTTACAATTTTATTATGTCTGTGAAAAAGTTTAGAAGAAAGACATTATTATTTCACGGATCTCCTCTGCAGATAATCTGGTTAACCAATGACTAAAGGTCTGGTGGTGAAAATATTTAAAGAGCATGACAGTCATATGGGGATAGTTTGTAAACAAGATGTCATATTTTAATTATTACATATTTGTTATCTGGTTATAGTTTATTTGTCAGTAAACTATTGTTTTTCCCTATATGAAATAATTTCATTGATATGTTTTTTTCGTAATATTCCAGTGTGAAAGATGGAGTCCTTGGGAATACTATGGGTTACTAGGTAGGTTGGTGATGACCACCTACATGAGGACCTAGTGATCATGTGTAGGTGATTCCTGAAATGCTTGAGGTGAAGGTATGACTGGGCATCATATCTGTTTTATACCTCTCACTTAGATGAAGTACATTGGCACTTGTGGGATGTTCTCAGTACAGTTTGTGCATCTAAGTGACGTGTTTCTGAGAGAAGCACGAAACGACTAGACCGTCAATGGAAAAGGCAGAAAAATTCTTACTACTGTTATGTTTTATTATATGCTTTGTTCCACGAGCACATTATCTATGTTTATATTTGATGTTTTTCAGCTTAACTGATGTAGTGCTTTACTTGCTTTAACATGTAAATAGTTGGTATACCATTAGTATACATCCATCCGTGATTGAGCATGTATGGGGACTACTGAGGAAGAGTTGTATGGTCCATTATATTTGAATTGTACAGTTGGGATCCCATTGTTGAAAATTGATTTCTCAAAATTATTTTCAGTATACATGAATCTATATATGTATAGTAAACATATTTATAGGCTAATTGGGAAATTGTTAGTCCTATGGCCTTATAAATTATTTATTGATTTATTTTTGAGATAAGTTTGATTGTGCAATTCTAGTCAAACAGTTTGGAAATGTAGTGAATGACTAAAATTTGACTGTCTGATTAATATTTGTATGACAATAGATGACAACATAGACGGAGCCAAATTTTATATGTGTGTGCTCATTTAAGTGTTCTGTGATGGGTTGAAATATTTTACAGTATACCCAGCATGTGGTTTTACCTTGGGGTTGCCTAGTTGAAAGAGGATAAATTGTTTTATTTGAATTATTTGATTTGGACTTTTTTTTATAAATATTTGGTTTTAGTTATAATTACAAAACTTTAATTTATAATTATAATGAATTTCGGGGCCTATTTGTAAAATTACAAATAAATAGGCCAATTCGGTTTACTAATCGAGAATTGGGAATTGAATTGTGAATTAAGAGTAGAAACAAGAGGGTTTTCTGTATTTTCGATTGTTCTCAAGCCTGTGGAGAAATTTTTAGTTTGAAACTATTTTCTTCTCTTCAACTCTACCCCATCAAAGAGTGGTAAGAATTCAAGATGAATCTATTGGAAATTACAAATAAAAGTTTCAGAATTTCATTTCAGATTCTGAGGTATGTAAATCAATTTAATCTATTTTTGAATTCGATTTTCTCACGAATCTTACATCAAAAGGTAAAATTGGAGCCTACATTTCTTTCACTAATTTTTTTATTTTTCAAAAAAACTGTTAGTGTTAGTTTTATAACTAGTTTAAATTGAGATAACATCCAATGTTATTCCAAACTTTCAGAAAATTTTCTTATTTTATTCATTTTTTATTTTTAAAAAAATAAAAGGCCGGGACGGGAATAAATCGCTCCCCTCCCGTTTCGGCCGAGACACCAATTTGATTCGGTATTAGCTGTGGTTTGTACCAAGTCCGAATCCGTGATTTAAAATTTTGATCTAATCATCGAATTATAAATATACATGTATAATAATATGATAATTTAATCATCAAATTACTACGTCTTTATACAATTACACCATAGAAAGAAATTATATAACTTAGTTTTGCCATGCAATCACTATTACTATCGTTTTGACCTGATCCAAATTCAGTTTCATCTTTCTTCGGAAAAGGGTTTAGTAATTAGCATTGCACATAAATAAAGTTTATAAATAATAAAAACTGGTGGTGTTATTCGGAAAACGTTCATCAAATACAACCCTACAGGAACCCTGGATAAACGCCACTCCCTCCCGCGTTCGCCAAACTCTCGGGCAATTAGGGTTCAGATGGATACTGCCGGAGAAGATCGCGAGTGGGCTTGGCTTCCCGAAGATCTTCTTCACCAGATTGCCGGCCACTTCTCGGTCCTCGACTTGGTTCGTTTCCGCTCCGTCTGCACCATCTGGTTCTCCGCCGCCGCCTCCTTAGGCCCTTTCCTCCCTTGCGGTCCCAAGCATCCACTCCTTATGCTCCCCAGCCCCGGCGGCGACCTCTCCTCCTCCTTGACGTTCTCCAGCCTCCTCGATTCGCGCCTCTACCGACTTCCCAACCTCCCCGCCATCTCCAACCACCGCGTCTTCGGATCCCACCAAGGCTTGCTCTTCATCGTGGACCTCCGCCTCAATGCTTCCCTCTTCAATCCCTTCACCTGCGCCTGTATCCCGCTTCCGCCCCTCACCACCTGCCCGGGCCTCAAAGCGCTTCCCGACGCCTCGTGGGTCATCTACCGCGGCCTCTTCCTCGTCGGCGGCCCCTTCCCCTACACCACCGAAGAATTCCGCAGCGGCATTATTCGCAGAGCCATCATCAGCGACGACTGCACCGTCGTACTATTAATCCACCGGTTCGTAATCTTTGCGCGGCCGCGTGACGAGTCCTGGTCTTGGCTGGTGGACGAAGACTTCGTCTGCGAGGATGCCGTCTTCGTGGGCGGCACGCTCTACGTACTGCACGGCGAGGACGGCATTGTCAGCTTGGATTTAGACAGGCCGGCGTCGAAACGGAAACTGTTTTATTTAGTAGGAACCCGGGAGCCAAATTCCTGGACAAGCGAGAAGTACCTGGCAGTTTCCTCCCACTCCGATTGTCTCGTCGTTGTCACAAGGATCCTTGACATTGTTGATCTTCCAGATGGCAGGAGAATACGCAAAACTGTGGGTTTTAGTCTCCGAAGGTTCGATTGGAGCACGTACCGCTGGATTCGAACTGAGGACTTGGAGGGCATGTCGCTGTTCTTGGGGAGAGGGCAGACCTTCTTATTGGAGAATGTCTCCGGGTTGCGAGCGAATTGTGTTTACTATACGGACGACAATGTGGTGGAGTTCTTGTGCGATGAAGGTAGACTTCTACCTCGTGATGTCGGGGTGTTCGACCTGAAGAAGAAGAAGACCTTCGAGGGATGCTACGGCCACAGTGAGTTCCTCACTTGGCCGCCTCCAGTTTGGTTCGTTCCGTCTCTATCACTGAGTTAATAGGCTAATGTGGTTGGTTGTTTATCATGTATCAATCTTAAAATTTTAGCCATAATCTATTTATTAGTTATACGTATGCATGCTCATCACTTGAGATTTTCTTTCTTTGTTGCATTCTTTCTCTATTTAACAGTGTTCTTTGTTTCAAGAGTTCGGTTGTTCTATCTTCATATATACCCAGATGATCGTGATGCAACAGTAGTAGCTACGGTGATCTCGGCTATAGTATCGATGACCTAAATCAAACACAGCGATTACTAGGATTGCGACTAAATCAAACTCCTAATTTTATCCTCCAAATATGTTTTAAAATTTTAGCATTCAACTAATTCCCACCAAAATAAAATTATTAATTAAAAAACAGTTTGTATATTTGACAAACAAAATATAAGTGCTTGAGGTCGTGCGGATTGAGGTGAAGACCGAAGTGGCTTGGATCTCCACTGAGTATCAGATCCGACTCGAATTCTGGCAAATCAAGTTCATACTCTTCTCTATCATCCTCGCCTTCTCATGTCCCTGCCTCTTAGATGTTATGAATCCTAATATTGTTGAGTCCTATTTTATTTAGATTTTTTTTAGCCTAATTAAGAGATTCAATATTTTAATTTAATTATTGACGATATACCAAATTAAATTAATCAAATTAAAAAATCAAATTTATATCTAAAAATTGAACCGTCAATAAGGTCAATTGAGATCTCCAATTGATCTCATTTGAAGGACAATTATAACGGCGAATCCAATAAGAATTACTTCAAGATGAGTCATAAGATTCAGTGACCTAAATATGTTAATAGTCTGGTAAAATAATATGAGTATTAAAGAGATATTTTATATTTCAAAAAGGACAGTCATAGAAAATTTGAAATTCGTTATAATTAATTATAGAAAATAAAGAACTAATATTAATTTCTTAGATTTATTGTTTATTTTTTTACTGTGATTAATTTGAGTGTCAGAATGGATAATGTTGGAGAATTTTCGATAATCCTATTCACAATTTTTTTTTTCTTGTAAATTAATGAAAAGACAGCCTAATAAATCAGAGCTCAAAAAATCTTTCAGACTTAAATAGGTGATAAATTTAACTTTCACAATATTATAATCTTATTTTGTGTTTATTTACTCTAATCTTAGTCTAACTCAATATAGAATTCTCATCCTATAAAAAAAAACTAATGTATCGATTGTAAAATAAGCTATGAATTAATAAAAATATTATTAAAATTTTAAAGGCTAAACCATCTCGAAATGGTCACAGCGAACATCCAACCCCTTCAAAATGGTTGACATGGAGATCGGACCCCTCGAAGTGATTATATCTCGTTATTTTGGAGGCACGAGCGTTCGAAATGTTTGAGATGGAGGCGACATTCATAGTGATATCTTTCTTAATTTTATATTTCATATTTTATTTTATTATGATGAGATCCTATCGCAAGGCCTGGAAGACCTTCCTCGCCGCTTTCTTCATCTCCGTCTTCTCCTCGAAGCTCCCAAGTCGGCCTCAACGACCTCCTGGTGATTCTCCCGTCGAGACCCCACCTCCCCTCTCTCGCGACCTCAGATCAACCTCTATTGTTGCATGGAGTTCAAGTTGGATTTCAAGCTCTGTCGAACAAAGTCAGCTAAATCTTGCCGGAGTTCGAGTCGAATTTCGAATTTGGACGAGATCCCAACCACCGTTCTTTCGCGACATCAATCGAGCCTTCGTTGCCTAAGTAAGAGCCGGATCTCGAGCTCCGGCGAGATCCAATGGCCAGTACCACGGGAGAAGGTTCAGTTTATTTGTTTATTTTTATTTTTATTTTTTTTCTTTTTCTGAATTTGGTGATTTTTAATTGCCAGATCAGCTAGCTTATGTGGCATTTTTTAACCCACTTGGAACTCTTCAATAGGTCTATTGTGGTGTTAGCATCCCTCCCAACGGAAACTTCTCTCTGTTATGGATGTGACACCATTTGATTGCTGCCAAATGAAGGCAACTAGCATGTGATAGATGTTTCAACGCAATTTGATGTTATTTTGTTATGCTCAGGTGGGCTTGGGCTCCCTCTTTCATTCAATTCGCATGTCTTTTGTCTTTTAAAGATAGCCCCTATTTAGTTTTAAGTTAAAGATAACCCTTTCAATTTTTGAAAATTTTAATCAAGAAACTCCTTATTTTATTTAAAAAACTATTTTTTTAATTGCTATTAGTAAAATATCAATACTCCTTGAAATTTGAATTTGTTGAATCGGCCATCAATATTTACAGAATAGGAAAAAGTGAATAAAATTATTAGAAATTCTTTGATAACGGCTACTTTAACATTTAAATAAATAATCAACTTTTATATGAGAGCAAAATAAATTATAGAAAAATTCGTTACCTTGATAACATTGTCGATTTTCTTGATTTTTCGTTATGATTTTCACTTTGATCTATACTTCTTATCAAAATCTTTGCCTCAAATTTTGTATTTTTATATATTGAATTACAAACCTAGACCTCCTAGAGATGTACTTACCCTTAAACAATTTATGGAGCCACTGCCACTGTAAAAGTCAATCTGAATCCCTGAGCATAGCACGGTTCCTCTGTGGTTCTTTCACTCGCCAAAACCTTAATTGAGCTTCTAGCAACTCAATCGAGGAGTTTGGGTATGGTGTTAAGTCAGTCTCAACTTGGTGAACCTATTCTCCATAGGAGGACCAATCATGAAGTTTAGTGTACCAATAATGGCTCCATGTACTGGGTTATCTGAACTCGATGTAGGAGGTTGTTTCCAACATTGCCAAATTATCATAAGTCAGGATCCTTTATGATATTTTGGGAGTCAAGACATTGTCTCATCTAATTACGCGAAATTATCAGAGTTCATGTATTTTTCAAAGCGCCAACTCTGAGTCATCCATTTACTGCCTAGTTTGGTATGTTGAGATGTAGATATATATCCATCATGATTCATACACCGCATATTGGTGTTAGCCAAAATCGATATTTTATCGTGCAAGTTGAGTTAGTGGAACATGCCTCCCTAATTGGAATCACGATAATAGATAATAAATGCTTTATGGGAAGTTGAAGAGCTCACCATAATTTTATTTTGTCTTATTAGATTCAAAACAATCAACCTCTACTACATGTTTGTTTGATCCTAAAATTCTCAAAAAAAAGAAAACAATAAGTCATTCCAAATTAAATTTAGGTTTGAATCAATATCAAATCTTTGGATTTAAATTTATATTAAACCAATAAAGTTGAATTCACAATTAAATTGAGTCTAATTTCAGTCGTATTGATTTCATTTGGTTTTGATTTGCACTCAATTGGGCGGGATTTGGATTCAGATGTGACTTTTTTATAAATAAGTTTTTGAAATATTTTAAATTTACAAATAGATTTGTGGATTAAAATTTTGATTTACAAACAAGTATCTAGAAAATTCCAAATTTATCAATAGATCCTTGAAAAGTTTTAGATTTATAAATAAGTCCCAAGATCAAATTTTAGAATTATAAATATGTCCCTAAGGGAATCTGAATTTATAAATAAGCCCTACTGAGCTATAAAATTACAAGTTTACAAATAAACTTTCATGGAACATGATTACAAATAGCCTGTTGTGAAAAAATTTTGCAAATAGCTCCCATAAATTGTAAATTCACAAATAATACAAAGTTCACATTTGAATTATCTCATTAGGAATTCTTCATCTACAACAACTCATTCATTGTAATTCAAAAAGATTAAGATGGATATCATCATAACAAAGTTTGATCTAAAATCAAAACAAACTTCATCTCATTTGAAACATCCAACAAGTTTGATAAAGATCATATTATCCCCATCTATTCAAAATTTGAACGAATCTTATCCTACCAATGCATATAAAAGGAATGTTCTCCAAGAGCCAAAAAAAAGAGAGAAAACAAAAAAGATGGGGAATTATAGGACAGCCTTTAAACCCCATTGGATGTCACTCAGCTTACAAGGTGGCCTTTGAGTACTAAATATCATTATGGATTAAAAGGACAATCTTCTAGTCCTCTTTAATGTCATCAACGACTTTTAGGGTAATTTTCGGGTTCTCCTGAATGCCCATTTAGCTTACAAGGTAGTCTTCTAGTCCCTTTTGATGCCACTAAGTTTACAAGATAGCCTTCAAGTTCTTCTAAATATCACTTGACTTACAAGGTAGCCTTCAGTCCACTTGGATGCCACTTGGCTTACAGGACAATTTTTGAATCTCTTGAATGCTACTCATTTTAAAAGGACAACCATCGGGTTCTTCTGAACACCAACACCAACCTACAGGGTAATGTTCAAGTAATGCCAACATTAGTCCAATGGCAATCTATAGGTCCAATTAATTAAATCCATCCATCAATCAAATTAAGTTGAAGTAATTTACATATGTAAATCAATTAAGTCAAGTGAATCAATTAAACTTGAAGGAATCATCAAACAGGTCAGGTAGACCAAATTTAATTAATTGAGTTAAGTTAAGTTAATTGACTTTCGACTAAAGCAAAATTAAAAGGCTCGAGTGAGATTTGAACAAATAACGGTTGGTTTAATCTCAACCAGAAATTTGGCATGAATTGAACCCAAGTTTGAATCAAGTTCAAACCCAAACTCTAAGTGGATCAAATAAGGTTCAAACCTAAACCCGAATTGGTCCCCAATAGGGTCAAAATAAGTTTGAATCCAAATTCTAGTCAAGTCAACTAGATTCAAACCCAAATCATAATTAGGTCAAACAAAATAGAAACCAAACTACAATTGGGTCAAACCAAGTTCGAACCCAAACTTTAATCGAGTCAAACCAAGGTTCAAACCTAAATCATGATTGGGTTAGACCAAGTTCAAAGTTAAATCCCAATTGGATCAAATTAAAGTTTGAACCAAAATCAAACTTTAACAAGAACCAAATTTAAATTTAAATAGTTTGAATTAGAATTAAATCTAAACCAATAAACTAAACCAGGTTGAAGAAAAATAGCTTTGAACCAAAATCAAGTATCTACTAAACTAGATTTGAACCAAAACCATACCTAAACCAAAACTATATCTGTGCTAAACCAAGTTTGAAGTAGAATTAGACTTGAACCAAAACTAAACCTAAACCAAGACCAAGCTTGAATCAAAACTAGACTTGAACTAGGATAGGTTCAAACTAGATTAGAATCAAAACTAATTGAACCAAAACCAAATATAGTTCAAAACCAAATCAAACGAGGTGTGACTCAACTGAAACAAATCAAGTCAATGTAACTTGGACTAATATAGAATAAGTCAAGTTAGCCCAAGTTAAATCCAAATCAAGTCAATTGATTTGTGTTAACTCAAAACAAAGAAAAGTTAACTCAAAGTTGACCAAGCCACAATGAATCGACAAACAAGGTAAGGTTGTCAATCATCCAAATTCAAATGGTCAATGCAAGTCAAGTTTGCTAACTATAATTTTAAAGTAAATCAAACTGAGACAGACTTATATACAGATAGATAGTTAACAAATACCTCATCATGAGATAATCTAACCCTCTCTATGTCTTAGGAATAGTAGACAATCTCTTAATGTTGGCACATTAGGTTGGCCAACTAGTCTCCCACATGCTAAGAGATTGTCAAGAATAACAACTATCTTCCCCTGTCAGGGCTTTTTTTGTTGGTTCTACACATATTGAGGTTCTTGGGCTAGTGCCTTCTACTATTGTTTTGGTCTCAACTTTGGCCTTTGTTCTTTGCACACAAATTGCCTCAAGTGTCCTTCTTTGTTAGGCACATGATATCATTCTTCAAGTGTCAGCACTCATTTATATCATGACCATAATCATGGTGATACTTATAGAATTTATTTGTGTTGACTCTTCATCGATCTTGATTTAACTTTGTGGGTGCCAAAGATAGTCCTTGTTTTTTATTTGACTAGCACCTCTAATCCTGCTCGATTTAATGGTGTGAAAGTGATAAACTCAAAGTTTTTTTCCTTCAACAAAATCTTTGCCTCTAATGAATTTTTCTCTTATGTTTCAATGACGATAACCACTCGGCCTCATGTCATGCTAACTCTCCTATGCCGAGGTGGCCTCTGATTTGTTCTAGGAATTATAATATATCCCTTGGAGGGTTTTGAATGAATATAGGCTACTCTATGCTTTGTTGGCCATATATAGTAGTGGCTAAGTCGATTGAGTTGTTAAGGTCGCAAACCTCTAACCTTGTCATATAGTAATGTAACTTTGCAATGACTCACCTTCACTTAATAGAGAATAACTTTGTTTGCACCATGGAGTTGCATCCTCGAAGAGCAATGGTGGACATGGTCTATTGGATCAGCTATTTTGTCATAGGACTACATGTGCAACAATTTGAACTTTGGAGAGGGAGGGCCATAGGAGATTTTTGGACCAAATGGGGTCCAACCCCCTACTCGAAAGGCTAGAAGTTGGTGATAATTTGGGTCATAGCCTTCTTTTGAATGAGATGTTGTTGAGCATTCCTAACTCCCTAGTGCACCGAAGCGAGCTAGTTGTCAAGCTATCATTTTCTATATTGTCTAGTAAGATCTAGAAGATTCTTTTTATTTTGATGGGACATATTATGACGAGGTGGTAGATCTTCAATCTCATCATCCAGTAATGTTCAACACCAAACACATGGGGTTGGAAGTTCACCTTTTGGAGAAGATGTGCGAGTTAATTGAAATATTTTGGTTGCATTATGTTCTGCCAACATTTGTACTATCACAATTATAGTGGTTATTAGGCAATTAGAGTCATCTCTTCCTATAGCCCAAGGAGGCAGTAGGACCTCCTATCTTTGTCTCTCAGCTTTTAGCATGGTTGGAGCCACATTAGTTATTATGGTCCCTATAGCTCTGCCAACCTCCATCATTAACTTGTCTTTCATATCGGCTCTCTATGGGATCAATTTCAATGGCTCGAAGTAGCAAAGACCTTGGGAAGCGACCTCGATACATAAGTCAAAGCATATTTAATTTAAAGTGCTCTATAAAGTATTATGGGAATATTAACTTTTAATAGGCATAAGCTCCTATTGTTAATTACCTTGATAATCCTAAAATAAAAAATCTATCTAATAAAATAGAGACACAAAAAAGAAAATAAAAAAAGTATTTGATTGATTTTAAGAAATAGTACATGACTTAAGTAATGGTATACTCTTGTGGGATCAATTTTGGTGGCCTGGGAGTGGCGGAGACCTCCAGGAGTGACTTCGATGCATAAATCAAAGTTTATTTTAATTTGAATGCACTATCAAATGTTGTGAGAATATTGACTTCTAATATGTGCAGGCTCCTATTATTAATTACCCCGATAATTGTCAAAAAATTTTTTAAAAAAGAAACCTATCTAATGAAATAGAGATACAAAAAAAAAGGATTCAATTAATTTTAAGAAATGGTACATGGTTTAAATAAAGACATACTTTCACGTTACAATGAGTTTTGACATGAAATTATGAAAAATATAAGAATAATGAAAAAAAAGGATAAGATAAGGAGTGGGAAAGGGGGGCTTTGATGTGCGCTACTACTCCACCTCTGCGTGCTGGATCATATGACATCCGACTCAAATGGATCTTGACTTAGTCTTCAATGGATGAGGTTGACTACCTTGCCTTATGTCACTTAATCCTATTAGGATTTGAAGTATTATTGATGACTTTCTACTTGTTGTCGGTTGACTTCTTTTGATGTTTGATCTAAGAGAATGATTAGTGGCCTTAGCTTTATTTTAATTATTTCTAATATGATAATTGAGAGTCTTTTAGGCATTTTTTATTATATTTGGAGCATCACTAATGGCCTTTCAGCATCTGTTAGCTTAGCTTTAAAAAAAAGTGCATTGTCAATAGCTTTTGAGGTTAACTAGCTTAAGAGGTGCATCATCAATAGCTTCAAATATTGACTAGCTTGAAAAGTGCATCATCAATAGTTTTTAGGGTTGACTAGCTTGGAAGGTGCATCATCAGGTTCTTCTAGAGTTGACTAGCTTGAGGGATGCATTATTAACTACTTCTGGGACTGACTAGCTTAAGGGATGTAACATCAACTATTTCTGAGATTGACTAGCTCAAGAAATATGCCATCAATGGCTTTTGGGGTTGAGTAACTTGAAGAGTGCATCATCAACTACTTTTAGGGTTGACTAACTCGAAAGATACATCATCAACTACTTCTAGGGTTACCTAACTTAAAGGGCCCATCATCAACTGCTTAACGGATTGGCTAGCTTTGAAGTGTGGCTAACAGTTTTGGGCATATTGATATTTAACTTCTTTGATTTGGTAGGGTTACCAACTGCTTATGGAGTTGGGTGTAGTTTTGAAGTGCTACCAATAATTTTGAGAGTGTTGGTAATTAACTTCTTTGATTTGGTAGTGTCACCAACTATTTATAGGGTTGGGTATAGCTTTTAAGTGTGACCAATAACTTTGAGTGTGCTGACAATTAACTTCATTGATTTTAAGTGACAATACCCACTACTCATGGAGTTGAGTGAAATCTTGAGATGCTATCAGAGGCTCTTGTAGCATACCCAATGGGACTCAGTTTGACCTAGTATAGTTCCATTTGGGCTAGCTCTGATTTGGGTAGGGATGGCAATATTACCCTTTATTTATAATCCTGGAGTATTACCAAAAGCTTAGCATATCCAGTGGGACTTAATTTAACCCTATCTAGTTTTATCTGAGCTAATCTGGGCCAGGCACAAGTTTAGTTTGATATTCAAAACTCAATTTCAATTTAAGTCTAATTTGATTCAATTCAGTGTTCAAAACTTGATTGAATTGTGATTTGCTAATGCCTTTCTCGCAGATAATAAGATGTTTTAATCTTGAGTTCAATTTGACCTAATTTGAAATTCAAACTTGGTTTTGGTTTAAGTTTGATTTAGGTCAATGTTTAGAATTTGATGTAGACTTAGGTCTAATTTGATTTAATTTAATATTCGAAAGTTGACTCGGATCAAGTTCGATCCAATTCAATTCGATGTTCAAATTTTGGTTTGGATCAAGTTTGATTTGACTTAATTCAATATTCAAAACTTGATTTTAATTTGAGTCTGATTTGAAATTCAATTTAAGTCACTTCAATTTAATTGATTTGTCTTAGTTGTTTTGGTTCAAGGGCCCTCGAGCAATCATAATGACATTATGATAAGCTCGCAAGCTAACCATAAGTCAATTAGTTATCAAATGAGACTGCAGGTTGGTCCTAAACTATTTGACTTTTGGATGAAACTATATGCTTACTCTAAACCATTTGACTTTTGAGCAAGACCACAGGATTGGTTGTCGAACGAGACCACAAATTGGCCCTAAACTATTTGACTTTTAAGCGAGATCGCAAGTTGATATTAAGTCAGATTGGTTATCATATGAAACTGCAAGTTGACCCTAAATCATTTAACTTTTGAGCAAGAATGCATGTTGGCCCTAAATTGAATTGGTTGTTAGGCAAGATCGCAGACTGATCCTAAACCATTTGATTTTTGGGTAAGACCATAGACTGGTCCTAAATCAAATTAGTCATTGGTTGAGACCGCAGGCTGGGTCTAAAATATTTTATTAAGGTATTTTCTTTCGTTATTTTGTTTTGTTCTTATTATTGTTATTATTCTTGCTCTCCTCTTTGTTGTGAATCCAAGAGATTCTCCTCATCGATTCTTCTCCATCATGATGTAATGGTGATGAATGAGGTCATGGTGACCACAATAATGATGGATATTTGCTAACGTTCTAGACCATGGGTGACCATCATGTGGATAGAGATCCACCGTCAAATGGAGGGTGGAGGATAGCCGTGGTGTTGGTGGAGATCTACCATAATATAAAGGACTATGGGTGGCTATAATCCTCTATCACATGGAGGGTCACGAGGATCGTAGTTTTGGTGGAGATCCACTGTCAAATAGAGGGTCGTGGATGGCTACGGTATTAGTGGAGATCTGCCGACACACAAATAGCCACAGATGGCTATGGTGTTGGTGGAGATATGTCAACACAAGGATGGCCACGGATAGTTGCAGTATTGGTAAACAAAAGAAAGGCCCATGATGGGTTTCAGATGCTCGATTCTTTCAAATTTGGCCATTTTAACTTGGGCTAATTAGAACATATAGCAGTTGGTAAAGAATAAGGCCATGAGTGGCTACAAGCCTCGAGGAAGAGGGGGCAACAACAGCAACAAGCACGAGAAAATAAATACCTTATAGGGGATGAAGAGAAGAGGGGATAATGAAAGAAAAGATAAAAAAAGGGATGAAATCTTATATCTTTTCAAGCCCTTATTAACACCTTCTTGCTCCCTCCTTTTGTTGCTTTTTGATAGGTAAAGTTCTCCACCCTTTTTCTGCCCACTTGTGATAATTCCCCTTCTCTTCTTTCACTTGTTTATTTTTCTTCTCTCTCTCCTTTTCTTTTTAAAAGGCATTATGGAGTCCTTTATAATTGAGATAGTGTGAGATAGGATGAAAAATAGTTTGGCCCTATGTCACTTGTTTTCTATCTTAGGGACTAATGCCTAAGTGGTCTGGGTATACCAAACTCAGGAGCATAAAAAATGAATGTGGTTTGATAATACCATCTTTTTGCTCATTTTTCTAAAGAAGGAATGTCATGTGCTTATGGGGTAGTGAATCTTTCATGTTATAACATGTTGGACATTGTTAGGCAATGAGAATCTTCTGAAACCTTGGGGATTCATATTTTAAATGGCCTTTCTCCTCCTTGGAGATGATCCTTTCCACTTTCTAAAGCTATGTTAGTCTTGCCAAAATATTCAGAGTGGATTGATGACATAATATCTTAATTTTAGTCCAACTCATGGGTCTTGGCATCTTGGGGGAGTCATAGCATCTAAGTCAATATCTGTGAGACATAGAGATTTTATGTAGCATGGTCGAGATATGAAACCATGCCACAAATTTTTCATACTCTATATGGCAAGGTTAGTATGTCTTTATGGGACATAAAATAGCTAGTCAAAACACCAATTCTTGGGAGTTTTTACAATGAGTATATCCCTACTAACCATCATGTGTCTCTTGATTTTAGTTACACCCTTCATAACTTTCTTAGGATTTATGATTGGATAGTGACACATTTCCCAAATAATTAGAAGCGGGTATATTTTTTTTATAAAAGATCTCAAGCGAGCGAGCCAACTAAGTTTGATTAGATCATGCATGACATGAGGGACATCCTTCCAAATTTTGGTCCAAAGACATACTTTGTCACTTTCATTTGTTTATGGCTTTGACACTTTATTATGTCACATCAGGGGCAATACATTCATCCAGAGACTTTTGTGATGGCTTACAAGATGGCTAATGGACAAAAATTTCTCTAGCTCCTGCAGTACTATGACCCATATATACAGATCTCAAAGTGATGGTAGGCAACCCTAGAGGACCAAGTGATTCTTCAACTTGGTTTTCCGTCCAATTTTTTATGCCTGAATTTATACTCGTTTTCAAAGGATATATACTGTGTTAGAGCTTGGTGATGCAATTAAAGGCTATGTCACTCATGCTTGGTCCATGTTCCTAAGACAATTTAGATCATGAATACAGTCACTTCCACTTTCACTCCTAAAGAAGCTAGGATGCATGTGTCGGATCCTCGGAACTTTGAGTGGCGAGCCTTCCCTTACACTCTTTCAGATTCTAACATGCTAGTAGACATGACTTATCTTTTATTATCTTTGGAGGTTTATGAGTACATCATCTTTTTGTGGCACAGAGTACTTCTACTCTGCTCAAGGGAGCATTTAGCTATAGAGTCTTATAATCCATACCAATTCTCGTAGTAATTTGTGTATGATCAAGGCTTTCTTGAGAATATCCCTACTCCTCCATTGCCATCATGTCTAAGCTAGCTAGCGAGTTATTGGTTGCATCTTACTCACCTTCAAGATAATTTAGAATATTATATTCTCAATATTGAGTGGGAGGCCAAGGTTCTTCATTTATATGCCACAATGTGGTTCAACAATGTGGAAAAGTATTTTCATATTGATCTAGAGTTTCTATTTAGGAGTGACTCTAGTTTGCATAGCAAGGAAAAGCAGGTAGTAAGTAATAGAGGGCTAAAGTGATAGAGGGTCTAAGAGACACGAAAGACCCTAGCTTGTAAGTTTGTTTGTCCTAGGCCAAATGAGGAGAGGCCCATTCTCCCTTTTAGGATTAGTGGCAACCATTTTAGAGGTAATGTAGTTTCTAGATTGAGCCCGAGGTGAGAGGCACCTCGATCTTCTTGTGACCCTCCTATTTGTAGTGCATCAGGGTTTCATTTATTGCATATACCATCTCGAACCCCAATTTCTTCATTTTGCAATATTGACATGAAAATGGGGCTTGAGATGACCCTTCCTTCATCGACACTAGTGCACCAATCTTCTTACATGAGTTTGGATAGAGTGGTTTGACTGGGCTCGCCATCATCAAATATGAGCACTCAGGGGAGGATAGAGTTTGTAGGTATTGATTATTCCTTCATCCCATATTTGCCTTTTATTTTTCTTCTCTTCTGCTCTCTAGTAGAAATTATGTTCTATTTCAAGCAAACTGGATGAACTTATGGAGGCCCTCCTAACAATATTTTAGACTCATATGCTAATAGATATTTAAGCTTTTGCCATGTTTTGTATTGCATGTATATTAACTTAAGTCTCACCACAAATGTGGTTCTCAGATCATGCTTCAATCGAAGGATGTGGTTCTCAGATCATGCTTCAATCGAAGGATATTTGCACTCATGGGTATTCGTCCACCATCGCTAGTATTAGATAATGATCTACTATCTCCTTCTTCTTTTTGAAAGGTTTTTATCTCTTTTTGTTAATATGATTCTTGCTTCCTCAAGTGATGATGGAGAAGTGTGAGCGAGCAGTCATTGAGAAGCATCACTAGAATTTATGTATCTTAGGATTATAATTATCCTTTTTGTCTAGGACTCTTTTTTATTTTCTTCCATCTTATCATTATTGCTTTATGGCATTCTATTGCATCAAATTTTATTTGCTATTTTGTGTTCCCTGCATCTCAATCTCAAAAAGATAGGCCTTTTTGTGGACTTGACTTATCACACAACGATGGACTCATCTTGCTACATGAGAGTAGACTTGATTCATCAAGTGGAGTGGACATAATTTGCCACAAGGAGTGGAATCGATTCACCACAATGATTTGACTTGGGTTGTCATGAAGAGCATACTTGAGTTACCACAAAGAGTGGACTTGAGTTACCACGGAGAGTGAACTTGAGTTACCATAAGGAGTGGACTTGATTTGCCATGTGGAGCGGACATAATTGCTAGAAAAAGTGAACTTGAGTTGCCATGAAGGGTGGACTCAATTTGTCACAAGGAGTGAACTTGATTTGCTAGGAGAAGTAGACTTAATTTATCACAAGGAGCAAACTTTGATCGGGCATGGACTTAATCATCACATAAATTGGGTGGAATTTGCGTTCATATTTTGCCTTGAGAAATATGGAGTGCATGTTTGATCAGACATTCCCTTTAAGGAAGTCAAACATTCTGTCATAAATAAAATATAGATACTTTTCATTATTCTTATTTCCCATAGGGTTTTAGGCATAGTACCTCTGAGGAATCAGGTATTGATTGGTGGCATAGGCCATTCCCTTTTGTCATCAATTAGTTGATAGGATCCCCCTTCAAATATCCTTTCGACAATGTAAGGTCCTTCCCAATTAAGTTCAAATTTACTCTTCTTATTTTGATTTGGGATTATGAGTCTCTTTAAGGCCAAGACCATTTCTCCTTTCTGAAAGGACCTAAGTCGAACCATCTTGTTATAAGTCCTAGACATTTATGCTATTTACATTTTCATACTTTGTTAGGCTGTGAGCCTTGTTTCATCCAAGGAGTCTAGCTTGTCAAGGATAAAAATGAACATTATCTTCTCTTGTGATTTTTTTCTTACAAGGTAATCCTTAGAGAGGAAATTTATCTCTCTAGTGGCAAGACTACCTTAGTTCTAAACACTAATGCATACAATGTTAATTGAGTAGGGGTTCCATATGTAGTACAATAAGCCCATAGCAAGCTTTTGGTGCTAGTCCCTTTTATTCTTGAAAATGACTTTCTTCAATGTCTTAGATAGGATCTTGTTAAATGCCTCAACGAGACCATTTTCCCTATCTCCAATCTATCTTATGATGATATGTGAATCAACTACCTTGAAACTTTTGAAGGATGATCCATTATAAAAAATGATTCTTCGAGGAATGTCAAATTGGTATAGGATATTTTCTCCAAAGAAGCAAATAAAAGTATCCGCTTTTACTTCTTTCAACATAATTGCCTTGGCCCAACAAGTGAAGTAATTGATCGCTGCTAGTATGAAGTGGTGACCTTTGGAAGAAGATGATTCAATTAGGCCGATGATGTCTATTCCTCATACCTCAAACAACTATGAGAACACCATTAGATATAGAGAATTTGGATATTAATGGATGAAGTCCCCATGAATTTAGCACAGATGATATTTTCTCACATATTTGATATAATCTCTCACCACTGTGAACTGATAGTAGCTCATATGCTAAACCTTTATCATCATTTTTGGGTCCGATTGATGAGTCTCACAAACTCTAGAATACACCTCATACATGACCTCTTTCGCTTCTTTTTTTGAGAGATAACACAGAAGTAATTGATCGAAGGATCTTCTACAAAGCTCATTGATGAGCAGAAAGAGTGCTACTCTCTTTCTATGTAGTGTCCATACTGATTTATCTTTTGGAAGTTCTCATCCTTTGAAATAGTTGGTGAATGGTATTCTCTAATCCATAGCCTCTTCTATCAGCTGAAATTTAGCATTTTCATGTTTGATATTGAAGGCTAAGTTTATCACTTGTCTGTTACAGACTATAATTAGAATTTCTCCTTGCTCGGGATCAGCCAATGCCTTGGCTAACTTGACTAATAAATTAGCCTCTGTATTAATAGACCAGGGAACTTGAGTTATTTGAACATGTGAGATTTGTCCTATGAGTTCTTAAGCTTTTTCATGGTATTTTAAGAGCCTAGAATTGTGGACTTTATATTCACCTTGAACTTGATTGATGACCAATTGGGAATCACTAAAAAATTATAGGTGTGATATTTTTTATATTAAGGGTCATTTCTAGTCCTGCAACTACGGCTTCATATTCAGCTTCATTATTTGTGCATAGTTTTGAGATATGAATATCGTAAGATGACCCCATTCAAAGTGACAAAAATAAGTCCAATGCTTGCTTTGATTTGTAGAAGCTTTAGTTTGATTCTTGGTCTAATAGATGATGCCCCATCAAAATATAGCTTCCAATAGGATTTCTATTCTTCCACTAGAAGGATCTCTTTATCAAGGAGTGCACAACTTAATGGAGAATCGCTTGGCAGTAGATGAGTTGTGAGAAAATCGGCAAGAAATTGCTCTTTGACCGCCTTTTGGGGAGTGAACTGGATATTGTATTTCATAAGGATTAAAGCCCACTTTGCTAGACTTCTAGTAAGTACAGACCCAATCATGAAGTACTTTTAGGATCAATCTTTGATAATAAAATGACTTGATGAAAAAGCAAATAATGTCTAAGTTTTTGGACTATGAATATAAGTGCCAAATAGTGCTTCTTGATGGGAGAGTAATTATTTTTTGCCCCAATGAGCATTCTACTCAAATAATAGAGTGTGCTTTCTTTACCCATTTTATTATTCTGGATGAGAAGTTCTCCTAGAGAGCCTTTCGTTGTATTCATATAAAAATCAAGGGTATATCAAGTAGGGGTGCTGCTAAGCCTAGTGACATTAAGAGATACTGCTTGATCTCTTCAAAGGCTCATTGGCATTCTTGATCCTAATTGAATGAGGTGTCCTTCTTCATCAACTTGGAGAAAAGGTTGCACCTTCCAAAAAGATTTGAGATAAATCTTCTTATGTATACAAGCCAACTTTGGAATGACCTCAACTGCTTTAGGTTATTGGGTAGTGTCATGTCCAAGATTGTTTTGATTTTAGATGGATTAATTTTAATACCTCAGTGTTTGACAACAAGTCCAAGGAACTTCCCAAATGTTACCTCGAAGGTGCATTTCATAAGATTCATCTTTAAGTTATATCTCCTAAGGCAGTCAAATATTACTCTTACATCTTGAATGTACTTGTCTTTGGACTTGATTTTGACTAATAAATCATCCACATAGCATTCTACCACTTGGTGTATGAGGTCATCAAAAATTTGGGTCATGACCCTGTGATAAGTGGTGTCTGCATTCTTGAGTCCGAAGGGCATCACCTTATGATAGTAGATGCCAATTGGTGTTATGAGGGCTATATACTTCTCATCATTGGGATGCATCTTGATTTGGTTGTACTCTGAAAAATCATCTATAAAGGAGAATATTTCAAAGTCAGCTATGTTGTCAATCATGATTTTTATTACTAAAAATGAGAAGTTATCCTTTAGGCATACTTTATTCAAATCTCTGGAGTCCACATAGATGCATATTTCAACATTCTTCTTCTTGTTGGCATAATTCTTGTCACACAATCTGAGTACTTTTCTTCTTTGATGAAGCTTGTTTCAATCGATTCCGTCATATCTTGTATCACCTTTTATTGTAGGTCAAGTTTCATCTTATTAGGTGCTTGTTTGATAAGTGAAAATTTGAGATTGATGGCTAACTTGTGGACTGCAACCTTAGGATATAGTCCAAGCAACTTCTTATAGCTCCATGTAAAGAAGTCAATATACTCTTGGAGCATTACTTTAGTTGGGTTTGGCTTTTCTCTGAGAGTTGTGTGCTAATAAAGATTGGCCTTGGGCCCTCCTCTGAGCCTAGGTTGATTTCTATCAGTTCATCAATTATGGCTTACCCCCCATATTTGAGCTTTAGTGGAGCTTCTTTTGGTTTGAGGATTATTCCTTCACCAAGTGGTTTATCATGTTGAGTAAGACTTGGCAAAGATTTGTCTAAGGGTGTTTTAGCTATATCATGCCCCCCCTCCTCTAGTCCTAATGGAATATTGCCAGGGTCATCACTTTCTTGTGATGCCTAGAGAGCCATGGCTACCTCAGTGTATGTGTCAGAGGGTGTCCATAATGTTTGGTCATCCTAAAAATTAGACAGAGGTTCAATGGTGACTGTGAGGCATGTATGAATGCTTGGAGTAATATACCCCAATCCTTTGGTGTTCCTGTATCCTCTTCTAGGAATGTAAGCACATCCTTGAGGTGGATCCCCTAGATTCTTGAAGAAATCACCCTCCTTTTCTGTTTGTAGATGTCCATAGTTAGATTTCTTGATTATTTGATGAAGCCGATCCAAAAAATATTTAAGTATGACTACCAGTTGATAATCCTTATCATCCTCCGGATCCACAATGTCTAGAATTTCATGTATGTTTAGGGCATAAGAGATTATCTTGTAAAATAGAATTTCTTTTTCTTCTTTGCACCATGGTGGAATGTAGAAAGTCATTAATTGTTCTAGGACATTAATGCTCAGCTCATCTAATAGCTTAAATAAACCCTCTAGAATTATAGTAACAAGGAGAGCATTTTTCTATTTAACATTTATTGTCATTTTCACCAAAAGTATAAGTACTTCGGCAAACTTGTGGGGCTTTATTATCTGAAGAGTTTGGGTTAGAGTTACTTTCTAGGTAAGGAGGAGTGAAGATCATTCTATCAATCTTTTATTTCACTTGACTAATGGAAGTAGATTCTTTATCAATAGGAACCTCTGATAATATTTTGTATCATCATAATGCACTTCATGGACATCAAAAGGATGTACATCTCCATTAATTTAGTATTCTTCTCTATCCTTGAAGTACTTGAGATATTAATGAAGGGTGATGACACCACTTTATTTTCATATAGCCACGGCCTCCCTAGTAGTGCTTTGTATGATGTATTGATATCGATCATAGTCATTAGATCACCTACTTTTAGAGGGATGGTTATGACTCCCAAGGCTCTTTGGTTATTTTGATTAAACTCTTAGATGGTTATAAGCTCGAACAATGGGTGGAACATATTTAGAATTAGAGCTCTTAGAGTTTAGAGAGTCATTAAATTAACTAAGGAACTTGGGTCAATTAGGATGGGATTAATCTTGATCCAATCACTATTTTCTTTAATATACAATGGTATATTTTGATCTATTATTTTTGGTAGTAGGTCGTCAATGTGATGGTAGGAGTTTGACGTGCATACAGAGACTCCTTTATCTTCTCTTCAACAAAGTATATTTGTTAATTGGCTATATTCTATAAGATGTGTACCAATGTGTCCCTGAGTTCTTGCAACATCATTAGGGAATCAAACACAGTCAGCATAGCCGGGATCTTCTTAAAGTAAGTTGCTATGTTGTATTCCACATTCAGGTTCAACTTATGAAGGCTCAATGTCCTTATTTATTTGAATTTCCTTTTTCTCGTCCTTGGAGGTGTTCTTGTCCCTAGGGTTGGAGCTTGTCTTTAGGGCAGCACCATCCCACCTCAGAGTTAGACCTAGTTTGTATTTCTCAGTCAAAATCTATCATCATGAGACAAATAAGGTTTATCTTCAGAATTACTACCAAAGCTAATCATGCAACAAGACGTAGTAAATCCTTACCCTAGTTGATAGTTTCCCAAATGTCTTTGGAGGATGTGACTAGTTGATAATTATCTTATTCAATATCAAAATTAGGCACATGGGGTTCCTTGTAGAGATATCTTCAGAGATTCTTTGAATGAACCCTTCTATTTTATCTACTAATATAACTTATTTTAGAACTTTGTATTTAGGATATTTCTTCCATGAATGTTCAATTGACTTGATGTGGGGGCAAAATGATCTTTTGCATTAGGTTGTTTGATTCTCTCTCAAAATGTCTGCTTCTTTCTTTGGCGCTTGCTAGTGTAAGGCCTCCCGAAATGGTCATAAAGTTGTTCTGATTCAAACATAGAGTCATATTCTTTATCTGTACCTTATGTGTATAATTTCTCTAAAGTTGGTAAAGTGCATCCTTTCATGAGTTCTAGAACTGGGATCTCATTGAAACTAATAGGTTGAGCATTTGTTGATGGATTGCTTAATAGAGACTGGGCTAGTTTCTTCTGAGTATTTAGCTCAAATGTGTGAGTCATCGTGCGATAAGAGGCCATATGCACAAATAATTCTCTTTGCAAAGCACCTAGCTTTCTTGACCCCTCTATGAAGTAGATGGCACAAGTAATTATTCTAATCCTGAGGAGTGTTGGTAAGTGATTTTCTACCACCTTGTAGGGTCTTTTGTCTGGCTTTGTCTTATCTACTAACACTTTCTCCATTTTTTTGATTTCCTAGCAAAGCATGATAGTCATATTTAACATGCTTTCCATGTAGGTAGCCATAGCCCGCATGTGTTTGTTTAGTATCTACATTTTCCCCTTGACAAACTTTATATTAGTTGTAGCTAGTTCTTTCATAGCATCTAGTTGTAGTTTGAGCATACCATAATCATATTCATGGGTGAGCCACTCTCTAAAATAGTCATTTCAGGAGCAACTATCAGGGAGACCCATGGGATCTTTCATTTTATTAGTAACATTTCTCTCTTCTTCTTGTTCAATGCCTTGAATTTCATCATTATTGAAATGACAGGGTGGGGATCGACTTGGTTGTAAACCTCTGACAGTAAATATGGCAAAGCATGTTGCTACTAGAAGTTTACTTTCTTCATCTCTCGCATTAAGATCTTCTACCAAAGCTCTGAGTTTATCAGGGAAGAATTTCTTGAGAGTTATTTGGCTTCTTTCTCCTTGGACATACTCCTCTAGAGCATCGATGTATTCTTGAATGATTGACTTCTTGACATCATATCTATGTGACTAAACCACCTTCCTCTTCTTGTTTCTATTCTTTTTTTTATGCTTCAAGCAAGTGAGGCATTTTGCTTTGATGAGGCTTTCTTCATCACCATTTCAAGCTTTTCAGGATTTCTAGTCATCTTATTCATAAGCTTCTTTAGCTTTTTTAATATATAGATGTTCCATAGGTGCTCTTGTTTGAGAGTATGTTATTCTTCTTCTTGGAAGAGGAACTTAGCAAGTGGTTCATGGTCCTCAAACACATTTCAAATAGGGCTATCTTCGAGAGAGTTAGCTTGCCCTCTTGGTATTATTTTTTGACCCAATCTTTAAATACAAAGAAGTCTTCAATGGTATGACCCAACATTCTATGATAAGAATAGTAGTTTGGGTGATCTTTTCTATTGGCTTCATTCTACCTTTTGCATTTTGACAATTGAAGGTCTGATTTTAGGATATCTTGGAAGATTTTACCTACTATTTCTCTTTTGAAAAAAAATATTTCTTTATGAGTCTTTATTGGAGATCATTGGATTACTTCACTTCCCCATCTCCTTTAAGAGTTAGTAGTTTCTGAGAATTACCCTTGTTCATAGTAGAGTTCGGAGGTTTCATCTACTCAATTATCGTGAATACCACCCTTACATTTTGAAAGGTTCTCCATACTTTGCCTTGTCTTTTTCTAATTTGAACTTTTTTAAACTAGGTAAAATTGGTGGGTCAATCCTTTCTAACTTCTTAACTTGCATAATGAGGTCTTGGAATGTGTGGATAGAAGAAATGCTCGAGTAGGATATCATCCACTCTCCCCTTATATTGTCAAGAACTAGATTTATTGCCTCAAATTAGCTCATGAGTTATTCGCATTTCATATTAAAATTTCTCTATTGTGTGATATAGTCCATGATTGACTCATTGTCACGCTTCAATGTCGAAACAAGGTCTACAATGGTCACTTTATTGTTGACTCCTTCGAACCTAATTCCGAAAGCCTCTCTCATTTGTGCTCAAGTCTATATGGATTCTAGTTGCAAATTGGCATAGCAATCAAAAGCTCCTCCTATCATATTTGCTAAAAATTAGCAGAGTAACAATAAATGACTATTACTTGAATCCTCACACAGAGTTATAAAATAAGCTATGTGCCATTCCGGGTTGCCCATGCCATTAAATTGTTTTGAAGTTAGGCACTGTATAGACTCTGAGATATGATACTCAGTTGTGATGACTAGAATATAATTTATCAACTTTGTTTATCTTACTCGTCTTACTTCCTTGTCTCAACTATGCAGCCACCATTTGTTGCACCTATTGTTATTTGTATACTAGAAGTTCTATATGAAATCCCTAAAATTAAGGATTGGATATCCCTTGCTAGAAGAGGTGCTTGTGAAGGGTCTACATTTTTGTGGATCTCATCTATAGGCAATGCATCTTTCACTGTCTTTGCTTCTTGAGATGGTTGTTGAGATCGTACCAACTTTTCAAGCTTTTGGCTCATTTGCAACATTATTTTCATCAACTTCTTTTGGGCTTCATCTTTCTCTTTTTCTTGCTATCTTAGTTGTTCTTGCAGTACTTCTATGGTCACTTTTTGATTGGAGCTTTCAGTTATAGCCAAGGCTTCTATCAAGACATGATGGTTCACACTTTGAGAATCAAGACTGGGTTTCAAGTTGAGGTAAACTTCTCCTCTTAGTCGAATTGCCTCATTCAAAAGTCTGCTCATAGAGCAAGTCACCACACCTTCTCTTTGATGTGGTAGCAAGGATTAATCCACAATGGCTTTTTTCTCTTGAATTTTTTCATCAATAAGCCTCACTTGGACAACCTCTTTTGGTATTTGGCTAGTTGGGGTGTGGGTTCACAGTCTCTCCTAGGATTATGATGAGACATGGCTCTAATAGTGTGTGGTCTCCTTTGATGAGTCCTCATGCTAGGATACTTCTTTATGATGACTCTTGTTATTTTCTTTGGTGATTCGCCCCTTTGCTGTAATCTTAAGATAAGATTGTGCTCTTGTAATTTGCTTTTACCCTTTCTAGTTTGTTTAATGGAGTAAAAAAATTAGAGGTGGGAATGGTAATGACCAACTTCATTTGAAGGGTAGGCTTTCCAAGCCGACTGAAAATCCAATAGCTCTTCCTTTGTTTATGACAGTCATGATGAGTTCTTCTTCATCCATGCATGTATCTAGACTTGTTTTTAGTTTCCACTTATCAAGAGTTGGGTGAAGGCAATCAAAGACTGAGATTTATTTTGGCCCTAGCCTTGGAAGATTGATATTCTTACTAGTTGAGACATGACTTCTAACTCTTCATTTGAGTGGCCCTTCTTATTAGAATAATGACATTAGGCCACTTTCTCTTAATGGAAGCTGAGGAGTAGGCTTGTCTTGCATAACAACAACTTCAGTTGGTATAGTAGTAGTTGCCTTCTTGAACTGGACAATCTCAGAGATAATTCTAAACTTCATTTGAAGCTAAGCTGCTACCATTGGCTGGGTTAGATGCACAGCTGATCTTACCCCTAGAATGATGGTATATCTCGGGGTGGAGATGTTCTTCGTTGATGCCATTTGATACTTTTTCTGTAAAAGAGAATATAACTAATTAGTCTT
Source organism: Trichopus zeylanicus subsp. travancoricus (assembly GCA_005019695.1). NCBI lineage: Eukaryota > Viridiplantae > Streptophyta > Magnoliopsida > Dioscoreales > Dioscoreaceae > Trichopus > Trichopus zeylanicus. The sequence continues at coordinate 230,148 of RXID01021458.1, read as the reverse complement.
TAGTTGTAATTCTACTTTATCAATGCTTCGATCACATTAGCTAGGTTTCTATACTTGGAGGAGAAGTCAAGTTCCACTAGGTATGCCAGAAATTGTAAGATCAATTTTGGTGGCCTGGGAGGGGCGTAAACCTATGGGAGCAACCTCAATGCATAAATCAAAGTTTGTTTTAATTTAAATGTGCTATCATGTGTTGTGAAAATATTGACTTTGAACATATGTAAGCCCCTATTATTATTTATCCCAATAATTATCAGGAACCCTCTAAAGTAAGAAATCTAGCTAATGAAATAGAAACATAAGAAAAAAAAATATATTTGATTTATTTTAAGAAATGATACATGCTTTAAGAAAGGGTACACTCACACTTTACAATGAGTTTCAACATAGAATTATGGAATACATGAGAAAAATGAAAGAAAAAAAAAGATAAGGAGCAAGAAAGGAGGGCCTTTAATGTGTGCTATTGCCCTTCCCCTGCATGTTGGACCATGTGATGTCCAACACAGATGGATTTTAACTAGGTGTTCGATAAATAGTGATAATATACTGACATGTGAGACTGACTACCTTGACTTATGTTAATTAACCCTATTAAGATTTGAAGTGTTACTAACAACTTTCTACATTTTGTCAGTTGACTTCTTTTAATATTGGATCCAAGAGAATGATTAGCAATCTTAACTTTATTCTAATCATTTCTAATCTAATAAATGAGGGATTTTTGGGTATGTTGTCAATCAAATTTGGAGTATCACTAATGGCCTTTGAGCATATGTTGGGTTATCTTAAAAAAAGGTGTGCCGTCAATAGCTTCTAGGGTTAACTAGCTCAAAAAGTATGTGATCAACAATTTTTGGGGTTGACTAGCTTAGAGGGTGTGTCATCAATTGCTTCTAGAGTTGACTAGCTTAAGAGGTACATCATTAACTGCATTTAGGGTTAACTAGCTTGAGGGGTGCGTCATCAATGACTTCTAGTATTAACTAGCTTGAGGAATATGTCATCAATTGCTTTTGGGATTGACTAGCTCGAAAAGTGCATCATTAATAGCTTCTGGAGTTGACTAACTTGAATGGTGAGTCATCAACTACTTCTGAGGTTGACTAGCTCAAAGGATACGTCATTAACTACTTTTAAGGTTGACTAGCTCAAAGGGTGCATCATTAATTGCTTCTAGGGTTGACTGGCTTGAAGGATATGTCATCAACTACTTCTAGAGTTGACTAGCTCAAAGAGTGCATCATCAACTACTTATGGGGTTGGGTATAGCATTAAAGTGCTGTCAATAATTTTGAGCATATTGGCAATTAACTTCTTTGATTTGGTAGCGTCACCAACTGCTTATGGGATTAGGTATAGCTTTGAAGTATGGCTGATGGCTTTGAGTATATTGGTGATTAACTTTTTTGATTTTAAAGTAGCATTATCCACTACTTATGGAGTTGAGTGAAACTTTAGAGTGTTGCTAGAGGTTCTTGTGGCACACCAAGTAAAACTCAGTTTGACCCAGTCTAGTTTCATTTGGGATAGCAATATCACCCATTGTTCATACACTTGGAGTATTATCGAAGGCTTAGCACATGTAGAGGGACTCAATTTGATGCATTCCAGTTCCATCCAAGCTAATGTGTGTTAGGTTCGAGTTCAGTTTAATATTTAGAATTTGATTTCAATTTGAATATGATTTTATTCAATTTGGTGTTCAAAACTTGATTGAATCATGTTTCTCTAACTCTTTTCTGGAAGATAATGAGATGTTCCAGTCTTAGGTTTAGTTTGACCTGATTTAAAATTTAGACTTAGTTTTAGTTTAAGCCTGATTTAGTTTGATGTTCAGAATTTGACCTAGACTTAGGTCAGATTTGATTCAATTTAGTCTATGATTTGGATCAAGTATGATCAAATTCAATTTGATGTTTAGAATTTAGTTTGGGTCAAGCTTGATTTAATTCAATTTAATGTTCAAAACTTGATTTCAATTTGAGTCTGATTTGAGATTTAATTTGAGCCACTTGAATTTAATTGATTTTCATTAGTCCATTAGGTTCAAGGGCCCTCGAGCTATCATAATGATATTATGGTGAGTTCGCAAACTAGTCATAAGTTGATTGATTGTCGTGTGAAACTGCAGGATGGTACTAAACTGTTTGACTTTTAGACGAGATTGCAGACTGATCCTAAGTTGGATTTGTTATTGGGTGAGATTGCAAGCTAATCTAAACTATTTGACTTTCAAATAAGATAACAAGTTGGCCTTAAGTAGAATTGGTCATTGAACGAGATTGTAGGTTAGCCTTAAACCATTTGACCTTCAGAAAAAATCATAAGTTGTCTTTAAGTTAGATCGATTACCTGGTAAAATTATAGATTGATCTTAAAGTATTTGACTTTCGGGCTAGATCATTGGCTGGCCCTGAGTCAGATTGATCATCGGGCGAGACCACATACTGGTCCTAAATTGTTTGACTTTTAAATGTGACTGCAAGTTGACACTAAGTTGGATTGGTTATCAAATGAGACCGCAAGCTGACCCTAAATTAATTTACTTTTGGGTGAGACCTTATACTGGCCCTAAGTCAGATTGGTTGTCGGACAAAACCGTAAGATGGCTCTAATCCATTTGAATTCTTGGCTAGACTATAAACTAGCCCTAAGTTGGATTGGTTGTTAGATGAGACTACAGGCTGACCATAAATTATTTGACTTTTAGGTGAGATTGCATATTGTCCCTAAGTTGGAAGCAAGACCATAAGCAGGTCATAAATTATTTTATTAAGATATTTTCTTTTTGTTGTTTTGTTTTATTCTTATTCTTATTCTTGCTCTTGCTCTCCTCCCCATTGTTAATCCAAGAGGTTCTTGTCATTGATTCTTCTCTAGCATGATGCCATGGTGATGAATGAGGCCATGAGTGGCTGTGATGATGATGGAGATTTGCTGGTGTTCTAGACCAGAAGTGGCTGAAGTGTGGGTGGAGATCCGCTATCATACAAAGGGTCTCAAATGATTGCGATGTTAATAGAGATCCACCATCATACTAGGGGCATGGGTGGCCGTGATGTTGGAAGAAATCTGCTATCATACGGAGGATCGCAAATGGTTGTGATATTGATGGAGATCTACTATCATACAGAGAGACACAGATAGCTATGATATTGGTGGAGATTCATTGGCACATGGATGATTGCAGATGGCTGTGGTATTAGTAAACAAAAGAAAGGCTTGTGATGGGGCTCAAATGCCTAATTCTTTCATATTCGTCCATCTAAACTCTAGTTGTTAAGAATGTATGGTGGTTGGTAAAGAATGAGGCCACAGGTGACCGCAAGCCTTGAGGAAGAGGGGACAACAACAACAACAAGAGCGAAAAAAGAAAGACATCGCAAGGGATAAAGAGAAGATGGGATAATGAAGAAAAGATAAAGAAAGGGATGTAATCTTACATCTTTTAGATCTCTTGTTGATACTTTCTTACTCTCCTCCTAGATGATGAGATCTTCCTTGAAACTTCTTCGTCAATTCATGCAAAATTTGCCAAAAAATTATCTCTCAAATTATCTCTAAATTTGTGTGCCCTATCCCCACTTTTTATAGGGCTTTGAAAGAATATCCTATTTTAGTTATTGGGATTTAATTGAGAGATTTAATGAGTATGCTCTTACCATAAACCTCATATTTGAATCTTATAGTGATATTCTCTGAGATTACACCTTTTCTGTTGAAAATTTGGATTTATTTTGATGGATTATGAGAAAAATTTTGTTTTTGTTTCTACAAATTTGTGACTAAATCAGACGTTCAGTTCGGAATTGGACGACCGACTGAACCAGAATGTACCAAATGTTTAGTTGGAACCAGATGTCCGACTGCAAGTTAGGGTCCATACAGTCAAACAAAACTAGACAATTGGTTGAAAATCAAATGTCTAATTGTGACTCGGTTCAAATTTTGGGCTCAATTTTTTAGCCTTTTTCTATCTTAAGTTAGTCTTAATCACCCTAAATCAAGCTCATAGTCTAACTCTAACTTAGAGTCAGAGGGGGGGGGTTGCAAGACTACTAAAACAACTCTCATTTTACAACAAATCTTAATATAACATTATAGAAAATATGAAAGAAATAAAAAAAAAAGAGTAGAGAAGAAGCTCTAATATGCGATGTTGCTCCGCTTCTATGTGTTGGACCATGTGATAGCTAACTCAAATGGATCATGACTTGATCCTTAGTAAATATTGATGACATAGTCTAGTTGGACATGGAAAGAGATGAGAGAAGTTTGAGGTATTTCTGTTAGTCAATGAGATGTAAGTGATAGCTTCATGAGTTTGAAGTATTTTCATTAGTCAATGAGGCATTGGTGATAACTTCTTGGTATAAAGTATCTCCGTAGCCAATAAAGTGTATGCATTAACTTTGAGTTTTTGAAGCATTTCCATAACCAATGAGGCATAGATGATAACTTCATGAGTTTGAAGTGTTTTCGTAGCCAATAAGTCATTGGTGATAACTTTATGAGTTTTGAAGTGTTTCCATAGCCAATCAAGGCATAAACGATAACTTCATGAATTTTAAAGTATATCTATAGCCAATGAGGTATAAGCAATAACTTCTTGAGTTTAAAATATTTCTATATCTAATAAGGTGTAAGTGATAATTTCTTTAATTTTGAAGTATTTCCATAGCTAGTGAGACGTAAGCGATAACTTTTTTAATTTTAAAGTATTTCTATAACCAATGAGGTATAAACGATAACTTTTTTAATTTTAAAGTATTTTCATAACCAATGAGGCATATGTGATAACTTCTTTGATTTTGAAGTATTTTCATAGTCAATAAGACATAGGTTATAACTTTGTGAGTTTGAAGTATTTCCATAACTAATAAAACATAGGTGATAATTTCATGGGTCTAACATATTTCCATAGCCAATAAGGCATAAGTAATAACTTTAAGGTTTGAAGTGTTTCCATAGCTGGTAAAGTGTTGGTGATAACTTCTTTGATTTTGAAGTGTTTTCATATCCAATGAGGCGTGGGTGATAAATTTGTGAGTTTAAAGTATTTCTATAGTCAATAAGGCGTAGGTAATAACTTCATGAGTTTAAAGTGTTTCTATAGCCAATGAGATGTAAGGGATAATTTCATAAGTTTAAAGTATTTCCATAGCTAATGAGGTGTAAGCGATAACTTCATGAGTTTGAAGTATTTTCATAATTAATGAGGCGTTGGTGATAACTTCAAGGATTTGAAGTGTTTTTATAACCAATGAAACATAAGTGATAATTTCACTACTTTGAAGTGTTTATATAGCTAACAAGGCATAAATGATAACTTCATGAGTTCGAAGTATTTTCATAGCCAATGAGATATAAGCGATAACTTCATGACTTTAAAATGTTTCCATGGCCAATGAGATGTAAGTAATAATTTCATGAGTTTGAAGTATTTTCATACCAGTGAGATATAGGTGATAACTTCTTTGATTTTGAGTAGTATTGCCCACTATTTGTGGAGTTGAGCATAGCCTCAGAGTACTACCAAGGGCTTTTGTAGTATACCTAGTGGGACTCGGTTTGATCTAGTTTAGTTCTATTTGAACTAGCTCTAGTTTGGGTTAGAATGGTTATATCACCTGTTATCCCTGTTATCCATAACTCAATTGGACCCTATCCAATTTCATTTAGACTAATCTAGTTTGGATTTGAGTTTAGTTTAGATTTAGTTTAATATTCAAAACTTGATTTAATTTGAATATAAAAGGATTCAATTCAAAGTTCAAAACTTGATTTGAATCATGTTTGATTTGATTCAGTTCAATATTCAAGACTTGACTTTGATTCAAATTTGATTTGATTCAATTCAATGTTCAAAACTTGATTTGGATCAAGTTTGACTTGATTCAGTTTAATAGTCAGAACTCAAGTTTGATTTGAGTCTAATCTAATTAAATTCAATGTTCAGAACTCGATTTTGACTCGAGTCTACTTTTATTTGATTTGGGTCGAGATTGACTTTATGTTGAACCCTTATCAATTTGTTAATGGATCTTTAACGAATCTTGGGTCCAAACCCTTGATGAGTTCTTATTTGACTTTTAACGGAACTTGGATTTGACCCTTGATGGGTTCTTGATGTATTTTTCTTAGGTATGACCCTGAAAAGGTCTTATCGGATCCTCAATGACTGTTAGATCCAACCCTTGATGAATATTGTTTCAACCCGTTAATAGATTTGGGTTCAACCCATATTGAATCTTCATTGGGTTTGAGTTTGCATGTCAATAGACTTTGGTTCAAGTTCAAGTTAATTTAATTCAACTTGGTTTCAGTTTAGGCTCAGCCTAGTTTTGACTTCTCTTTGGGTTCGATCCAACCTGATTAATTTTTAGTTAAACTTGACTAACCTAATTAGAGTTTGACTCGAGCTTAGTTCAATATAAATAGGCTTTGATTTGAATTTGACTTAATTTTGAATTGACCAAATTTGAACCCAATTAGGGTTAAGTTTGAGCTATTTTTATTTGAATTAACTCAATTTGAATTTTGGATCTAGTTCAACTAGAGTTTTAACCAATCTATTTATCCATTTGGTGGTCCATCTGAGTTAATTTAATTGTACTCATTTGTTTTAGCTAAATCTAATATGATTGAGTTACTTCATATTAATCAATTTGATTTGGGAGCCCTTGAGCTATCATGATAACTGTGGGTGAGCCTGTAGACTAACGTTAGATGTGCAAGCCCGAGGCTAGCTTAGTTCATAAGCTCGAAAGCTAGCTTAGAGGTACGAGCCCGACGGTCAACTTGATTTGGTGGGCCTGAAAGCTGACCTAATTTGATAGGCCCAAAGGCCAACCTATAGTTTAGCAGGGCCAAAGGCTAGCTTATGGATGCGGCAAGCCCAAAGGTTGGCTTATGAATGAGACGGGTCTAAAGGCTGGTATATAGTTTCAGTGGACTCGAAGGCTAGCCTATGTGCAGGCCAGAAGGTTGGGCTATCGATGCAGTGGTTTGAACGTTGGCCTATAGTTTGGAGGGTTTGAAGGCTAACCTATAAATGCGGTAGGCCTGAAGATTAACCTATAGTTACAGCAGGCCCAAAGGCTGATGTATAAATATGGCGCGTCTAAAGGCTGGCTTATGATTGTAGCAGACTTGAAGACTAGCCTATAGTTTTAGCAAACCAAAAGGCTGACCTATGATGTAGCAGGCCCAAAGACTGGCCTATAATTATGGCGGGCTCAAAGGCTAGACTATAGTTTGACGAGCTGTGGGTGGTTGTGATGGTGATGGAGGTATGTTAAAATGCAAAGCTATGGGTGGCCATAGTGGTGATTGAGGTCCGTTAATGCTCAAAACCATAGATGGCCATGATAATAATGGAGGTCCACTAATGCGCAAAACTATGAGTGGTCGCAGTAGTGATAGAGGCCCATTAATAAGCAAAAAATCATGGGCAGCTACAGTGGTGATAGAGATCCATTAAGGCACAAAGATATGAGTGACCGCAATAGTGATAAAGGCCCATTGATGTACAAAGCCGTAGGTTGCCATAGTGGTGATGAAGGCCCATTAATGTGGCAAAGCTATGGGTGGCCATGGTAGTGATGGAAGCCCGTTGATGTGCAAAGCCATGGGTAGTGTCGGTGGTGATGGAGGCCCATTGATGTGCAAAGTCATGGGTGACTGTGGTGATGATGCAAGTCCATTAATGTGCAAATTCGTAGGTAGTCACAGTGGTGATAGAGGCCCATTGATGTGCAAAGGCACGGATAGCCGTAGTGGTGATGGAGGTTCATTGATGTGTAAAGTACTGTGGGTGATTGTGAAGTGAAACCATGGATAACCACAATATTGATAGGTGTTTGCTGTGAGGTTCAGTCATATGATCTCTTCACATTTGGTTGTCCAAACTCAGGGATTAGATAACTTGTGCAATGAGGCTATGGGTGATTATAGCATTGATGGCTTCTATGATATGGTTTGGACACCCCATTTTCTGGGTTTAGTTATCTGAACCCAAATAGCTTTATAACCTTCAGATGAGCAAACGGTAACTTGGAGATGAATGAAGCCATGGGTGGCCATGAGTTTTGAGAACGAAGGGGTGGGTGGGGCAGCAACAAAGGTATGAGGTCATTGATACCTTGCAAAAAATAGAAGAGGAACAAGGGGCAAAGAAATAGGAGAATGGAGATAGAGGAAGACTTACATCTTAACTTTCTTCAAGATCTTCTCCATGAATCTGGTCTCCAATTCGTGCAGAGTCTCCCTCTATCTCAAAATTCTCTCTATCCCTCTTTCTTCGTCTCTCCAAATATGTATGCCATACTCCCCTTTATATAGAGTTGAGAGAATACTTGAATCAAATATTTGATTGATTTGATTTTGAGATTTGATGAATATTTTGTTTTCCTAAACCTCATATTTGAATCTTAGATTGATATATTCTAATATCACACATTCCTTCTTTTGGAAATCCCATCGATTCTTAATGGATTCGAAGAAATCTCTTTCCGTTTCTGCACATTGTTCCCAGCCTGTAAGTTTCGAACAGCCAATTAGGATACAGATCAGCTTCTGCAAACCTCATCTAAATCAAATAATTAGTTTATGAATCAGTCATCCAATTGGGAGCAAAAGTGTAACGGAAAATGTCGATATTCACCATAATTCACGATATAGAGGAAGAACAGAAAAGAGAAAAAGATAACAGACAAGAGATATATGTGGCGAAGATGATCCAGAGGATATTGTATTAATGAGAAGATTACAAGGATGGAGACGAAACTCCAATATCACCAACTCTCACAAAATACTAAGTAGCCTAACCATCACAAGACATATTGAGAGTATTGATCTATATCTCTCTCTCTCACTCTATATTGAAACCTTTACATCAATGGAGTATTTATAGATGTGGCCTAATGATGTTTGAGTCAAAGTAGAAGACTGACTCAAATAAGACTTCTACTAATTTAAGTCTTCTAGTAGAAGATACATCTAGATAAAGATTAGGCCCACTAAATAACTTCCTAATATAATTAAGACTATTCGGAAAATCCGGATTCGAGACACCATAAAGCCAACAATCTCCACCTTGGCTCGAATCATCTTATTCTCTAAATTTGAATCTTCAATAGATGTCTTTGCCATTACCTCGTGGGATAGGATCAACAACCTTGAATATTGATCAAGTCCAAACAGAGCTTGAACTTATCAATCGGAATCACCTTCGTCAACATATCTGTAGGATTTCTTGAAGTATGAATCTTTTGTAAAGAAATCTTACCGTCTTCAATAATATCCCGAATAAAATGAAATCGGACATCTATATGCTTTGATCTGGCGTGGTACATTTGGCTCTTCGTAAGGTATATGGAGCTCTGATTGTCACAAAAAGAGGAAGAACATGTTGAGAAAAACCAATTTCACTTGCCAAACCTTTTAGCCATAGAGCTTCTTTGACAGCTTTTGTAGTTGCCACATACTCAGACTCTGTTGTAGATAATGCTACAGTTGACTGTAAGGTACACCTTCAACTAATAGGTCCTCCACAAAGAGTGAAAAGATAACTAGTGAGGGATCAACGTCGATCAAGGTCTCCAGCATAGTTTGAATCCACGTAGCAATAATTTTGGCCTCTTGTACTGTGTTCCTGTCGAAACATAGACCGATATTAAGAGTACCTTTGATATATCTTAATAGTCATTTCACAGCCTGTCAATGCTCTTTTCCTGGATTTGTCATGTAACGACTAATAACGCTGACTGCTTGTGCAATATCAGGTCTTGTGCATATCATAGTATACATTAGACTTCCAACAGCACTTGAAAATGGGATGTTCTCCATGTATGCATGCTCTTCATCTGTAGAAGGACATTGTTGAGCTGATAGCTTGAAGTGAGATGTCAAAGGAGTATTGACGGGTTTTGAATTCTGCATGTGAAAACGAGAAATAATCTTCTCGAGACACTTGCTCTATTTGAGGCATAATTTTCCATGCTTTCAATCTCGATTAATCTCCATACTGAGAATCTTCCTTGCAGCACCTAAATCTTTCATCTCAAATTCCTTTTTCATTTTAAACTTTAAATCATTTAGTAGAGATATGTCTTAAGTAGCGATAAGCATATCATCAACATAAAGAAGCAATATAATAAATGAGTTATTGGTATGCATCTTAAAATAAACACAATAATCATGTTTGTAGTGGATGAAATCTTGTCCCAGCATAAAATTGTCAAACCTTTTATACCATTGCCTTGGAGACTGTTTCAAACCATAAAGTGATTTGTTCAACTTGCAGACAAAATTTTCTTTGCCTTCTTGGATGAACACTTTAGGCTGTTGTATAAAAATTTATTCTTCTAATTCTCCATGCAGAAAGGCAGTTTTGACATCAAACTATTCTAACTCAAGATTATGAAAAATAACTAAATCAAGTAGAAAATTACTAGATGTGTGTTTAAACCACAGGAGAGAAATTTTCATTAAAGTCAACACCCTCCTTTTGTGACTAAACGGGCCTTGAATTTAACACCATCTATCTCAGAGAGATCCTCTTTCTTTCGAAATACCCACTTGCAACCCCAATTACTCTTTTACCTTCTGGTAATTTCACCAGATCCCAAGTATGGTTCTTTTGAAGGGAATCCATCTCTTCATTCATAGCAGCTTGCCACTGAGAAGAATTCTTATCCTGCACTACTTCTTTATAGGAAGAAGGATCACCATTGTCAGTAACTAAAGCAAAAGCTACCATATTTTCAAAATCATACCTTTCAGGTGGCTTTATTTTTCTTTGAGATCTTCGAAATGGAGTCTTAAAATTTTCTTGAGAGTTGGGCATACCCTGAATATCTTCTTCTGAAGGAATTACATGCTCAACCTCCACTTGCATTATATTATTGGGATCTTTCTTGAGAGATTTTAGCATAAAACTTTCATCAAATACTATGTCTCTCTCAATAATTACATTTGAAATAGTAGGATCCCACAAACGATAGCATTTGACGCCTTTGGCATAACCTAGGAAAATACACTTTTTAAAACGTGCATCTAATTTATCCTTGACAACATGCACATAAGCAGGATAACCAAAAATCTTTAATAAAGAATAATTTGCAGGTTGACTAGTCCATACCTCTTCAGGAGTCTTATAATTAATGACTGTTTGAGGAGAGCGATTCACAATGAAGCATGCTGTATTGACTACTTCTGCCCAAAAATCTTTATCAAGATTAGTTGTACTGAGCATACTACATGCTTTCTCCAACAAGGTTCTATTCATCCTTTCAACCATACCATTTTGTTAAGGTTTTTCTGGGATGGTAAAGTGGCGTTTGATGCCTTCATCTTCATAGAATTTGAGAAACTCTGTTGATTTGTACTCTCCGCCATTATCACTTCTAAGGTATTCGATTTTTCTACCAGTCCTTTTTTCAACTGAAGTTTTTCACCGTTTGAAAACAGAAAACACTTCAGCTTTATGATGCAAAAAATAAATCCACACTTTTCTAGAAAAATCATCAATAAAACTGATAAAATAACGAGCACCAAATTTTGATGGAATAGGAGAGCATCACACTCAGAATGAATATAATAAATTAAGTTTTTATTGCAATGAGTACCGGTGTTAAACTTTACCTTGGACTGTTTACGATCGAGACAATGCTCGCAGAAATCCAATTTGCATGAGTTGAGGCCTTTCAGTAATTTTCTTTTGTTGAGCTCACTTAAATCTTATTTACTCATATGACCGAGACGCATATGCCATAAGTAGGTCATATCAGAAGAAGTAGTCTGAGAAATTGTTGCTCCACCTGCAATGGTTTTTCCTACTAACTCATACAAATTTCCATGCTTTAGGCCCTTCATCACTACCAATGAGCCTTTAGCAACCTTAAGAACTCCACCTTCAGCCGAATACTTATAACCAGCAGAATCCAAAGCACCCAAAGAGATCAAATTCTTTTTCAAATTAGGAACATGTCTGACATCAGTAAGAGTTCTAATAATATTATCAAACATCTTAATTTTGATTGTTCCAATTCCAACAGTTTTACATGGATTGTTATTACCCATCAAAACTAAACCACCATCATAAGACTTGTAGTTTTCAAACCAATCCTTATTAGGACACATGTGGTAAGAACAACCAGAATCAAGAATCCAAATATTATGGTAACGATTGAAATTAGAACTAATAGAGAGACCATGGCGAAAACCATTATCAGAACTCCCTTCAACAACTGATACTTGTTCTTTGGCTTGCTCTTTAGATTGAGATTTTCTTTCTTTCTTTGCTTTGAGCTTCCAACAATCTTTAATTGCATATCTCATCTTCTTACCATACCTGCAGTTTATTTCTTTAGATTTGGATCTAGAACGACCTGTCTTTGATCTTTCTTTGGTACGACCTCTAACAATTAGTGCTTCTGAGTGTGATACGTCTCCTCCAATCTTTTTCAAATATTCATTAGATAGAAAGGCAGCAGAAATATCGTCAAATTTCAAATCTTTCCCATACATGAGAGTGGTTTTAAGATTCTCAAGAGAAGGAGGTAAGGACAATAATAAAATAATTATCTTGTCTTCATCTTTAAATTTAACATCAATGCGTAACAATTGAGAGACAAGTTTATTGAAAGCATTAAGATGATTAACTATATTCGTACCTTCTGTCATTCGAAAATTGATGAGCTTCTTCTTTAAATAAACTCGATTTAAGATAGACTTACTCATATACTATTTCTCCAGCTTTTTTCATAACTCTAAAGGTGATGTTTCATTAAGAAATGGATATAGTACCTCATCGATAAGATTGAGGATGATTGTACTATGTGCACTAGCCTTCTGATTTTCCCAAACACTTTCGGTGACATCTTCAGTCTTGACGTCCTCCAGTGTGTTTCTCAACCCTTATTGAGTAAGAATTGCACGAACTTTTGCTTGCCAAATACGAAATCCTTGCTTTCCATTAAATTTCTCTATATCGAACTTCATAGTGGACATGTTAAACCAAGTTCTGATACCACTTGTAGCGGAAAATATCGATATCCACCACCATTCACGATATAGAGGAAGAACAGAAAAGAGGAAAAGATAGCAGAAAAGAGATATATATGGCGAAGATGATCCAGAGGATATTGTATTAATGAGAAGATTACAACGATAGAGACGAAACTCCAATATCACCAACTCTCACAAAAGACTAAGTAGTCTAACCGTCACAAGACGTATTGAGAGTATTGATCTATATCTCTCTCTCTCACTCTATATTGAAATCCTTACATCAATGGAGTATTTATAGATATGTCCTAATGATATTTGAGTCAAAGTAGAAGACTGACTCAAATAAGACTTCTACTAATTTAAGTCTTCTAGTAAAAGATAAATCTAGATAAAGATTAGGCCCACTAAATAACTTCCTAATATAATTAAGACTATTCGGAAAATATGGATTCGAGACATCATAAAATCAACACAAAAGCACCCAGTCTGTGACTTTCAGACATTTGAACCTCTATGGTCTGTCCCCCCAAACACGGATCCTCCTGGGCCATATTTCTTAGCCCTTTTTCACTTTTGAGTGAATCTCTATTACTACAAACTAGCCTCAGAGTCCAACCCTAATCCTTGTTAAACTCAAAGTCAACATTAAGTTGTAAAAACTACTTAAACACTCTCATCTCAATGTAGCTCACCTCCAACCCCATATTTTGCATGGGGATATCATTTAGCGGACCTTCATCCATGCTTGCCACAGCCATGGTGATTGTCTTCACAAAATATGAGTGTGTTTAGGAGGCATGACAAGTACTAGCACATCTCAATGAAAGTACTAATGATATGGCAAGTCCTTGATGATCCAACTAGTTTCTAGAGGCAATTATGAGCCGATTGTCCGAAGTCAGACTCTCAAGATCCCCTCTGATGTCCAAGCCATTAGTTTGTTTTGGAAGCAATGGTGCATATTCTTTTTTTATGAGGAAGAAGTCCCTACATTTGCTATCTCCTCCCTTTTTATATTCACATGGCTCTTGTATTATTCAACTAGCATTATGCCCCAACTCCTAGTTGGATCAGAGGCAAAACAAGACATTTGTCTCCTACCTGTAGCTGGCTAGTTGTTATCTCCCAGTCAAAGGTGGTTATTCTTATCTTTCTGTGCTCCCTAACATTGGTTTGGGGCTTCAGATAGTATATGACCTTTTAGATGGACCTTTCATGGCGCAACCCATGGCATTCTCCAAGCTCGGTACCTTTGATTGGGAAGATTTGCTTGGGAAGATTTGTCATAGTATTCTCCATGCTTGATACCCCTTATTCTCTTCTTTGTGAATTTGTTAGAGAATTTTCCTTTAATTCTAATTTAGGGTTTGGATTGGTGTGGGGTTAATTAAGATTTCAGATCGAACCTCCACATCAAACCCCCAATATTTACCATGTTTATTGACAACCTTCCGTGATTTTGATAATTACGTACAACCTCTATTTTAAAATAAAATTACCATAAACCCATGAGTATGTAACTTCTATTTGACCCTAAGTCATTTTGTTAAATATAGTTGAGTTAATATGTAGAAAGATCTTTATGCATTCTTCCTTATTTTCCTATTCAATAAATTTGGATTAGGTTTTTGAGAAAGCTTCTCTTGATTATTTGACAAAGTCTATTTTTTTCTAGTTTTGCTAAATTATGCCTAAATCTTTTGGATAAGAAAATAAAAAAGAGGATATAATTTTTTTATGTCTTGATTTGATCTTATTTCACCAAAATAACTTAGGATTGAATGGACCTAACCAGCTCAAGGGTCCTAGAGGTTTTATTTAAAATAAGATATCATATATAATAATCAAAATTATGGAGAATTAAAGATAAATATAATAAATTTCAAGAAATTGTATGTATTAATCCTTTGATAAAATCCAAATAAGGGATTGTGGGTAAAGTTTGGAAAAACGAAGGATTTGGAGAAGTTTAACATTTTGCAAGGGTTATGTACAAACTCTTTTATTACTTATACAAAAATTCCAACCATGCTAGATCCACCAATGATCTCAAAATAGAGAACAATATATTGTAGATTCCTGATAATATTTTTGTAAAATCCAATAAATATGATTTTATTTAGTCCTTCAATATTTTTATAAATTTTTGAATGCAACCGTAATATAGGTTCTATAAATAATATATATTACCTACAAAACTACATTTCTAGTCATATATTTGCATTGTGGTAAAAAAAATAGTTTAACAAAAAAAATTCATATAAAATAGTTTGAGTTTTTTTTTTAAAAAAACAAAATTAGTTTTAGAAAATCACCCGAAATATTATGATGATTTTTTTATAATTATCAGTTAGTTTTCTTTAGAATAACAAGATGAATAAGCTAGTTATATAATCCCCGGTCTAATTCTGTTGTTCGCAACAAGAAGCAACGCCAATTAAATCCAAATCACTTAGGTTGCATATGATTTGGGACTAAAATTAGAATTAAGACTATAATTAGAACATTGAGGATAAAGAGAGTCCAATTATCTTTTTATTATTTGATTATTAATTAGACCAATGGGTATCATTTTGAGATTATTTTTTTATTAAAATTAATCTTATAATAATTTGAGATTGAAAATTAATTGATTTTTTATAATAATTTATTTTTTTAGTAAATTATAACAATTAATTTTATTTTTTAATAAAAAATAATTAAATTTGTAGTCTCACTATTTTTTAGGATTTAATTAATAATCAAACTAAATTAAAATTAGTCTTAGTGGTAGTGGGTTGCAAAAGGGAACCTTATATTCTAAAAGCGATTTTACAAGATCTCGGTACATGATTTTTCGCGCAGAAGAAATATGTATAATTAGTAAATTAATAATTGGCGTTTGGTGTGTTAAATGCCAAATAGTTAATGATCGTACTTTTTCATCTAATCGAGGTCGTTAGCTAAAACAGATGAGAGTTTTAAGTGATTGAGGACATGTTAGAGTCATTTTACTCTATTATATTCTGAGCCTTAGGATGTGTTTGTGTGGATTCCCCGAACCGGGAATTGGAGAAATGGAGGGAATTGAAAGCCCAATTCCCTCTATTTCGATGTTTGTTTTAATTCCCAGAACTAGAATCGGGGAAATCGGCTATTTCCCAATTTCCCCCTATTCCGATTTTCAATTCTCTCCCAAAACGAGGGGAAAACACCAATTCCCGTGTTTTCCCCTCGTTTTTCACTGTAGCACTCCGATCAATTCCGATTATTTCCCACGAATTCCTCCCCATTTCCGTTCGTCTTCTTCCCGTCCAGCTCCTCCTCATCGTCCAGCTCTTCTTCCCGTTCGTCTTCTTCTCGTCCAGCTCCTCCTCATCGTCCCGTTCTGCTCCACGAATTCCTCCCCATTCCCGGTCCTGCTCGTTTTCTTCTCCGTCCAACTCGTCCAGCCTCGTCTTCTCCCACGAGCTCATCTTCTCCGTCGAGCTGCCGAGCTCGTCTTCTCCACCGAGCTCATCTTCTTCGTCGAGCTGCCGAGCTCGTCTTCTCCACCGAGCTCGTCTTCTCCGCCGAGCTCGTCTTCTCCACGTCGAGCTCGTCTTTTCCGCCGATCTCGTCTTCTCCGTCGAGCTCGTCTTCTCCGCCGAGCTCGTCTTCTCCGCCGAGCTCGTCTTCTCCACACCGAGCTCGTCTTCTCCACCGAGCTCGTCATCTCCACTACCCCGAATTAGTGTGCCGGAGTGCCGAAGCGCCTACCTCCCACGATTCGAGAGCTCATCTTCATCAGAGCTCGTGATTTCGTCCAGCCGGCCGAGTCCAGAGCTCCATCTCCCCGAGTTTTGGTTGATTTTATTAGCTTCCATATTGTAGTGTTCTGTTGATTAATGTGTGATTAATAAATGTGCTTTAGTTGCAGAAATTACAAACAAGTTCTCTACAAATGAGAACAAGATCACTGTTGGATTCGTGTTTGCATCGGATGACCTGACCACAGTGAAGATAAAACAGACAACTCCGAGAAGCTGGGGGCCCTTCTTCAGCATGAGCCGAAGCCGAAATTTGTCCTAACAATCTTTGGTGAGTTTCGGCTTGGCACTTGCTCTCAAGCCTTGATGGCTCTTCGGTTTTGCCAATCGAATTTGAAACTAGGCGCGATAAGAAGCCTCCCACGAGTTGGCACTAACTTGACAATAGGACTTGTTTCTTCTATTCACAAGGATTGTTTGGCATGGTAGCATGGTTGTCTATTCAACTTTGATGAAGTTCAAGGGAGAACGATTTAGTAAGCCTTTTCTGAAACTTGCATGTAAGCGTTTACATGAGGACGAGGTTGATGACATGACATTTATTGATGGTACGATTGATGAGGACAGAATTAAGTGGCTTCAGGAGTTTATGGATGATATAAGTATGTAGTTATATATTTTGTAATAACATGTTAAGTTAAACTATGTATTTAACCATCTTTTGAGTGGACTTTTGTATTAACTTGCTAAGATGTCTTTTCTAATATATTAAGTTGGCTCTATAGTAGATACAAATCATCGTAATATTTATTATGATATATGTACATATAGTGAAACTAAAGTCTCTTCATTTTTGGGTCTTTTTCTAAAATATTATTAATTTTTAAAATTATTTCAATAATTTTAAAATTAAAATTATTTTATTACTCAAATTACTTAAATATTATTTATTTTCAAAAAAATAAGTATATATTTTCTATGTTTATTAAAAATTATTTTAGAAGATAATAACAAAATTATATTAAATATATCTGTAATTAATTATAATAAGTTATTTACATAGTCTGTTTTTTTTATTTTTTAAAAATATTTATTATTTTAAATTATTTTTATATATTTCTCAATTCTCTACAGTAAAAATTCATCCAAACACAAGAATTCAATAACTTATGGAATTGATCAATTCCATTTATCAATCAAACAACGGAAAGGAATTAGTCAATTCCCAATTCCCTACAGTAAATACTCATCCAAACATTGTAATTATCTAATTCCTTCAATTCTCTCAATTCCCACGATTTCACGATTCCTAAACCCAGAATCGAACCAAACACATCCTTAGTTTCATAAATTTGAGCACCTTCACTTTGGAAAATCAAACTCAAACTACATATTGAAAGAATATCACAAAATTGGTACATAATTGGCACATAAAAGGTCATAATAGTATATATATACTTAACAAAAAAAAAAGGTGATAATATATGTAATTATATAATAATAATTATAATAATAGAAAGTTAATGAGTAGATTTGAGTCTAATTCAAGAGTTAGGCCCAAAGAGCTAAAAGAGAGTAGAAGAACAAGAAATTGATGGAGATGCTAATCTTGTTTCCACGGTCGTAATCATAATAATAATCGCCGTACGGATCCTGTTCCCATCGTTTCCGCATATTGCAGTCCGCTGGTTTACGTAGGAATATATGCAGAATGCCCCTTTAAAATATGGACATTTACATCTAAATTCACAAATGACACATTTTTCATTTAGATACCAGTGAAAATCATAAATTGTGAACCAGTTACCTCGCCTGCTTGTATGACCACGCCCAGTTTTGAGGGTGTACCTCATGTCTCGAATCGAAGCTCCGTTATAAAATCTGAAATCGCACAATATATCGTTGACGCAGTTGAGCACAAGCCTCGTCTCTGCCAAACAAGGCCCGCCGCAGTACTCATCGGCTGCCGCCGCCGGCACGTTTATGGCCCCGGCCGCCGTCAACCTGCATAAATCTTGGCAGCCGTTGTGAACCTTCAGTATGCGAAGCCCATCAATACATGTTAGACAATATCTTCAAATCGCGAACTTTCTTTTGTTTTTTTTTTTTTTTTTTGTAAAAAAGAATTATTAGTTAACTTACATAACGATCATTAAAGCATGCTAATGCTCTGGCAATAACATCCATTGCATCATCTGCAAAGCATCAAACATAATACTGAAAAGCATCAAGCATTTGTTGCAAAAAATTGATGCATCTGTCAATTTTTTGGATACCTGACTAGCAAAAAGAAGAAGAAATGGAGAGGAAAACAAGGAGAGAGCAGAAGCATTTAAGTCAGAATGAAGGAGCCATTAGAAGAAGTATTATTAGAATCCACAATGGAAGAAGAAGAATGAGAGCAAGGATTTATATAACATACTTATAACATTCTTTATGATCTGCCTTTCTTGCTTTTTGGTGCACAAGCCAACCGCGCATACTTGAAGAGACCAACATGCCATCCGAATCTGGTTTTATTTATCGAATAACATTCGAATTAGTCTCAATGGATATCGTTAGGGTTAATGTTCATGGCCGATATGTTATAACATGTGTTGAATGAAGAGTAAGATAGGTCGTTGGAAGTGATGGATTAAGATAAGAAATTAGGCTAGATTAGTGATTTGGCAAGAAAATAGAGCTTCTGGTTTGGTGGTCTGATCTAATTAATGGTGATTTGGTGTGGACCAGTGGCCAACTTCTTGACTCCGACAAATGAATGGCACTTAGGCATGTCAAAAAGAATTTCTTGCATTGTTCACCCAAGAAAAAGGAAAATTTATTGCGTCTATTAATCCTCTTGTTTTGAACCTTTGATTGTAATTTTTCCTTATTTAATCAGCCAAAAAAAAAAAGAAATTCCTCAAGTGAGAAACCCTAATTCCTAATAGGACTTAAGTGTTTCTGCTGTGGAATTTGGAGAATTTAGAGAAAAAGCTCAATCGGAATTTCTACTTGGCTAAAATTATAAATATAAAGTTTTTATTTTTGATATTGCTTGAAAAATAAAAAATTAGGCTCAATATTTGGCTTCAAATGTATTTTTCATGCTATTATTTCAGAATAAATTTAAACTTGAGGCTCGCGCAAGAAATTAACACATTTAAATTACTCCAATTTTATCCTCTCGTTATTTTAATATTCCATATGTGATTAAACACAAGTCCTCCGTGAACACATGGTAGAAATCTCATCAATAGAAACCATCGTGGTCAATAAATATTCATCTTCAATATCAATAATTTGAATCTTGCTTACAAATTTTGAGCATTTTCCATCTGATATATTAAGATTTCTAGACAATGATGTCCTCTACTACAACCCAGCAGAGTACGCTAAAGCTGAGCAAGAATAACTTAGAACATTTCCAAACAATAGGGTCTAAAATACTACTAGTCGTTTCCAAAAGATTTGGCATCTCTTGGTTTCACCTCTTCTGTGGATTAAGTGTCACATGGTTTGCCTCAATTGAAAGAAAACGCCAACCACCCTTTAATCTTTCTCTTATTCATGATAATCATATCATTAGAGTAACCAAATAGAGGCCAATAGTCCCATAATCCATGTGGAGAGTTGGGGGATATCATTCCCATAGTTTGGCACTGCTGTCATGTTTCCTTGACTACCTGCTCAA
The DNA here is from genome assembly GCA_005019695.1 of Trichopus zeylanicus subsp. travancoricus. Classification (NCBI taxonomy): domain Eukaryota; kingdom Viridiplantae; phylum Streptophyta; class Magnoliopsida; order Dioscoreales; family Dioscoreaceae; genus Trichopus; species Trichopus zeylanicus. The sequence goes on along the minus strand of RXID01021458.1, from coordinate 209,727 downwards.
AACATACAGAAACTGTAGGAAAAAAAGAGAGCATATATACTGTTGTGATGTAAAACAGGCAAATTTCCTTAAATGTTAGCGGTGTATATGCAAAACGAAACCATCTTTGACCACCCTACATGGATCTAACTTCATGTTTTGCTTTTTATTCAATTCAAATGCTTCATAGACAATGAATAGAAACCCTAGATGCAGGTTGGATCTTATCACTTCAAAATCGTTTTTGTAGAATGTGGCAGTAAATCATCATATTACCTGAGTTGTTGTTCCCACAGGCAACCATGAAGATAGACCTCACGCCCTGCATCATCTGAGCATTGTAGAACTGGAAGTTTGACATTATTCCATCTATGCAGCTTATCATCAGCATGGCCTGCCCAAAACACGGCCCGTTGCAGAACCCGCTCGTCGAATTACTTGTATTATTTGTATTGTTCGTACTATTTGTAGCCCCATTGAGCCCCAATGTTGCCATGCAGTTCAAAATAACCTACTCCAAAAAAAAAAAATCGCTCACAACAAATCATTAATACAGTGATTCTTCCTAAACGTATCGTTTGATTACCGTCCGGTTATCGAAGCAAAGTGCTGCTCTCGCAACTATTTGAATGGCATCCTGGCCTTGCTGACCTTGAGCTGCACCATTTCATCCAAAACTTAAGAAGTTCCAATAATTTTTTTCGAGAACATTGAAGAGAAGAAAATAAAGTGCTGAACCTTTGCAACATAAAGCAGCTAAGTAGAACAAGGCGAAAGCGAAGCACAATTGCTTGAAAGAGAAGTTAAGAGCCATGAAGAACGATTGCCGAAAAGAATCGCACTTAGATTATGTTCCGAAGTTGCGTCCATATATAGATGCTGAGGAAGTCATGTGAAGAAACTATAGCAGCAAGACAAATCATTTTAGGTTGTTTATTTTCAAAGAGACTTACTAAACTAACTTGGTAGGTGGTGATGAACTGCTTGTCAGTTGTGCAAGGGCACACTGTTTCGATCTTTAATACTATGTATATGGAGTAGTTCTGGTTGTTTATAGTTTGATGTGTGGCAGGATCAGTTGGTGCACTGCATCACCAACTTCGACTAATTCATAGACTTTCTCACTTCCTTCACTTCCAAAAGTTCAGACATCAACCAAATCTATGCACCCTGCTCGACGAATGCTATAGTCACATTGATTTAAATTGTAAATCTTTGTGTGTTTGGTTGACAAGATAATACAAATCAACTGTAATAAAGTTTCAACATAAGTTTCAATAATGTTCTTGAGGCTAGAACTCGACTAGGTTAACCAGTTGTCGATCCATCATCGATGAAAAAGTGACTTGATCCTATTTGTATCTAGCCTTGGCTAAAGTGCTCGGCTGAAAATTTTTGTGGATTGAATTTGGATGAGCAAGAGTGTGACTCAGCTTGATTGGGTAAATATTCGACAGAAAACCAAACTTGCTCAAATCTGACCAATCATCCTAACTCAGAACTCTTTCTTTTTTTAATTTTTCAAAAAATGATGAGGTTTGGGGTAGGATTAAGTCAATTCAGGAAAATGGGTCCGACAAACTTGCATGGCATCACATATTGGTGTTAAATGCATGCAATATCTTTTAGTTGGTCATCTTCAATGGCTGCTGTTAAAATCATGTTGCTAGTTAAGATTAGGTTGCACCGAAACATAGATTAAAAGAACCTAAACTCCACTTATAGTTCCAAAATAAAATTAGGGTTTTTTATTGTGTACACCTAAAATGTTAGGAAATTTAGTATATTTTCACATAAATAACTATTATATACGAAATTTTAGAGGATTTTTATTTCAGAGATGGACATGCAAATTCAAAACAAATATATAATTATGCTCCAAACCAAATTAATCGTGTTAAAAAGTCAAAGTCAATATTAAAAAATGGAGCCATTTATAGGGTTAACTAAGTCCCAAAATAAGTTCGTGTCAAGGGAATTTATAACTCACTAAATTCAATAAAAAATCGCTCCGAGATGAGCCATGAGATTGGTGACCGCAATATGTTTATAACTTAGTCAATAATCAAAGTGCTTATGAATATTTTATTTCTCAAAATACACTTTCGAAAAATCCAAAATTCAAAATAGTCATTTATGAGAAATGTGACAGATGAGATCAAAAAATCTTAGCTATATTAAATTGCCTCCGTCCATTATAAATACCAAAATATTGATTAAAATAAAGAACTAATTTTTTAAATTTCTAATTTAATTTTTTTCTATAATTGACCATGACGTTATAATGATCATTGTCGAAGAATTTTCAATGATTTGTTTACAATATTTCTCTTGTAACTTTGACGAAAAGACACCTAACATATTGTGATCTCAATTCGAACTAAAATTGATGGTAGAGCCAGCTCTCAAAACACATATGACATTTTTCGATTTTTCAGAACTATATGCAAACATTCCAAAACTTCAATGCACTTAACTTTTTGTCCAATGGTCGAGGCACATCAAACATTTATTTACAAGTAAAAATCTTTGTTCAATATCTTTTGAAATGGAAGTACTCAATTAGGTTGGATCAGCTGCGTGATAATCTTAGGCAACAAGATTAATATGTCAAATACAAGTATCATTAGTGGCATTTAGATTTGTTGTATTAAGATATTTTTGCCTGTATAGTCCATGCATAGTTACGCAAAAAGTGAGAACAACAACTTTTTAATATGTGCAAACAATTTTTCATATATTAATTACATATATAATCTAACTGCATTACTTATTTTTAATGATTTTTTTATTATATATCAATCAATGCCTATAAATAAAATTCTTTCTAAAAAAGCGTAAGCTTGCCAAAGTAAGAAAAATGATTCATTTGTCTTCATGTCTAAGAAAGGGTACATATACTAAAAATTGCAAATAAAAAACTTTTTTTTGTTAAAAAAACGCAGAAAAATACATCTTGCTATATTTGGGTTCTAAATAAAAGCACGTGGAAAACACTGTAGATTGCCAAAAGTTCACCCGGCAAATTGCTCTTTGACACGTGGGATATTGGACCCACACATAAGTTGCTTAAGTATGGGGGTGGTGCATGCTCTGTTTTTGGGATAAATTGAAATATAAATTACCATGAAATATAAAATTTGAAGTTAGACTTTGTTGAAAATTGAATTGAGAATAATTTTCAAAAATATAAATTACAATTCAAAATTTAAAATTTTCTCCATCATTCTTTTTTTTGTGAATATTCCAATAAATTACATAAATAAATATGTATGATTAGATTAAATTAATTGTGATAATACAGTGAACCATCGAGTCAATTCAGTAAAGGTCGAATTGGTTCAGTTAGGATCAAATTTTTAAAAAATCCATTATATAGAGGTAAATATATTTCAGAAGATAATTATGTTAAATCTTCTAAAAATTGGGAATTTTATTCTTATAAAGAACAATTCATTAAGATATCAAAAAACTTATTTCTATCTCTTTGGACGGCCTCTTTAGATTATGAATTCTATGATTCTTTTCTCTTTTAAATATTATTATTCTTTATTTTTCAAAAAAGCGATACTATTTTAAGTTTCTAAGACGTCGCTGCACTCCGACGGTCCCTCTTATAGTGTCTCCATTTTGTAGGTTAGGCAAAATGAACCAATCCAACAGATCTACTTTTAAGGAGTCTCTTGATTCAAAACTGATGATAAATTTGACTTCATTAATAGTGATATTTTTATTGAGACCTGCTCCGTCATTTGGTTGCATATCTAAAACACCATTTGATTCGGGATCAAAGCCAAGATCAAAATAAAAATCAAGACTAAAATATAAAAAAATAATTTTAATAAAAAATTTGATGTTTTGATGATAGTCTGATTAGTGAATGGTTTAAATTTTTTTAAATCTTTATGTCCTTAGGTAATTATTAATTGAAATAAAAGAAATACAATAATTTATGTTTTTAAAATAAAATAAAAATAAGGTTACTATTTTTTAAATATTTAAATAATAAATTAAATAGGATAATTTTAATTCTCATTTCAAATCAAATACATTAAAAAATCAGTAACACCGATATACTTGAGGGTTGTTTATAGCAAGATTTTAAATCTCGGCTAAAACCGAACCATTTCGGTTGAGCGCCTTGCGGGCGGGGCGAGAGCAATGCGCGGGGAGCTTGCTCAACAAGCTCACGGAGCAAGCGCAGCACGTGGTGAGCTCATGCCTACTTCATGCCCAAGCCCGTGCCCTCGCCGGCTTGGCCCCTATGCCCTCGCCAGCCTACCGCCGCTCCCTTGCCCACCTCACGCCCTCGTTGGTTTGGTCCCTACTCTCGCGAGATGAGGCCGACCTCGCATCTGCGCTAGCACCATCACTAGTCCAGTTTCGACGCCCTCACCGGTCTCCACCAAATACTGTTCACGTACATGGGACTATTCACGTAACTGTTCATTATTTTAAAAATTTTTAAATATATTATAATTTTTTAATTTGAAGTTAAAAAATAATTAAAATAAAGTTAAATTTTTGTCAGAATATAATTAATAAATAAAAAATTATTTTGGTTGAAACTAAAATGGAAATGATTTTGATCGAAACGCATTGATTTTTTTGTTCACGTGTATGCGTGTATGACCGTTCCACCGAAAGCAAAGCCAAAAAAAATTTGTGTTGGTCTCACCTCCATGTGAATCGCTGTCACGAGATCGCGCAAAACTAGTTATTTTAGCTCGTATGTCTATAAATATTCATCTGGATCATTCAGGTACTGAATTCATAATTCCACATCCAGATGTTTCAAACTCAATTGATGATGATTAGTTGTATTACGTTATAATTAATAAATTATATATGTATCAAGTATATTTTAATAGTAAGTTAAATTTGCTTATATCAATTTTTAACTTTTTAATCATATTTAAATTATTTTCCATAATTTTTTTATATAGTAATATATAAAAATAGTGGTTAACTATCAAAATTAATTTTAATTAATTAAAATAATATTTAAAATTGTGGTAAAATTAATTATAAATTCTTTCATAATTTTTAAATTTGTATAAAAAAATTTAAAATTTTATTATATTTTTAATTTGAAGTCAAAATATAATCAAACTTTGGTCAATATACAATTAATAACTAAAAAAATCTTTCAGCCAAAATTGAAACCGAAATGGCCGAAACGTATCGGTTTTTCTAGGTACTGAAACCGAAATCGAAACCGAGACTTCCCTTGGAGATGATGCGGAAGTGGGAAACGAGACTTCCCTTGGAGATGATGCGGAAGTGGGAAACAAATAGAGGAAAAGAGAGAAGGTTGCTGCTGCCAACTTTAAAAAAGAAGGTAGAATTAAGAAGTTGTAGCATCCAAGATTCCTTTTGCCACCAATTGCAGCACAAAAACCTCTCAAGTCTTTTTAATGCTAATTTTTTCTTTCACTAATGCAAGGTTTGTTTTTGTGAATATTGAACACAATTAATCTTTCAAGATAAGAGTAACTGTAGCTTCTTGTAGTTTGGCCGCATATAATTTGACCTCTTAAAGTTTGGTCACATACAGTTCAGCCTCCTGCAAGTCACTAATTTGTAACTCGGATTACAACCACCAGAAGCTCGGCTATTGCACTTAAGATCTCAGCTTTGGGCCTAAGCATTCATTTAAGGTACAAGCTTTTGATTCTATCCAAGGCATCAAGTCTCAACTCTAAGCCAAACTACAAGGCCCTCGGCTTTACCTGAGGTACTAGGCCCTAGCTTTAAGCCCAAAACCCTCGATTTCACCCAAGCCACAAAGCCTTGGCTCTAAACTAGGCCACAAAGCCCTCGCTTCTACCCAAGACATCGAACTCTGATTGTAAGCCAAGCTACCAAGACCTCGATCTATATGAGGTATATGCTCTCGACTCTGTGCCAAGTACAAATACCTTGTTTCGCATAAGGCATAAGACCTCGACATCAAGTTAGGTACAAAGATCTCGTTCCGCATAAAGTACAAGACCTCATTCTGCAAGAGGCACAAGACCTCGATTCCATCTGAGGAGTAAGACCTCAGTTTCATTCAATACACAAGGCTTCAATTTCCTGCCAGGCATAAAAACCTTGTTTCACATGAAGCATAAGACCTCAACTCCACACTAGACATAAAGATCTCATTTCATATGAGGCATAAGACCTCGGTTTCACACTAGCTATGAAGACCTCATTCCACACGAGGCATAGGACATCGGTTCCATCCGAGACACAAGATCGTGGCTTCATGCTAGGCATAAGACCTTGTTTCACATGAGGTATAAGACCTTGGCTCAGTGTCAAGTACAAAGACCTCATTCTACATGAGGTGTACGACCTCGGCTCCATTAGAGGCATAGGACCTTGGCTCTATGCTAGATACGAAGAACTCGTTTCACATGAAATATAAGATCTTGGCACCATGCCAAGGATGAAGACCTTATTCCATATAAGACATAAGACCTCGGCTCCACGCTAAGTACAAAGATCTTATTCTACACAAGGTATAAGGCCTCGGTTTCGTGCCAAGCATGAATACCTCATTCATTATGAGGCATAAGACCTTAGTTTCATCCGAAGTGTAAGATCTCGGTTCTATCTGAGGCACAAGACCTCGACTATACACTATACATAAGGCCTCAGATATATGCCAGACACAAGACTTCAATCTGTATGAGACATAATACCTCGACTCTATCTGAAGTGTAAGACCTTGACTCCACGCCAAGCATAAGACCTCAGTCCATATAAGATATAAGACTTCGACTCCATACTAGACACAAGACCTTGGTCCATATGAGGTATAAGACTTTGGCTCCATGCGAGGCATGAAGAGCTCATTCCAAACGAGCCATAAGACCTCAGCTCTATGCTAAACACAAACACCTTGTTCCACATAAGGCATAAGACCATAACTCTGTGTCAAGTATAAAAATCTCATTCCACATGAGGCATAAGATCTCAGCTCCATGCCAAGTATTGTGAGGTCAATTTCGGCAATCCAAAATTATGGAGATCCTAAGAAGCGAACTTGATGCACAAATCAAAGTATATTATTTAAGTGTGCTATTAAGTATTGTGGGTATATTGACTTTCAATAGATGCAAACCTCTATTGTTAATTATCCTGATGATTGTCAAGAATATCCTAAAGCGAGAAACCTATCTAATAAAATATAGATATAAAAAAGAATAAAAAAATACGATATTGATTAATTTGAGAAATGGTACATGGCTTAAGTAAAGGTATGGCCTCACTTTATAATTTAACAGATTTAAATGCATAAATGACATCAAATGGGAAATGAGAATAGGAAGAGTTCGATGTTTGTTGTTGCCTCACTCCCATGTACTAGATTGTATATAGTCTGACTCAAATGAGTCTTGATTTGACCCTTAACGGATGTTGATAATATGGCTTGAATTTAGGGTGTAGCAAACTATCTTGACTTGTGTTAGTTGTCCCTGCTGAGGTTTGAGACATCATCCAATAAGACAAGGAGAAATTAGAGAGGAAGTGGGAAGAGCTTGATATGCGTTGCCACAAAGCCCTCATGCACTAAACCAAGTGAACTTTGACTTGAATGGGTCTTCAGGTTGATCTTCAGTAAGTGTTGATAACATGTTGATGGCTATGGCCAACTGCCTTGGCTCATAGTATCATCAATAGTTTTAAGGTTGAATAGCTTAAGGGAACATTGCCAACTGCTTCGGAGATTAATTAGTTTGAAGGGTACATCAGCAATGACTTATAGAGTTAGCTAGCTTGAAAGGCACATTATCAATGGCTTTTGAGGGTTGATTAGCTTAAAGGATGATTGATGGCTTCAAGCATGTTATCAGTTGACCTTATTTGGAGAATGAGTATCGGCTGACTAACTAACTAAGATCAAGTCTATCTTTTGTCTTTTTGATTTGAAGGAATGATCAGCAGCTTTGACTTATGCTAACCATTTTCAATTTAGTAATTGATAGCCTATCTTGACTTATTATCAATTGAATTTGAGGTGTTATTGATAGTTTTGAGCTTATTGTTGACTGACATTATTTAGATAAGTGATTTTGGTCAATTGATTGAGTGAGTTCAAGCCTACCTTTTGTCCTATTTGATTTGAAAGAATGATAAATGGATTTGGCTTATACTAATGATCTTTGATTTAATAATTTACAACCTATATTGAATTATTGTCGATTGAATTGGAGGTGTTAGCGACAATTTTAATCTTGTTGTTGACTAACCTTGTTTGAATGAGGCATTCTAATTGACTAACTGTGTGAGATCAAGTCCACCTCTTATCCTATTTAATTTGAAGAAATGATTGACGGCTTTGTCTTATGCTAATAATCTTCGATTTAATAATTGACGACCTATCTTGGCTTGCTCTCAATTGAATTTGAGGTATTGTCAATGACTTTGAGCTTGTTGTCAGCTAATCTTGTTCGAATGATGCATTCTAGCTGACTTACTGAGTGAGTTTAAACCTACCTTTTTTCCTATTTAATTTAAAGGAATGATCAATGTCCTTATCTTATGCTAATCATCTTTGATTTAGTAATTGACGGCCTATCTTGGCTTGTTATCAATTGAATTTGAATTATTATCGATGACTTTAAGTTTATTGTTGACTAACCTTATTTGGATGAGGTATTTTGATTGACTAACTGAGTGAGTTCGAGCCTACCTTTTGTCTTATTTGATTTGAAGGAATGATTAGAGGTCTTGACTTATGCTAATCATCTCTGACTTGGTGATCGACGGTCTATCTTGGCTTCATTGTCGATTAAATTTAAAGTTTCACCAATGGCTTTGGCAACACAACCAATGGGACTCAATTTGACTCAATTTAATTTTGTTCAAACTTGCTTCAGTTTAGGTCAGGCTGGTAAAAACTCCCCCTTAAAATATGGATAGATGGGTTTTAAAAAAAAAATCAAAAATTACATACATGCTATCGCAATCTATGATACTTAAGAGAATGATCAATCAAGTAAGGAATCAAGAAAAAGGTTCAAGAGAAATCAAAATAAAAGTTTTGAAAAAATCATGTAAGAGTAACAATTCAAAGGTAGTCGAAAGGACCAATACTCGAGGATGTTAATCCAAAAGCATGAGAACCTGGCTCTAATACTGATTGATGACTCGCATTGGCAACCTTTTTTTTTGGGGGGGGGGGGGGGGGGGGTGTGTGTTTGAAATAAACATTCAAATATTATAATTTATGATGATAAATATGATTAAGCACAAATATAAATATGATAGCAATTTCAATCAAACTTCAATAAACCAAAAGTACAATATAATGTAAAGCAAGATAAAGAAAAGTGTGCCATAATTTTTATGTGGTTTAAAGACCAATTGCCTCTACTCCATGGCTCCTACCTCATTTTTGAGGACTTCAATCACTCCACTAGTGATGTTATTTTTTAAAACGAAGCCAAGCCTTTACAAACTCCACATTGAAGTGTCATTTTTTTGGGTGAAGCCAAATCTGTTGTTCTGTTATCGTAAAGTCACACCTGTATAACTGATCTCTCTAATTGAGAAGATTCACTCCATACCGGAGCTATTGTACTCTCTCACACCCCTAACATCTACAAGTGTTTACAAGTAGAAAAAGCATAAAAGATGATATATTTGAGCTCACTATATAGTCTCTCAAGATTGGGGACAAGAGCATTGGATATTTGCTTTAGATTGGAAGGTTTCGAGTATTCTTGGGCTAGTAGGCATGAAGGGCTTTGATCTCCTCTCTAGAATAGATATAAAGTTGTAAAAACTTGTTAAGAGAAGCTCAACCATACTTAGTTATACCTTATGAGTCGAACCTAACTGTTGGGAGTAAGATCTTACAGTTTGGTTTGCTCCAATGGTCAAACGATTAGTTGTTATAGTGTAGATTCAATCTAAAGTGGACATCTATTTGTCAATCAGACATCCGACAGAGAATAGAAGATAGGCTTTTTTACTTTTGTCAGATGTCTGATTTCAAATGGATGTTTGCTACACTGAAAATCGCTGGTTTTTTTGTCCCTACTGGACGTTCAGTATAATTGAGTGTCTATTTTAGTTTGGTAAGCTTTGTTAAGAGCTTGCTATTGAACTCCACACGATAAATGTGCTAAAAAAATAATCTCAAAGCAAATCTTCGACATGACTAAAATAAATGAAAGTTCTAAACCTATTAGTCTTAAGATGATCTTCCACTTTGAGCTCTTCGAGTTTTTTTCTTAATTTTTAAACTTCATCTTCAAATTATCATCACTTTAATTTTCAAATCATTACTTTCATCATTCAATGTGATTTATCTTGAGACTCAATCTTTCATAAACTTGGTTGATCAGTGATAATCTTGAAGCTTAACACAACTTACGAAACTTGTTAAATACTAATTTGATTATCATCAAAATTCAAAGAGTAATAAGAAGAGTATTTTCTGTCTGTTTAAGTTTAGAAACTTAAATTACCCAACCATTGTGATTCCAATTTAATTTCTAGTGAAGAAAAACCAAGTTTCATCCAAAGGTTTCATCCAATTTAATTTTGATAAAAATTAATAAAATATCTTTTTTAAAAAAATATGATCATGTAGAAAATGATGTTGAATGTCAATATACTTGGATTGAGAGTGCAAAACCAAATGTTTCAATAAATTGATGACACTAATATTATCACAATAGTAGAAATATTTAAAAAATATAATCAAAATCACTAATAGTTTGTCGCCTCATATATAATACTTGGGTAGAACAACTAGCGGCTACGTATTAAAATTTGGTAATAAAAAGGGCAACAAAATTTTGTTTCTTGGAGTTCCAAGAGATTACATATTTACCAAGAATTTGGCATTTGGTGCTAGTGCTCTTTCTATCTACTTTACAACTGGCAAAATCAATATCACAAAAGCCAATCAATTTAAAATAATCACTTTGGATACATAAGACCTAGATCTAGTTACACTTAAGAAAAAAAGTATACATTTTATGACAACTAGATGTGATTTTCTAGACAAATCTTGAAATCTAGCATATAAGTAAAAACTAAATATAATATTTGGTTGACTTACAATAAGATACAGTAAATTACCAATTGTATTTTTATACCACTTTTTGTCAACTTTTTCACCTTTTTCATTTTTGTCCAATTTGGTAGAAATGCTCATTAGATTTCAATGGGTTTGGCTTGATCCATATCAAATTTCTTGAACAATTCTCTTACATACTTAGCTTGATTGATGAAGATTTCATCTTTGAGTTATTATACTTGGAGTCCAATAAAGAAATTTAGCTCATCGATTATGTTTATCCCAAACTCCTCTTGCATAGTATTAGCAAAAATTTCACACAAATTTTCATTAGCAGAGCCAAAAATGATATCAGTGATATAAATTTACACCACTTGTAAATCATTTGAATTGATCAAATTAAATAATGTAGAATCAAATTGACCCCATGAAAATTCTTTTGAAATCAAGAAAGAGCTAAGTCTCTCATATCAAACTCTTGGAGCTTACTTTAAACCATACAAAGTTTTATTAAAACATGATTTGGAAACTTGAAATCCTCAAATCTAAGTGGTTGTTCAACATAAATCTCTTCAAATAGAAAATTATTTAGAAATACACTGTTGACAGTCATTTAAAAAATCTTAAAATTTTTAAACTATACAAAAATAAATAATATACGAATAGATTCCAAACATGCAACTAGTGCAAAAGTTTCATCAAAATCGAGACTTTCTACTTGGTTGAAACCTTTAGCCACTAGTTTAGCCTTGTTTTGAATCATAATACCATTTTTATCTGATTTATTCCTATAAGCCCATTTGGTACCAATAATTGAATAACTATTTGGCTACAAATAAGTTCTCATACTTAATTTTGCTCAAATTAAGTAAGTTTATTTTGCATTATAAGGATCCAACTTCCATTCTTTTGAGCTTCATTAAATTTATTGGGCTCAATTTAGGATAAAAAATAAGATGATGAAGATTGTATTTCACAGCATGAGAACTTTTACCCATAGTTCAACATCACCTAATATTTGATTTTTTTGTTGAACCTATATACTTTGGGTAACTCTTTGTTGCCTTCATGTTCCAATGGTTCACCTGCCTGGCCATCATCACCCTTTTTCTTAGATCTATTGCTTGATTTATTATCATTTTGCTAAAAAATCTTTAATTTTTCCATCTTCTTGGAGATCTCTATATCATCTTTAACAAGATTTTTCTCCAAATAAGAGTTAGTCTTATCAAATGCAATATTTGTGGATTCCTTAATAACCATAGAATTTTTATTGAAAATCCTATAAGCTTTTGAGGTCGAGGAGTATCCAAAAAAAAAAACTTTCAAAAACTTTTGAACTAAATTTTAACAAAAAATTTTTAGTATTTAAAATGAAGCAATTGCATCCAAATATATCAAAGTATGCAACATTTTGTATCTTACCATGCCACAATTGAAAAGGTGTTTTTGAGAATTGGACGATTAGTGATTCTAATCAAAATGTAGTATGTCATGATAATAGCTTCTATCCAAAAAAAAATTGGTTACGGAATATTCATTAAGCATGGTTCTTGTAATTCCTTAAAGAGATCTATTCTTCCTTTCAACTACATCATTTTCTTGTGTTATGTGAGCTACTGAACAATTATATTCAAACCATTTTCAATGAAATGGTTTTCAAATTCACCTTCATGATTACTACCAATTTTAGAAATCATGCAATTTTTTATTTTAAACTCTTTTATAAAAATCAGTAAATGTTTCAAAAAATATTATTTTTATTATCAATAAATAAGACCCAAATAAAGTGAGAGAAATCATCTACAATAACTAAGACATAATTTTTACCTCCTAAATTTGTAATCCTAATTTTTCTAACAAGTTTAGGTGTATAAGTTATAGCAGTTTGGTTCTTTTCATTGTGTTCTTTCCTTGATAAGAAGTCTTCACTTACTTTTTCATTTGGCATGTATCACAAATTTGATATTTGGTGAACTTGCCTTTGGATAGGCCCCTTATTAGCTCTTTTCAGTTGACTTTCACAATTCAATTCATGCTAGCATGTCCTACTCTCTTATGTCATAGGCATTTATTATTATCATGAGGTACAAAATATCTCTCATTCTTGAGATCATTTTGTTTAATGGTATAGATATTGTCATCTCAGTGACTAATAAAAGTAATAGCATTACTTTCATCATGTCTAATTAGGCATAGGTTTGATTTAAAAAGAACATGAAGTTTCTTATCATGTAGTTGACTAATTAAAAGAAGATTATGTATAAGGCCTTCAATAAGGAGAACATTCTTAATTAAAGGAGAGTCAATCAAAACATTACCTATACCAATAATTTTATATTTACCATTATCACTGAAAGTTACATGTCCTCTATCTTTATCTCTCAAACCTTGAATAATAATGGATTTCCTATATGTGTCTTGAGCATCCACTATCAAGGAACCACTTTTCATTTTAATTGCTAGAATGGAGACAACTTGAAACAAGAATATTTAAAAATCTAGTACCCACAAGAATTATTGACTCAAACTTGTTAAAAATAAAATTTCTATTTCTAATAAGGTTCAATTATCTAAAGTACACAATTCTAACAATAAAACTTCTCTTGGAGACAGTTCAACAAAAACACAAATATTTAAATAAAAATTTAAAACAGTAAAATAAATACTTATCTTAATTATTTTAGCTAAAGAATGATCATGAAACTTATCACATTTCAAAATGCATTGGTAATATAGGTCTCAAATTTTGATTTTGCTATTACTGAGAATTTTCCACTTGGTCTAAAAGGTGCACGAGATATCTGGAAGTGAATGTAAAAGTCTTTTTATTAGGCGTAGGATATGCTCATTCTAACAATTTTTTATTTATCTTCACATATACCTACAAGAAAAATAAAATATTTTATGAGTTTTTAATTAAAAATATAAATAAATATAGAAAATTGAGAAAATTGATGGAGACCTACTTGCCATCTTTGACGGAAGAGGACCTAAAGGATTCTCCCTAATCCCCTTTAGATTTTCTAAGTGATGAAACTATTTACTAATAATGATAATGAGCTTTGATCTAACCTAGATACAATAAAAAAAAGAAAAAGAAAAGAGAAGAGAAGGAGAAATAAAGGAAAAGAAAGAGCATGGTGACAACACAGAACCCTTTTGGCTCCCTAATCATGAAGCATTCCTTCCTGAAGATTGATCTCATGAAGGCTTAAACTCTTATGCCTTGATTATTTGTAACCAAGAACTCATAGTTGATTACTTCACCATATAACTTGTTGATGTCTTTCAGGGGAGGAAAAAATTTGTTTATATAGCTATAATAGAGGTCTTGAATCATTTGGATAGGCGATGCGAGACTAATAGAGCTGGATTGATTAGGGCAAATCAATGGTTTGGATCTACTAAAAATTTAGAGTTCTGGATAATCACAAATAGTTAGTCAAAGTTTTGGTTCAATTCTAGATTTTTTTTGGGTTGTTGGAAGGGTTTAGGTAAGTGGGGATCATTGACTGAGATTAAATTGATTTTTGAAGTTGATGAAAGAGAGAATTATTTATAAATTTCAATAAAAAAGTGGGCCTCACCGAAAAGTGGCACACTAGTTAGTTGGCATGTCTTTTGGGTTGTATACCAACTAACCGGTGTGTATTTTGGTCCATGTGAAATTGTCCTACATGCTAGCTAGTTGGCGTGTGAAATTGTATTATTTATTATTTTTTATCTTCTTTATCTTTTTTTAACACAAGGGTCCAATTTTGTTATTCTTGGGAAAGAAAACTAGGTTAAATAACAAAAGTTCTCAATCCAAAATAGGAAAGAGAGTTAGCCCAAGTTTCAACCTAAGTTACAATTTTATTCAACTAAAAATAGCAAGGAATTTTGAGAGATTTTTTTAGTTAAACTGATGAAGAATTTTTAGTTGAGGAATTTTCAATCCAAATAACAAGGAGTTGGGTCAGCTCAGGGTTGTGTGGTGAAGTTTAAGAGGTTGAAAAGGAAAATACCTATAGTCATCTCTAGATAATCCCAATAATTTAAGTATGATAAACTTTTGGTGGCTAAATAAATTTGGATTTCTTAGCATTAGGAAGCATCCCTTAGTTACCCAATTTTTTTAAAAATTAGTATTTCTTTTTAACGGAACAAATAGTGGAGACATATTCATGTTGGCAATAACAATTAGTTTTAATTTTGAAGTTTTTGAATTTGATGATTTTACAAAAGTTGATTTTGTTCATTTGGATTCTGAAGATGAGATAAAATCAAGTCCATATTTAGTTACTACATTATGTTAGTTTTTCAAAATATTATTCAAGGTGTTGTTGCAATGGAAGAAGTTTTTTAAGATCTTTTTGAAAGCATCAATATTTTCCTTGAAATCACATGAAGATTTAAAGATTTCAAAGAGTCAAAATTACTTTCAAGTAAAATCATTTTCTTTTTCAATGAAGTGTACTTAAAAAAAAATGTTTTTCATGCTTATAACATTATTTCTCAAATGATTCTTGCGATTCTTCAAAAGATAAACCACTTAATTTATCATCAATAACCATAGAACAAATGTTTGCAATCTCCTCGTGGGATGATACTTCATCACTTTCACTATTAGTGTCATCTCATGTAGCTATTAAAGACTTTTTCCTTTTCCCTTTGATCTTCTTGCCTTGAGGATTGAGTGGACAAGTAGCCTTAAGGTGTATGGTTTCTTGCATTTAAAATATGTGGAAACATTCTCATCACTATCATTATCATTCTTCTTGAACTTTCTTGGCATGTGCCTCTTCTTGAGGAACTTGACAAATGTTCTTGTCATAAGAGCAAATATCATCATCACTTGTTTGCTCATCCTTCTCATCACTATTATCCCTTTCCTTGTGTGGAATCCTCTTTGTCTTCTTGCCATTCTCACTTTCAGTAGTTCTTCTTATCATGGTCATCTCATGTGTTGATAGTGATCCTATAAGCTTCTCCAAGAATAGAGCTATGAGATCTTTAGTTTTTTGTATCACAATTACCTTTGGCTCACAAGACCTAGGAAGACAACCTTGCTCACCATTTTAGGGTTAGTATAAATTTTTCAAAAAATTTTAAATTATTGACAATAGTAGTAAAATATGTAAACATCAACAAAATATTTCACTAAAAAGCATCCTAAATAGCTCCTATTGGTGAAACAAATTTTTCAAATTTGACTTTTTGACTTGGGTAGTCCTTTCATGGGTAACAATAAGGGCATGCCAAATCTCATGAGCAGTATTGTTGGGATTCGTAATGAAAGGTTCACAAATCATCTTATTCTCAAATAACACAAAAAATGAAAAGTAATGTAAGATAAAAAAAAATAATAACAAAAGATATAACAATATACGTGATTTACCCAAAATCGGATTACATCCATGGGGAGAGCAAGAGATCCACTGTCAAAAGACTTTACAAGAGTTTATCAGAAGAACTATACTCTTTATTATCCAACTAAACTCTTTTATCATGTCTCGGCAACACCTCTATCTTCAGAAAAAATCTCCAAGAGAACACCACAAGAAATCACCACGAGAGACCACTGAGAAGCACTAGAAAGACCTACATACAAGAGCCTATACTTTTCTCTTTCTATTCTCTCTATTCCTCTCTCTATTTCTCTCTAGTTCAACCTCAATACTACACAACACCTAAATCTTATGTATTACTAAAATATTTATAGGCCCTTATTGAGTCTGAGTTTTACTCTAATTATAACTCCTAATATTACATAATAAGTATTCAAAATTAATTATAAGTCTGAATCCAACTTTGGATTTTTACTTTAACTCAAACTCTAATCTGAGTTCGAGACATCCAAAACTCAACAATCTCCACCTTGGCTTAAACTCGGGCATGCTACTATCACGAAGCTTTAGCCATATCTCTCATCCAACCCCTCCCCTTGGGCTACTAGCTTATTCAGCTAATCACAAGATGTGAGCTTGAATCAACCTCAAATTCACTCTTCATGTCTACAATCTTGTATTTTTGAAAGTTTTTCAGGTGACTTGTATCTGCTGCTATAGTAAAAGTAACTCAAGAAGAATATTTATCTCCTATGAAATCACTCCAATTATCATGTTTCCTCTTCACCACCATAGCTATAATAACTCTACCTACAATGGTGTTTCTTACTAATCGATAAATATTGTTGTACTTATCTCCTTTCATCAGGATTCTAATACTGCATATCACTTTCATGACTCCATTTCTCACTGAATAATTACAACCTTTTAAGTCTAGTACACCAAGTGAAATTAAATTGTTCTGCATCTTGAGAACATGTCTCACCCTAGTAAGAGTACGAATCGCTAAATCAAACATCTGAATTTGGACCGTTCTTACACTAGCGATCTCACATGTTGAATTATCACCCAACCAAATAGTACCTTTCTTCTTATTCTCCTCATAAGAAGTAAACCAATCCTTCTTGGAGTAAATATAGTAAGAACTACTAAAATCTAAAATTCACTCACTAGAAGTATCGATTTCTGTGAATACTGTAAGAACGTCTCCATCCGCACTATTATCAAAAATATCATCCGCTATTGCTGTCGTTATATTGGAAGACTCTATCTTCTCACATTCAGGACAATACTGCCTAATGTGATCATACTTCTTACATGAATAATATTATATTTTCGTCTTCAATTTTGATTTAGACCGTTGTTTGTCTTCTCCACATTCTCTTAATCTCTCTTTCATGAGCACCAATCCTTCACCAAACTTCATATCAATATTAGAGTTTCTCCTTTTCTTATTAGAAAGAAGACTAACTATCATAACTTCCATCTTGAAAGTTTCTTTATCATAAAAAATTATGGTCACAATATGATCGTACGAAATAGGAAGAGACATTAGGAGAATCACCACCTTGTCGTCCTCTTCAAACCTCACATCAACTTTTTGCAAATCATTGATAATCTTATTGAAGATGTTTAAGTGATGTAATATAGTTGTACCTTTACTTATACGCAGTCTGTGCAACTATTATTTCAGGTAAAACTTTTTTGTGAGGCTTTTTGACATGTAAAACTTCTTAAGTTTTGTCTAGATGTCCACCATCGTCTCTTCATCAATAACATTGTACAAAACCTCATTAGTTAGATTTAGAATAATTAAATTTAATACTTTTTAATCTATTTCCTCTCAGTATTTATCACTAATCTTGGTCAGCCTCTTTTCGTTATCCTCTAATATCTTTTGTAAAACTTGATAAATAAAAACCGCCTTCATCTTTTTCTGCTATAAGGCAAAATTTATTTTGTCCTCAAACTTCTCCATCTCGAATAAGAGTTTTGTCGTCTTAGTTATTTGCTTCTAAGCTTTGATACCAATTATTGTGATTCGCTGTGAAAGATTCACGAATCACCTTATTCTCAAATAATACAGGAAATGAGAAGTAATGCAAGATAAAAAAAAAGATAATAAGAAAAAACACAACGATATATGTGGTTCACTCAAAATCAGGTTACGTCCATGGGGGAGCAAGAGATTCACTATCAAAAGACTTTACCAGGTCTATAAGAAAAATTATGCCCTTTATTATCCAACTAAACTCTTTCACCAAGACTCATCAATGTCTCCATCTTCAGAGAAAATCTCTAAGAGAACATCACAAAGAACCATATGAGAGACAACCGAAAAGTACTAGAAAGACCCACATACGAGAGCTGATACTCTCTCTCTTTCTATTCTCTCTATTCTCTCTAGTTCAACCTCAATATTATACCTCACTTAAACCCTATATATTACTAGAATATTTATAGATCCTTATCGAGTCTAAATTTTACTCTAATTATAACTCCTAATATTACATAATAAATATTTAAAATTAATTATTAGTCTAAATTTAATTTTGAATTTTTACTTTAATTCAAACTCTAATCCGAATTTGAGACAACCAAAACTCAACATAGTATTACATCCAATAATACAAGAGAATTCACTATGAGAAAGAGAGTAATGAAAAGTATTCATAACATGAGCATTTGTAGATTATAATTATTTTTTCCCTCTCATCTATTTTATTAGTAGACATGGGTACTCTAAGATCATCTACTTTTCTGATGGGTTTAGAGTACTCATGGTCAACTGCATCTCAAATATTTTTTGACGGTACAAATGAAGGATCTAATATGGTATTTTCAATAGAAAAAATTACTACCATTAAAGAATGAGAGGAGCGGGGGGTGGGGGTGGGGGGGGCTTGTGGGTTTGTTGAGAGTATATTGGTTGACATAAAAAAATAGATCGAAGAATTTTTACGAGGTTAATCCTAAAATATGAGAACCCATATTCTAATATTAATTGCAAAAATCAAATAGTAATTTAAGGAGTGAACTAGGTTTTACAATAACTATTGTAAGTTTTAAAAAGTAAAATACCCAATTTCATGACCAAGCAACTCAATGAGATAATTTCGATCTAAATCAATCAGGCCACCAAAAATACAATAAAAGAGAGGAGTAAGGAGAGAGTACATCAAATATTTGCATGATTTAACATCGAGTTGCATCTACTACACAATCTTTGCATCAATCTTGAGAATTTCAAGTTTTCTTTAGATTATTATTTTATTTGGATGAAACCACACTCTTACAACCTCTTTTTCAAATTGATTAAGCATCGTTGAACAACAAGCCTCTCTCTCACACACTCCTAATACCCTACAAGTGGTTACAAACAATTTGGAAGTCAAATATAAATTTTTTCTTATACCAATAGCCTTTCAAAATTTGAGCACAAATGGAAGAAGATTTGAAAGTAAAAAAAAAAAAATCAATTTAGAGATGAGGAGACTAGAAGGCCTTTAGGAGCTTAATTATTTCTCAAAAAAGGTCAAAGGATATAAAAGTTATAAACAAAAGAAGTCTCAAGCCTTGTTTACCAGTTGCAACAAAAACTATCCTTCAAGAATAAATCCAAGCCATTTCTATAAGATTCAGACAACCAACCTCATGTCTAAATCTTTTTCAATGATCAAAAATCTAACCATTATGTTTTGTCCTAATTTGCTTGATCGATCAAACTAACCAATTCAAGTGACTAAATACAACTGAACTCTGAATTTGGATGACCAAACTTTGCAAAATCAAAAGCCAAATTTTATGTATGATAAGATTGAACAACCAAACTACTTTATTTGGTCAATGAACTTGACAAAAATTCTACTGAAGATTTAGCTACAAACTTCGATTATTTGACATATTATAAATTAACTTACGTAGATATAAATATAGGTTGTTAAAGTATTTTCAAGTTAATAGAGGTATCAAATAAATAATTCTAAAACTTCACATTCAAATCCCTAATTTAACAAATACAAATAAAAGTTAAACCTAATTAATTGAGTTGATATGTTTAAGCATATTTGAAGTCATCATTATTATGCTCAAATCTTGTTCATTGATACATTATAAAACTTTCATCAAAATATCCATCACGATATGAATGGATTTTGATTTTATTTTAATTCTTGATTATGTTATAAGTAACGATAACTAGGAAAATATTTTTTAAGTTTAACTTTATCATAATCAAAATCATATAGGGTACTAGCATTTTGATGTAGGACAACTACATTCTTTTTACAGTAAAATTAGATATCCAGTTCAAGTTGAATTCCAACTCCAATTAGGATCTGTCAAGATTCGTACAGCTATAGTCTGAAGGTCATATCTCCTAAGATATTGATCTAAATTCAGCAAATAACTATCCGTTGAAAATTTGATATCAATTTATACAAGTCTTTATTTACTATTTTGGATAATTTGGACTTTGTATTAGGCCAAATTAAGATTTATTTATCAATCCAAGTCAATAACAGTCCTAATCCAATAAGGAATAGAATTTATATATCTTTTTTTAAGATATGTTAAGTAGAATTCTTAGTGGAGTTTAAGTCCTATTTTTAGTCTACACTAAGTAGGACTCTAAGTTTATTAAAGAGCTATACATACAGCCCAAGGTTGTAACAAAAGCGATTTTTTCTATCAACAATATTCTCTTATTTTGGATTTATTCCCTTTTTATCTTTCTTGTGGATTTAAGGATCTATTATGATGAGACGACAGTGATCTTCTTCCTATCTCTCATGCCCTCCCCCCGCTGCATCAAGTGGTATCAGAGCGATGTTGTTCCTGAGCTCAACTCCATTGATCGTAGTTGGTAGTAACAACTCCATGGACAGTGATTTAGAATATTATCAAATTCGAGATTTGATCAAATAAAGTTTTCATGCTTCTATCATGGTGAGAAGACGGTGATTTTCTCCTTATTTCTCGTGCCCATTCTCCCACTGCATTACATTTGGTCAAGTAAACTTCGCCTTTGGCTTCTGAAGAAAAAGCTATTATTTAGGAGCACATGAAAAAAAATCTGAGTTAACAACTAAAGATAAGAAGCATGGTCCAACCATAGTTTATTATTATTTTTTTTAAAATATGGATGATCCTGTAAAATATCAAATTTAGAAATAATCCTTTTTAACATTCAAAATTACAAATAATCCTGATTTTTATTTTTACCTAAAATATTTATTTATATATGAATGAAATTAATCCTATTTAAAATTTTGTATTCTTTATGGGAATTATCTATCTATATTGATGTAATTTTATTTATATTGTATTTTTAGATTTATTATATTTTATATTTTTATATTATGTTGATTTTCTATTTATATAAAATTGATTTATTTATAACATTGAAGGTTAGTAGGATTGTCTAATAAACTTAACATTTTTAGAGGATGCTGATAATTTTCCTTATTTTTTAATCATGCAATTGTGCTGAAGCATTGAAGGAGGTAGGTCAGGTGCACCAATGTGATGATGTAGTACGAAGGAGCTCTTTTTTCACAGTTATGCGCAATTGATTAGGTCACATTGTTTCGGTTATTTAATTGAACAATAAATAATTAAATATTTTTTGAGTTTGTGGTTTTCATTTAGGTGATATTTGATTTGATCTCTAAACTCCAAAATTAAAATAATTAAAGAAATTAAAAACTAATTCTCTTAATTTTAATGTGTGATTCAATTTTAAAATTTCGAATCGAAGAAATTAGATAATTTCTTACGGATTTCCTTTTATTTTTTCCAGAAGATGTAATTGGTGGAGATAAATGATGGGTTCCAATTTCCTTTTTGGCTAAATTTTCCGGCTAGAATTGTAGCTTTTTCCTTGTGAGAAAGTTATCTTTCTATTTTGATCTTCCCATACCTTCAATTATTTGAATCTCCCCATGCTTGATCTGCACCTTCCGCGCTCTTGGTCCAAGCTCGTCTCCGCCCCGATTCCCTCTACATTACTAGTCTAAGTTTGTCTTTGACCCCGTTCCCTCTGCACTGCCAGCCCAAGCTCATCTCCAACCCCGCTCCCTCCACACTACTAGTCCAAACTCATTTCCGACCTCGTTCCTTCCGCATTGTCGATTCCTGAAGTCCACATTCATTGGTGGTCGTGATCTTGGCTTTACTCCATCTGTCTGGCTGATCTACAAGTTCTCCACCCTGACGAGGCCTTGTCCGCTAGATCTCCACCGCTCTGAGCTCCTATCAAACAAAGTTGCCACCACACTACTAGTTCCATGCTAGAGAGGCAAACTCTTGAGCAAATATTGGTCTTTCCTTGTTTCACCAGCCGATCTCCTTAGTCTCAACCTTGATGAGGCCTTCGCCATTGGATTTGGTCTGCTCTAAGCTCATCTCCTGCACTATGTCTGCCACATCAGTCTGATGATCAAAAAGCATCGTCGATCTCGCTGCACTCGACCCTGACCTTGGAGTTCCTTTCTTTCTAGTTGATCTCCCTGGATAGAGTAAGTTTCTAACATATGCTCTATTATGTTTCCTTTTTTTTTTATAATTTTGATGAGTAATGTGATGAAGCAACATCACCTTAAGGTCAATGTAAGCCTATTAAATAAGCATTTCTCATAAAATTAGAACTTATTTTTCATAACTAGGAGCTCAATGCTAATTGGCAAAAGGTAGCAGCTGGTCTACTTGTTTCTATTGGATCACACACACTTGATCTATTAAGTTTATCTGTGGAATATGCAAGTATACTGGAGGTTTTGTTATTTTTTTATGATGTCATTATAATTTATAAGCCTAAATTATCCTACAATCTTATTTTTTGATTGAATGGTTATCTGTAAATAGCCTGACAAGGAGTTTGTATACTCGGTGGTTGCTATATTTTACAGTTCAATCTGATACTCGAGTCATCTTCATTAGCTACATGCTAAGAAGTAAATTAATTTGTCAAAGTGCTTCAAGTTGAGGATGCTAAAGGATTTGACACTTGAGTCATCTTGCTTGCACTTATAAAGAATGCTTCAAACAGATCTTGGTGCCTCCTATAGAGATATTTTTATAATAATCAAAATGAAGAGGAATCTAGATATGGAACATTCTTTAATAAGGAGAGGGATGCTAATAACATTACAATTTTTTCTTAAATGTCACCTATAAAGCATAAGTGAAGATTTTTTGGATAAGTTGTATCTTTTTTATGCTTGAAAGGTTCGTATTGTCTTGATGCTTGAAAGGTTAAAAATACCCATTAAACTTGTTTAGAATGACTCTGTGACTTGTGAGTGAGAACATGAGGCGTAACTTTGTCTTTGTGTGAATTGTGGGTTGGCCACCAATTCTCATTTGATACTTTCTCATTCTTGAATTATTATAAACTATGTTTATCTTGCAGGTTTATTATTTTCATCTCTAGTTTATTTCATTTGGCAAATTTAATCCTTGTTTTGACTAATGTGTGAATACTAGATGAACGATGATGAGTTAGATTTGTTGAGAATATAAGTTGCTGGATATTTATACTCGATAGCCACATGTTTGATAGTATGACTATTGATTAGAAGAAGAAGAACCCAACTAAATATTGAATCAGTATCCAATAGAGAGTCCCTTAGGAGTGACAATTTTTAGAATATTTTATATGGTGGTAGAAGTAATTATCTATACTATTTGAGGATGGATGGTCTCGTATTCATGCAATTGGTTAGTATGTTGCGAGATCAAAATCTTTTGTATGATACACAATATGTCACTATTGAGGAGCAACTTGCGATGCTTTTGTATTATATTGACTT
Source organism: Trichopus zeylanicus subsp. travancoricus (assembly GCA_005019695.1). NCBI lineage: Eukaryota > Viridiplantae > Streptophyta > Magnoliopsida > Dioscoreales > Dioscoreaceae > Trichopus > Trichopus zeylanicus. The sequence goes on along the minus strand of RXID01021458.1, from coordinate 185,578 downwards.
TCATTTAAGGAATAGAAGCATGAAAATAGTCTTTGTAAGGGTTGGTGAGACTGTTAATAGATACTTTAATGCATACCTCTGAGATATATACGGAATCAGAGATTAATTCATGTCTCAGAGAGTAGCTTTGATGCATCAGAGATCAATTTATGCCTCTGATATATATACGGAATCAGAGATCAATTCATGTCTTAGAGAGTAGCTTTGATGCATCCTATCATAGAGAACAACCTTAACTACTATTCCTTGATTTAAGGTATATTATTATAACTCAATGAAAATCTTTGCTTAAATATTTATCTTTAATATTTGATTGTATTTTATGTAGGATTGCATTAGACTAATTGATAATACACATGTGTATGCTAGAGTACCAGCCAACATGGTTGCATATTTTCATGGATGTAAGGGTGTCCCGCAGAATATCTTAGCAGCAGTTGATGCCGACATTAGGTTTTTGTATATTTCGGCAAGATGGGAGGGGTCTGCAAATGACTTCATGGTCTTGAGAGATGTTATTTTACGACTTCATCTCAGTTATCTGAAGCAAATAAAAGGTATTAATTTTGATTAATAGCTACATTGAGTATTAATGTATGTTGTGCTGATCAAAGTAACCTTCTTATAGGGATACTATCTTGTTAATGTCGGCTACTTAACAATGGCTAGATTTATTTCACCATATAGGAGTATCAGATACTATATGAAAGATCAATCCGGTCGCCCACTACAAAATGTGAAAGAATTGTTCAATTACAGACCTACATTCTTGAGGTCTAAAAATAGAACGTACGTTTGAAATTTTAAAAAATCATTTATGTATACTTGATGGAACTTTCTTTCTGTTCAGAACCCAAGTTAATATAGTTCTAACTTGTTGCGTCTTCCACAATTATGTCATGGTGATCGATTCAAATGATAAAATACTTCATATGGATGTGGATGTAGATGGAGAGGAAGAGAGAGAACCATCAGAAGAAAGTAGAGGATGAACCTTTCTATACTGGTCAGATAATCAGGGAGCAATATCAGGAGAACCTCTAGTGGATGCATTTGAGGGATAACATAGCAGCTGAAATGTGGGAGAATTATAATCATTGTTAGAACTTAGCTATGTTCGTGAACATGTTATTTTTTTTTTATCATTCTATGCAGGGATCAAACTATTTCGCTTCTTGAACATTCATGTGAATTGTGTTATGGACATACTATTATTATACTTATTTTTGTGTTTTTATGCATATTTTTATTATTATTAATTGTGTATGTCTTTTTTATACTTTTGTGCTAAAGAAGTGAACTTATTATATGGTATATGGACTGTGTGTTCTGCAAGCCTTTGTTTGCTTACCAAATCAGTTCCAATTGTAGTGTTTCGAAACTTTGTCTACATGCCATGAACATAGTTGATTTCTTTTGATGATTTACATCAGGATTTGGAATTATTGTTGCATTCATCAAGACTCAATATGTATCCATTTTAGGTATTTTTTTCGCATAGAATATATTGTTCAGTTTGTTTTAAACTTTAAGTTGTTGTAAAGAAACCAAATTGAATGGTGACACATACTAAATGTTGTGTGATTTCATATATTATGTGCACTGTTAATCAGTAGCTTCTAACTATTTGAGTTCAAAAATATGGTGGAAAATAATTATTAGTCTAGCTCTTATTTCCACATATTGCTTATAGGATCTTCATGTTCCTTATGAATGGTCTAAGTAGTTGATAAGTGTCCTTTTTTCATGTCAAAAATTTGTGTATACTTATGCGTGTCATATGATCCTTTATATTCATGTCAAGTGATATTTATAAAATATTTTCAGGATGCATTGCTATTTATTTGCTATAGGAGATGTTCGGGTACCTATACTACCTAGGCGAATTGTCATGATCAAGTCAATGATTTTTCAAGTAACTGATACAAATCTTATCTTACTTTTGAAGAGGCCATTGAAGCTCTGCAAGCTTACGAGGCAAAAAAAGGAGAAAAGATAATTGGAAAACCCGAGGAAAGACAAATTTCCAAGAAGAAATTTTTTTTTGTATTATCATATAAAAACATGTACTTCTTTTGAGTTAGAAGACTATTATATATTTGTATATTTTAATTTGAACAAAATAGACAATTAGTATTTTTTTGGTATAAGTTATATCTCCTCAGTTTTCCATAAGCTTAGTCTTGATGTGTACACTAATTTTAAAATTTTTGTCCCTTTTTTAAATATTTATTAATTATTTAAATTAATTTAATAATTATAATATTATAATTATTATAGTTACTTACAAATAAAATATTTTTACTAAAATTTTATATATTTCAATTTTATTACAAATTATTTGAAAAGAGAACCATAAAATTGTATTAAATAATTCAATAAATAGTTACAATTTACTTATATTACCCTCCATTTTTTTGGCCTTTTTGTATAATTTCATTCATTTTGAAATTAATTTAATAATATTACATTTTAATTTATTATATTTATCTAATAACTTACAGATAAATTATTTTTTAAAATAAGTATGTATTTTCTATGTTAACTAAAAATTATTTGACAATAGAACAATAAAATTATATTAAATAAATTCCTAATTATTTTTAGTTTACTAAAAACTATTTCACAAGATGACCACAAAATTATATGCAATAAACCCGTAATTAGTTACAATTTAATTTTATAACCCACTATTTTTAGGCCTTTTTAAAAAAATTATCAATTTTGTAAATTAATTTCACATATTTAATATTAAAATTAGTATACTTTCCCAATTACTTACAAATAAAAACTTTTTCAAAAAGTACGCAATTTTTTATTTATTAAAAATTATTTTAGAAGAGAACAACAATATTATATTAAATAATATAATTATATAACCCTTCATTTGTGCATTTTATTGAAAAATTTTATTACTTGTTTAAATTAATTTGCTGATTTTTATTTTGAATTAATTATATTTTCGTAATAAATTAGACATAAATTATTATTTTCTTACACAATATGTAATTTAATGAGCTAATTCTCAATTCCTATTCTAACCAAACACTAGGATTTGACAAATTTAATGAAATTAATTAATTCTATTTGTCAACTAAATAATGAAATTTTAGAATTTAATGAATTGGTTAAATCTCAATTCCATTAAAAAAAATACTCATTCAAACATAAAAAATTTTCCAATTCTCTTAATTTCTAGAAATTAGTCAATTTTCTCGATTCTACAATTTCGAATTCGAATTTAATCAAAACACCACCTCAGTAACATCTTAATCAATTTTAATTTTAGTAATTTATTGCACTCCATAAAAAACATATGTTTTCAAAAATATTTCGAATGTTTGAAAATTTTTCTTTACCTTTCCATCATATTTTGATATAATTACTTATTTTGTAGACTATGTTTGTTATTTTCTAATTGTATTTTAAAAAATAATTAAGCTTGCGTGAAGTTCCTTTCCTGTCCTGGTCACGCGCACTCATGCGTCCCTGGTCAAATTTAGATCATACAGTCGCATATTCACGGCTTAAAATGGATTCTGCAATCACAAATTTTTCCGAGCCCCCGAGCTCAATTTTAATTGATTTTGATCAAAAAAACTCTGAAATATTATTCCAAAAAATATGATTTTGTTCAATGTTTCCAAAAAATATCACAATTGATTTGAAGTGTCCCATCAATTATGTGCTAGATAAGGATCGGGCTAGGGATGGCCCCGGCCAGCCTGATTTCTTTGGAGCTGGCCCCAAAGTCGATATCGACCCGAGTACCTTCTATATCAAATTCGAGCCGAAGCCGAAGCCCAAGTATTCGGCCCTTACCATTTTGCCCCTTGACTTGTCTCTGGGAAGAACAAACAGCGCCTTTATAGGGATCCATAGTATCTCTGACGAAAACGCGATTGCATAGGAAATAATGGAAGTGGCTGAAGTGGTGGATCTCATGTAACTCATCCGGATACTTGGCGATTGTTATGCGGAAGCATAAATTGAATCTCAACAATAGTGAAACAAGAAATTATATCAAAAAAAGAACAGTAAAACAAGAATTTATAAATCAGAATACATATTGCTCAATTTAAAAACGTGCTTGATAAAAGAAATTGCAAACGGTGTTATTTTTAAATCAAACGACATGAATCGATGAATTATCTGAAAAGCTTAAGTCAATAAGATCTCATTTGATTTGAAATTAGAATCAAAATTAAAATTAACAAATCACTTTTTTAAATTAATAATTTTTTATTAAAATTAATTTTATAATAATTTAAAATTTTAAAAAATATTTAATTTTTTATAATAATTTAATTTAATAATGATATAAAATAAGTAATATTATTTTTATAAAAAAATAATTTTAAAAAATATTGATACCAATCTCAAATCAAATGGTAACTAAGGTTGGGTTTTACCTTTTTTTTTGTCTTTTTTATGTTAACATAGTGAAATCCAAACTTCCTTAGAGTTTTTGCATCTTATTTTTTATTTCTAAATTATGTTTCCAAAGTTATTTCGGCCCAGAATTTCTTACGTCCAAAAAGCTTGTAATGAATTTGCTCACAAGTTAGGTACGCTAACCAATCTTTGGAGAAGTCCGGTTTTGCACCACTTTTACCACTTCCTTAAGCTCCCCCAACAATACACCGCTGGAAAACCTGAAAGCGTCGGAAATCAGCCGAACTCCGCGACTTCCTCCGCTTCCGAAACCACCTACATCGAACCAAACACGACGCCACACGGGCTCCCACGGTCCACATCCGGACCGTTCTTCCCCCAAACTCGAACACAACGCAGCACACGAAAGTGGAATCTAGTTGAGGCTTCTGACCGAATCCGAGAAATAATCCCAATTTCCACGGAAGACGGCTTTTCACGTCGCGGAAACACCCTCCCGCTAAACTCCACCCATGACGTGGCAACACATCCGCGAGAAACGCGTCTCCCCGTTCCCGATATAAAAGACGCGCACCCTTCCTTCTTCTTCCGTCGCGGCCGTTTTTCTTCATTTCAAACTTAGAAAAAGGTCCTCGAAGTTTTCCAAATCGCAAAAGGCCCTCTTTTGGCGGACCGGAAGAGACTTTTGCGGTTTGAATACTTCAAAAAGAGGATATCCCCAGAATTCCAAGAAAAAGGAGGGACCTTTCCGAAAAAGCCGTACCGTGTTTTCTCCGGGGATCCAACGGCGGTGGAATGGAAACGCTGAGGTTTGTGAGGGGGGTGCCGGCCCCGCCGGGGCGCGTGCAGCAGCATGGACACGTTGCCAGCGCGCCGGCGCAAGTTTGCGCCTCCCTGGGCTCGCGCACGGGGGGACCAAGCGCCGTGGAGGCGGCTGCGGCGCCGGCGCGGGAGCCTGCGTCGTACATGTTGCCGCAGCCGCTGAGGATGCTGTGGCCGAGAGGGGGTGGTGAGTCGGTTGAGATCGAAGAGGCGGACCAGGGGGCGGCGCCGCTGCCGGAGAGGAGGAAGGGGAACTGGGTGTTGAAGATACTAAAGGTGAAGGCTATGTGGGCGGAGGAGGAGGCGGAGGTGAAGGGAGCGGAAATGGAGGGAGACCCGAAGGTTGAGAATGGGGATCGGTGTGTGGGGTGCGGGGGAGATGGTGAATCCGAGGGCTGTGATGTGTCGGAAGTGGAGGAGAAGAAGAAGGTGTTGTTCGATAGAGATTCGTTTTCCAGGCTTTTGAGGAGGGTTTCGCTGAAGGAGGCGCAGCTGTATGCGAAAATGTCGTACCTTGGGAGCTTGGCTTACACCATTCCCAAAATCAAGGTATTTGTTGGAGAATCTTGCAATTTTTGTTGAAAGAGTATCTAGTTTTGATTGGTTTATTGGACGTTTTCCTGAGATTTTGGCGTGTAAGGGATCCAGTGTTTTTGGATTTGCTTCATGTTTGGAAAAAATGTGGAATTTATGGGATAGTTTGTGTTTTATTTATCCTTTCATGTGGGAAGTTCATATTTTGTCTCCATGCTTGCATATTTGCGTTGTGTTTCAGAATTTTTCATTGTGATGATCCTAAGATTTTTCAACTTTTTTGTATGTTTTGTGAATTCATGTGATTTTGAAGGAATTATGCAAACGCATGCTGATGTACCATTCACATTCCATCAGGAATCAATAAAATTGTTTGAATTCTGACATTAACTATAGCTCTGGGTAGGGCTAGTTTTCTCTTTTCTTGTTCACCTTGGTTTTGCGTGCCTTTTTCTTGTAAAACTTGAAGATTCTGGATGCTTGGCATTAATTTATTGCCTACCAAGGTAGTTGAAGTTGTTGTGGTTCTGTACATTTCTTGGAAGTCATTTAAATCTGATGAGAAAAACAAGTATTTGAAGTTCAACTCCATCCCATCTGTATTTCACCCGTTTTTAAAAAACAAAGTAACACAGGCAATTTACTTTGGTGGATTATCTTCTTTTCCAGCCATTAAATCTCCTCAAATACCATGGATTACAATTTGTTACCTCATCATTGGAGAAAAAAACCAAATCTTTAAATGCTGAGAAGGATCCAATGCCTGTTGAAGATGAAAAATTGGAGAAGGGAGCAATTGATTCAGTAGAGGAGGAGAAAAGTTTTGGAATCAGCCCATCCACAGCTTATGAGATTGCATCTTCGGCTGCTTCTTATCTGCATTCTCAGACAAAGGGTATTCTTCCATTCAGTGCTGCAAATTCTGAGAACAAAGACAATTCACTGGAAGGAGATGAGGGAGATGTCATGGATGATATTTCATGTTTGGAGGTTGCATCACTTGTGGCAACTACAAGTTCAGTTACTGCCATGGTTGCAGGGAAGGAAGAAATGAAGCAAGCTGTTGCTAAGGACCTTAATTCAGCTCAATCTTCGCCCTGCGAGTGGTTTATATGTGATGATGACAAAACCACCACGAGATACATCATGATTCAGGTGAATTCCTGGTTCTTGGATTTCCAGCCAATATACATTATGCTTTCTACCCATGCAAGATGGTGTAACTATTCTTTGCCAAAAAACAAATGGTGTGATTTTTTCAGAACTGATCAGATATATTTGATGTGCAGGGTTCTGAGTCTCTAGCTTCTTGGCAAACAAATCTTCTATTTGAGCCCATCCAATTTGAGGTATCACTTGATCAAACTGGTTATCTTTTTTTTTTCTGTAGGAAACAACTGATGCTAGTTGTATGGTTTTTTATGATGATGGTTTGAGAAAGATATTACATATTAAGTCCTTGGCTTCCTGTTTACTAGTTTATCAATTTTATTTGGAAGTTAGGAGCATGCATACTGGGAAAAGGGTAAAATCAAACTAAGATATAAGAATGTCAGTGTGTTCTTTATGAATATATCTTGACCTTTATGAGTACGAGAATGAATGATATGAATTTCATTGCTTGTTTCTGCTCAGACCTTCATCTTGAATACAAATTATTATGTGTTGCATTGCATATTGTTTTGTGCTATTTGTCCATCCACAACCATTGTTTTATGGTTTAAACTGTTGATCATTGGCATTAGGGACTGGATGTGCTTGTGCACAGGGGTATCTATGAAGCTGCCAAGGGGATTTATGAACAGATGCTGCCTGAAGTCCAAGATCATCTGAAATCCCATGGCAGCTCTGCTAGTTTCCGCTTCGCTGGACATTCTCTTGGTGGGAGTCTTTCTCTGCTTATAAATCTCATGTTAGTTATACGAGGAGAAGTGCCACCCTCATCCTTGCTTCCTGTCATCACATTTGGTGCACCTTGCATCATGTGTGGAGGTGACTACTTGCTACAAAAAATGGGTTTGCCACAAACTCATGTCCAGGCCATCATGATGCATAGAGATATTGTTCCGCGGGCCTTCTCTTGCAACTATCCAGATCATGTAGCTAAGATTCTCAAGGCTGTGAACAGCAAGTTCCGCAACCATTCTTGTCTTAAGAACCAGGTAATTTTGTTCATTATTTGGAACACCTCCTTATAATTTGGTCTAAAGCATGAAATTGAGTGGTAACTTCTTTGCCAAACATGGCTTTTGTCACAGTGTAATTCTTATATTTGACAATTTTTTTGGTCAACTAGACTGTTGATCACAGAGTTGCCTGTATGAATGGAATAAGCAAATCTTTGTTTCAATGAGTTACTTCTTTTGATCGCAGAAGAAGATTCTGCAAATTGCCACTTGAAATCTCACACTTTTATGTTGGTAGTAGAAGCCCAAGCTCATCGTATTGTTGATCTTAAATGAAAATACTAGAAATTTCGTGTAACCCATGGTTCCAGTCTGAAACATTTTGAGTTTTCATTGAATAGGCATAATTCATATGGATATGATTTATTTGCTGTTTAACTTTGCATTTTCCAAATGCAAGGATCATTTCTTGCGAAACAGTTCAGGTTCCTCCATCCGTAAATCATTGGTCTATTTTTTCCTAATACTTTCAATGCCGCATCTTGTGAAACAGAAACTGTTGTATGCTCCAATGGGGAAGCTCTTAATCCTACAGCCAGAGGAGAAGTTCTCGCCTCACCATGATCTTCTTCCCTCTGGCAGCGGCCTCTACATCCTAGGCCACACATCTCCGAGCTTTGACAATTCATCAAAACTCCTGCAAGCTGCACAGTTTCAATTCCTCAACTCTCCCCACCCTCTCGAAATGCTCAGTGACCGAGCTGCCTACGGCTCTGAAGGTACCATCTACCGCGACCATGACATGAACGCATACTTGAGATCTATGCATGGTGTGATCCGCCAGGAACTCAAGCAGATCAGGAAGGCAAAGCGAGAGCGGCGCCGCCGCGCTTGGTGGCCACTTGTGGCCTCACAGGGTACCCAAGTTGACGTCATCACTGGAACAGCCAACAACTCCTCTCAAGTTCGCTTTATGTTCTCTGGTGTGCTTCACGGAGGGACAGAGACATTGAAGCGTTTTGGGAGGCTGGTTGTCTCGCAGCATCTGCATATGTTTGTGGTGCTTTTGCTTCCGGCAAGGTGGTTGCTCTTGGGCACACTAGCAATTGTCAAAATCAGATGACACTGTCTGGTTGGCGGTGTGGTTCAGTTATCAAATATTTAAATTCTTTGTTCGTTGATTTGACAAAGAAGAAGAAGAGGATTTAATACTGTTATTAGAATTAGTCAGCGTTCAAGATCAGAAAGTGTTGTTACAAGGAGAGGACATAGGAACCAAATATATTGTATCAAGAAAAACAATTCAAATTCAAATTTAAGTATTTTGTGACCTCGTGTTTGAAAGTTTGTTATTGCAACTCTCTTGATTCAGTATTTTCTCCGGTACAATGAGGACCAGACCAAATATTATATCATTTGAATTTTTCGCAAAAAACCAAATTATTGTTTCGTTTCTTTGAAGCTTAGCCTTGTGGATTTGGTCTTCATGGTCCAAAATCGTTTTCCTAAAGCATTTTCTCCTGCTTCAAAAAGGAATGCAGGTTTAATTTCCAGTTGCATGCGAGTAGAGAGGAGAGGTCCGGTAGAGCTTGCCCCCACGCAAGCGTCTATCGAGATTTTTGAGTGGCATACTTGAATTCGGAAGCTCAATGTGTTTGGCCGGCCTGCGTCAAGTTGCTTTCAGCCACACGCGCTTGACCTCTGCCTTGTTCTCGAGCTTCATTTTTCCCCTGGTCGTATATGATGGCACATGCGATTTTGGAATGGAAGCAGACAGGAAGAAGGCGGGGACAAAACATATGGACTCAAAATTGTCTGGTCGATCTTTTGGAGCCTATCCATTTCTCTTGAGGTGCATGTCTTACACGTTGGGTAGCTAGTCCGACAACACGCAACTAATTTTAGAGCAATATTCCCCGTCTTTTTCATTTGCCTGCATTTTTTTGAGTCGGGGAAAAATGCATGCGAAACATATTTTTGCGCGCAAGTTTCGGATCGTGCACAACATGCGATTCTCGTGCGAAAACCAGAGAAATCTTGTGTGTGACCTTTGTACATTGATTTACTTCATTATATTTGTGGTAGAAAATCCTAGAATGAATTAGAATATACAATACGATGAAAAAAAAAAAAAACAGAGCAAAAGTTCTCACCAAATATGTAGTTCTTTTTATTTTTTTGATGATTCTATAATATAGTTCTCTCTCGATTTTATTCAGTAATCTAAATATCCTCAAAAATCTCATCCGACCATGGGCCGCCGCATACCTTCATATTTTTCAAAGGAAAATTTTCAATAATTTCTTATTAATTTTTTGAGTTCCTAAAATTTTTTTCCAAATTTTTAATTCATATTTAATCCTTTAAAGAAAATAAAATTTTGGAACACGCCCCTGTTATTAGAAATGTTTTTAAAATATAGTGAAATTACGATTTTATCCTTTTTTGTTTTAAAAATTATCGATGGCTTTAATGAAGGATTTTTATTTTTATCCGATAGTTTCGTCTTTTTGCTCATATGTTTTTCCTAATTTAGATGATGTCATCACTCAATGCTTATCCTTCCTCATTCTATCCTTCCTCTTATGGGTGAAACCTCTTTGGAATTTCTATCCTTTCCCACTCCTTCCTCCTCCCCTCCCATCTAGGAGTCTCATCTAAATTGAGTACGATTATAATTTTCTATTTTTTGGGGCGATTTAGGTGAATTTAAGAGAGAATATTTTGATTATGTTGTAAATTTGGATAATGTGTATTTGATTTTAGTGTTTGGGCATATATGTACGGTGGAATAATTTATTGGCAAATATGGATTAATTGTTGACTTTCTATATGTTATATTTTATATTGTATTTATTTTTATTTTGTAAATGTAATGTTTGATTGTTATTAAGAACATCATTTGTGTTTTATGCAGTGTAAGATTTTTATGCATAACAGTTAAATTATTAGTATTTTAGATAACTTGTGCAAAATAAAGCAATTTTGATTTCATATGACATAAAAGATGTAATTTTGTTAATATTTGATTATATACTTATTTTATTATTGGTATTTTAAGTTGTGTAGTAATGTGTATGCAATCTGTCTTATAATTATGATAATGAAAGGAAAGGTTTTGATATCTCATAGGTTTTATTTTATAAAATTAAATTTTATAATGGATCATTGGAAAGATAAGATGTCTAGAACCCACAAGATATTGGAGATAACATTGTTTACTAGATTACTTGATATCTCAAACATGGACAATGGCAAGCATTTGTTTGATGAGCTGCTTCTCACCTATCAAGAAGAGGTGGGGATGTATGTGGAGGGCAAGACTGTTAAGTTTAGATTGGAGGATGTATGCATATTTTGGGGTTTCAATAGAAAGTAAAGTTCAGTGTTAGCGAGCTTGAGAAGACTTTGTTTGAGAACTGGCAGATACCTAAAGACATAGATAAGTATAGGGATAATATTGAAGTTATTGAAGGATGATATGGCGAAGGATGCATACTAAAGAGGAAAGCTTCATTTATACATTGTTGGTGTACTTTCTCGATTTCGTGATTTTCTCAAACATAGGCATATATGCATCATCTTGGGGTGTTCCAATATATGAAATACATCTTTGCACTAAAAAGTTATGTTTGGACTCAAGTGATATATGCTGGCTTAATGGATGGGGTAACCAATATCACAACTCCAAGCAAGGGATAATGGGGAAGAGGTGAAAATTAGTTATCTTAGAAAATGACCTTGTGTGGATTAAAGAGATGACTTCCAAATGTAGGAGAAATTGATTTAATATCGACCCTTATGTCCTTGCTTACGAAAGCCATGATGCCTAGTAGCATGCCAATAGAGATAATCTTTGGGTTGATCATGTTTTTTTTTTTAATTAAGTTGCATTGAATATGTCTATCCACAACAAGATTACTACTACAAGAAAAAACATAGTTTTTCTGACACTTTAGCTCCAGCGCTTCAAAAAATACCAAAAATTATCAACATTATTCTAGCGCTTTAGAAAGCATTGGTAATTAATGGCATTTATACAAAAAGGCCACGAATTGTCAACACTTTTTAAACAATATGAGCAATTTTTGATTTTTTTTTTTTTGCATAAACATCAATAATTGCCAATGTTTTCTAAAAAGCATTGACAATAGATCATGATTTATTCACTCATGCACTCTACCTCAAGCTTATATCCAATGTCTTGAAGCTCCCCCTTGAAGTATCCTAAAGCTTCTCTGCCTCTGCAAGCCTAATCTTAATTGCCTCCACCTCCAATTGTTGATTCCCTTTCCCATCTCCTCCGCCTCCACCTTGAAAGCCTACCCCACCTCCGACCTCCTGCATTCTTGCTAGCAACTCCCACCTCTACTAGCAATTCCCTCCACATTGGCCTCTGGAGTCTCTAGCTTGAGGTAATGCATCTACCTCATCATCCCCTTTCATTCTTTTTTACAGGATTTTTGGAATTGAACTCTACAAGGTTTGCAACTCAATTGATAGGGTTTTTAGATGTTGAATTTCTTAGCTTTAAGGTTGATTTTTTATAGTTGTGGGGATGAATTTTCAGGTGTTTGGGGTGATTTTTACATGTTTTTGGGCTGATTTTTTTGGGGGGGATTTTAGATGAGATTGGATGGAATTGAATGAAACTCTCTCCGACTAATGAAAATTGTTCTTTTTGTTATTCCAATCATGTTTTGTCCTTTGTTATAATCCCAATTTCATTTTTTTCCACAGATGAACAAATTTATTATATCTTTTCTATGGTCATGTATGTTGAAATGTAGCTCTATATTAGATTTATTTTTTAGCATCATCATATAAAAGCATGATGCATTGTGCGACTAGCTAATCATAGCTAAATATAATATCTTGAGATGAGGTTAGAGAACTTCAAATGAATTGAGTAAAGTATCACTAATATGATGTGTAATGTCAAAGCTTGTTATTGAGCTCATTTCATTTATGAATTGGCATATAAGGGATACAAAAGCTGCTAGGGTTTGGAAGGATGCACGGCTATGATTTGCCTCTCAAGCAAAGAGTCATGTATGTGGATATGTATATTGCTCAACACCTTAGATGAGTGTTCCAATTACTTTTACCAACCTTCTATTAGAATTTGGAATTCATTCAGTATGTATTTCCATCTAAAATAGCCTTTGAGATTCTATCAATTTTGGTATCAAGATTGCCAAACATGATAGACTTTTTCGACCTTATACTAGAGGTGGCTTCACTTCTGTTAATTCTTCTGTATGTTCCTACCAACAAGAGAGAATTTGAGAAGCCCATTATGAAATCAATCTACCTTCTTCATGTTCGCTAGAGGATTCAATATTTTGGTGGATGCTGACACATGATTTTATTTGGCAACCTTCTTTTTTCATTGGTGTTGTATACTTCACTCTATTAGTTGTATGTGGGAGTGTCATGTAACCAAAGATACCCTTCATTGATTCATTATTTTTTTTTATTGTTAGAGCTAATTATATCTTAGATTCTTTTGCAATGGATAGTTTGACAAAATGCTCAAATTAGGTCATGATGTTAATAGCTTTTTGGATGTTTCTAGTTTGAGGTAATGTAGAGAAGATATTAATGCTATAAGATTTTGTATGTTTGTACTCTTTGATCTAAATAGCCTTTTCTACTTAGGCATAGGGAGTACACAAGGGTGGGGATACGAGTCTGACATAAGAATAGGGACACAAAAAATTAGGGCATAAAAAAGTGAGACATGAGGAGAGCAAAGTGTAGGAACATGAGGAATTAGTGCACAATGAAGTGGGCCACTAGTGTTTGGAGGAGGAGGAGGGGGAGGAGGGGGAAGAGGGGGGATTAGAGAGGGGGAGGAGGGTGGGTGTGACGCCCCCGACCCAGCACGATATTGTTCCTGAGCGTCTGCGGCCCACGGCCCACCCGACCCCAGGATTTTGTTTTTCCCAGTTCCCCAGGAAAAGGCCTCGTTGTTGGGTCTATGGCAGTCATCATATTTAACTCAGTCTCAACTCCAACACTTTGTCGATGTGGGACTAAAGACAACTGCTACCAGTTACAGGCCCATTGCCTGCCTACTGGCCCACTGGCCCCACCAGGCCTTACAGTGGGTGGCAGAGAAGGTGGAAGCAAGAAGTGCATGAGGGTAGGGGCATAGGGAAGCAGAGGAAGACACAAGGATAAGGACATGAGGAGGGTATGGGAATGGGAACACATAGAGTGCACTAGGTTGGAAACATGAGGAGTACACAGGGAAACATGGGAGGGCATCGAGGGTTTTTTTCAAGGAAGTCTAGAGAAAAATATATGATGTTGGATATTAATGAATTTGAATCGTGTCTTTGTTCATATTTTATTTGAACCTTGATGTGTTGGATGGATTGGTTCTTCTAATGTTACCTATATTGCCATGCTAATGCATCTCTAAAGTCCAAATTTTATGATTATAGAGGAATTTGTTAGAACATGTTTAAATTTTTATTAGTTATTCCAGTAATGTTTTGATGCCCTAGGCATTGTATTGATGTGGTAATTAAGGTTGAATTGTGAGGGAATTTGTATATTTTGGAGTATTTTTTTTATTCAAAAAATATTGTAGTGTTTATGATTTAGTTTGATGTAAATAGTTTCGAACTTTTTAGGGAAATAAAGCCATGCAAAGAGGCATTCCAAAAGAGTGGGCCTTTGAGAATCCCCAGACAAAAGTAGATACAACATACGGTAAAATTTTGGATGTGATTTTATTATTGACTTTGGATGTGATTTTGTCTAGACAAGATGTTATCAATTTTGTTTGACAAGATGTCAAAAAGTTTGTTCAACAAGATGTTATAAGTTTTGATATGTAAAAGTTTCATTTAAATACTTCATTAAATAATATTACATATTGTGATGCGCTTTTTCCAGTGCTTCATTAAATAATTCGATGTGTGTTATTGCCCTGCTCCTGTGTATTGCACCATGTGGTATTTTACTTAGACAGGTCTTGACTAGGTCTTTGGTAGATGTTGATAACATGCTATCAATAAGACTAACTACTTTGGCTTATATCAGTTAACTCTATTAGGATTTGAAGTATTACCGATGATTTTATACTTATTATCAATTGACTTCTTTTGATATTTGATCTAGGAAGTGTGGCCGACAGCTTTGAGCATGTTGGCGATTAACTTCTTAATTTGACTGTGTCACTAATGGCTTATGGGGGTTAGATATAGCTTAGAAGATCTATCGTCAACTATTTTTGGGGTTGACTAGCTTCAAAGTGTGGCCAACGACTTTAAGCGTATTGGTAATTAATTTATTTGGATTAATAGCATCACCAACGGCTTATAAAGTTGAGTATAACTTTGAAGTATGACCGATAGCTTGGAGCATGTCAGCGATTAACTTTTTTTAAACAACGCGTTGCAACTGACTACTGAGTGAGTTCAAACTACCTTAGTTCGGTTTGATTTGAAGCGTTGCCAATGTTTTTGGGTTGACTTAGCTTAGTAGATGTGTCGTCAACAATTTTTGAGATTAACTAGCTTCAAAGTGTTGCTAAAGGCTTTTATAACACACTCAGTGAGACTCAGTCTAACCATATTTAGCTCTATTCAAACTAATTTTAGTTCAGATTAGGGTAGTAATATCGCTCTTTGTTCATGGCCTTAAAGGATTATTGAAAGTTCAGCATAGCCAGTGGGACTTGATTTGACCTGATTTAGTTCTATCAGGATTAATATAGGTCAGTCTAAATTTGATTTCATTTAGCTTGAGTCCAACTTGACCTTGTGTTGGACATTTGTTGAGTTCTAGTCTGCATGACTTTGGCTCAAGTTCAAGTCAATTTAGTTCAACTTGCCTTCAGTTCAGGGTCAGCCTGACTTGATTTTGCTTTGACTTTGAGTTTATCATTTTAGTTTAAACTTGATTTAACCCAATTAGGATTTAATTTTAGCTTAGTTCAATCCTGATTAGATTTGATTTGAACTCAATTTGATTTTAAATTAATTCATTTTGAGTCTGATACGGGTTGAACCTAAATTTATTTGGTTTAGCTTAACTTAATTTGGATCTTTGGAGTCTAGCTCCATTTGAATTTTAGTCCATTTATTTGACCAATTGAAGTCCATTTAAGCCAATTTGGCCTTTGTACATTTGTTGTGATTGAGTTCGATCTCAATGTGATTAAATTGCCTTATATTAATCAATTTGATTTGAAGGTCCTTAATTATTTATGATGATTTTAGATGGACCCATGACCCGACCTTAAATGTATGAACTCGAAGGCTGGCTTACTTTGTGAGCTCGAAAGCTACCTTAGTGTAAGCCTGAGGGCTGATTGGGTGCGAGTCCGAAAACTGGTTTAGATGTGAGCCCGAAGGTTTGGTGAGGTGCGAGCCCAAAGATTGGTTGAATGCGAGCCCAAAGGCTAGCTGAGTGCGAGCCTAAAAGTTGGTTGAGTACAATCCTAAAGGTTGGTTAAGTGTGAACTCAAAAGCTAGTTGGGTGCAAGCCCAAAGGCTAGCTGAGTGCGAGCCCCAATGCTAGCTGAGTGTGAACCCGAAGGCTAGTTGAGTGCGAGCCCAAAGACTCATTGAGTGCAAGCCTGAAGGATGACTGAGTGTTAGCATGAAGGCTAGCTGAGTGTGAGCCAGAAGGTCAGCTAAGTGTAAGCCCGAAGGCTAACTAACTATGAGCCCAAAGTCTGGCTAAGTGTAAGCCCAAAGGTTAGCTAAGTATGAGCTTGAAGGCTGGCTAAATGCAAGCCTAAAGGTTGACTGAGTGTAAGCCTGAAGGTTGGCTTGGTGTAAACTCGAAGGCTGGTTGAGTGCAAGCTCAAAGGCTGACTTGATGCGAGCCCGTAGGCTAACTGAGTACAAGCTTAAAAGCTAGATAGGTATGAGCTCGAAGGTTGGCTAAGTATGAGTCCAAAGGCTAGCTTGGATGCAAGTCCAAAAGTTGACTGAATATGACCCCAAAGGCTAGCTAAGATGTGAGCCTGAAGGCTGGCTTAATGTGAGCCTAAAGGTTGGTTAAGTGCGAGCCCAAAGGCTAGCTTGGTATGAGCCTGAAGGCTGTCTAAGTGTAAGCTAGAAAGTTAGCCAAGTATGAGCCCAAAGGTTGGTTGAGTGCGAGCCTAAAGGTTAGCTTGGTGTGAGCCTGAAGGATATCTTAGTACAAGCCAAAAGGCTAGTTAGGTGTGAGTCTAAAGGCTAGTTGAGTATAAGCCCAAAGGCTGACTGAATGTATGCTCGAAGGCTGGCTGAGTGTGAGCCTGAATGCTGACTTGGCGCAAGCTTGAAGGCTAACTGAGTGTGAACTCAAAAACTAGTTTGGATGCGAGCCCAAAGACTAACTAAATGTGAGCCCGAAGGCTGGCTAAGATGCAAGCCTGAAGTCTGGCTGAGTGTGAGCCCGAAGGCTGAATTGTGGTGATGGGGATCTACTGTCTTTGAGAGGCCTTGGGTGGCCATAGCTATGTTTAGAGTTCGCCATCTTCATCACCATCTTCGAGAGGCTGTGCTAGCCATGGCAAGGTCAAGAGTCCACCATCTTTGTCATTATCTTTATCACTATCTTCGAGAGGTCATTGGTAACCGCAACGAGGTCAAGAGTCTGCCATCTTGACCATCGTCTTTGAGAGATCGCAGGTAGCTATAAACGGTGTCAAGAGTTCGCCATCTTTACTATCATCTTTGAGAGACCGTGGGTAGTCGCAGTCAGGTTATAGGTTCACCGTCTCCAACGCCAAGGGCTATGGGTGACCATGATATTATTGATAATCCGTCATCATGCCAAATATCACGAATAGCCACAATGTTGAAAGCTCTTCTTTTTTATTATTTTTGCCGAATTTTTTCTTCTTTTCACACAACTTTTTTTTTATTTTTTTTCTTATTTTTTTCTTCTTTTCCCTCAAACCCAAAACTCCACCCCTTTATTTTGGCTAGATTTTTTTATACAATAATATTTTTTATTTTCTCCCCCTTCTTCTCCCGTGAGTCTTCTTCTTTCTCCCTTAACCCATAACCCTAATGGCCAGAGCTTCTTCATCTTCTTTGAATTCATGGTCGGACTCAGCCAATTTCGACCAAGTTTGCCTCTGGTCTGTGGGGGCCAGTGGTAAGAAAGGGACAAGGACATGAG
Organism: Trichopus zeylanicus subsp. travancoricus; assembly: GCA_005019695.1. NCBI lineage: Eukaryota > Viridiplantae > Streptophyta > Magnoliopsida > Dioscoreales > Dioscoreaceae > Trichopus > Trichopus zeylanicus. The sequence continues at coordinate 167,564 of RXID01021458.1, read as the reverse complement.
ATGAGGGTGAGGAGATTGGAAGTGTCATGAGAGATCCGAGTTAGCGCAACGTGGTTGGAGAGAACCACGGCAAGGTAGGCGCTATTCGTGCAAGCACAGTGAGATTGGCTTGAGCCATGTCAAGATGGAACCGAGCCACATCAGGGGCTAGCCAAGTAGAGTGGGAGAAGGCCCAGAGGACCATTGGTCAGCCACTCTATGGCTGCAGGGAGTCGAGTCGATGAACGTATGGGTTGGGCCAGTATAAGGAGGCCTGAGCTTCGAGCCTAGTGGTTGGAGCACCATGCTTGATGAGATCAAGCACCGCATGCATGTGAGGCCACTAGAGCTCTAGCCGACCATGCCCAAGCAAGTGGAGGAGCAGCTAGCGTGGGCCGTTGATCTTGGTCTCCTCGAAGGGCCAGGCTTACTGCTGTTGATGCATCCATGCCCACTCCGTCCAAAGGTGGTAGCGAGGTGGAGGTTTCACTACAAGCTATCGAGATGCCTCTCTATTGTGAGGCGGGTAGCAGCATAAGTCATCGCCAAGTACTAAGACTGGGTGAGGTGGCAAACATAGCTGTTCCTTCAAAAGAGGAAGCCGTAGAAAAATAATTTCAGTAGAAAAAAAGGAAATGTTAGATAATTACTCTTTTTTCTTTGCTCCCAATCTCCAAATCTTGATGACTTTCAATCCTAATCTCCCTTCTCTCTCTACCTTTGATCTCTTTCTATTCTCTGATTTGCAAGTTCCGCGGGTTTTTATATATTTGTAAAGAGATAAAGTTGGGTTGGAACAAATCTTTTTTGTTTGAATTTTTAAATGATGGATGTGGATGTAAATAGATATAAATAGGATTATCTAGAGTTTGGATGAGCTTGTGAAGAGATACGTATAAATTTATTTATTGTAGGTGATGATATCTTGAAAGTTGTACTCATCTCGGATACTAAAATTATAGGGAGGTTATTTGTAATTTTTTGAAAAAGTAGACTAACTTATAATTTAATAAATTTTAGGAAATTTTTCTACAGAAAAGACTTATTTATAAAGTTTTGAAACTTCCAAAGTCCTTTGAATATAATTAGGACCTATTCACAAATAAAAATTTTTAAGAGACTTATTTATAAAAAATTAAAATTTTATGGGCTTATTTATAAATAAAAAATTTTGGAGAGATTTATTTATAAATCTTAAATTTTATAAGGACCAAATCATAATTATTATCCTTTGAGAGTCTTATTTGCAAACCCTAAATTTTGCGTGACTAATTTATAATTTTAAAATTTTAGTGAACTATCTTATAAAATTTTTATTCCAAGGACCAATTTGTAAGAAAAATTTAGCCAACGCCCATTTATAAGACTTTATTTAATTCAGGGGCCTATTTATAAAACTTTTGTATTTTATCATTTTAGATCAAGTTTTAGATGAATTTTAAGCCGAATTCTGATCCAAAAATCTGACCCAATTAGCTCATTTGGATTAAACCTAACTTAAGCCCAAATTTTTCAATAATTTAAGTCCAAAATGAGTTCAATTTTTAGCTAAACGTGGACGTGATTTAAGCTTAACTGAAATCCACATTTGAGGCATAATTTAGTATGTACAATTATCTATTTTAATCATATTTTAATTAAGCTTGATTGTGGTAAAAATCGCCTCAAATAGAGATGATTTTTTGCCTCTAGGAGGAGATTCCCAAGATGTTATCTTTTGATTTTAACACTTTTATCTTTAAAGCAACTTTTCTAATAAGGTTTTAGCTACTTGCAAATTAGTTGCCATATTTATAGGCTTGTATTTCTAAAGTTAACTTAGGGTGTTAGTCAGTGGGAGAGGTGTCAGAATTTCAACTCTACCATATTTCATCATTGACCATTCTTGCCTTCAAGTATTGACCATCTCTAAGACAGAAGGTGATTCACCTACATACTAAGAGAATTTTTCATTTTGTCTCTCAAAAAGTTTATTTTTGCCCCGAGAAATATGGAATACATAGTTAAATAGTTGGTTTTAATTCGACTAAATGTTCTGTCATAGGCTAAACTTTTTGTTTGTTTTGTACTTTTGAAACTCATGCAAATATTTGACTCTTCCACACTGCAAACTATGGCATAAGTAGCATTTTCCTTATCTATTAATTACCCTGGTATTAGAAGATGACATTACTCTTTTCTCAACTGAAGAAGGTTGAGCACTTGTTTTTTCATTATTTTCTTTTAGCCCTTGTAGTGTTGAAGGTGAGGCTTGCAGAATCTAGCTTTGAGTTCAATCTGACATCCTCGAGTAGGCTAAACATCTTATTGACCCTTCCTTTGATAAGTTGTGGGCAATCAAAACTAACTTTTACCTATTGCATAGCCTTTGAAATACTGATATCTTACCTTGTGCCAATAGGTCCTCCACTTCATCATTGAGGTTCTACATAATGAAATTTGGGCCTTTACCATTGGAGTGAACTCCACCTTTGCCCTTTGGGTGAATTTGGTTTGTCCCCTTGGTGGACTTAGTCTTTTGTCTGCTGAATAGACTTAATCTTTACCTACTAGGTGGGAGGTGAGGAGTTTATCCATATTAAGCAAATGTAGCAACTAGATCAATGGTAGGGCAAGCTATAGGTGGTCAAAAATTAACTTTTGCCTATTTGACAAGTCTTTGAAAGGCCGATATTCTAATTTGTTCCAACGAAATTTTATTTCATCATTGAGGTTTGGCACAATAAATTTTAGTTTTTGCTCCTTAGATGGGCTCGACCTTTGTCCCTTAGTTGGACTGGGTATTTGCCCCCTAGGTAAAACATCTCTACACTTTGAATGGGGGGGGGTGAGAAATTGATCTATATTGAGCAGGTGAAGCAATGATTGGATCAATGGTAGTGGCAACAACATTAGCAATGGTAGGAGCAGTGAGACTGTTGGTGAAAGCAGAAGCACCATACATAAGTTTCATGAAGTAGAACATAACTTGACAGTTGATATGGACTCCAATTGCTCCTATGATGATTGTTGTTTTATCATCAAGATTTGACATAATGGCATTTGGCATTAACCCTTTTGAATGGGTTTGGCCCTTAAGGTTCTTGCCCTCAGAATGAGAGGTGTTTGTGCCCTAGATAGAAGGTCTTTGCCCCAAGAATGGGGAGTAATTGCCCCCTGAATAGGAGATGAGAGGTTGACTCATGTTTATATAAACTCAAATTGCCCTTGCAATGATTATTGGTTGACATAGTGTGTTGCAAACCTTTCATCTAGGATAAGGGTATGGATTGGGGTAGGAGGGCCATCTGATAATGCCATTTACCCTTTCTCTTAATCAACTATTAGCTTTCAACATTTCTTCTTCTCATATATGCCCATATTAACTAGGTTTCTCTACTTAGAGGAGAAGTCAAATCCTACTCGGTGTGCTAGAATTTGTGAGATTAATTTTAGTGGTCCAAGAGTAGCGAAAACCCAAGGTGATCTCGATGCCCAAATCAAAGTTTATTTATTTTGAGTGAGCTATCAGGTGTTATGGGAACATTGACTTTCAACAGGCACAAGCCCTCTATTGCTAATTATCTTGATGATTGTCAATAATATCCTAAAGTAAGAAACCTAAAAAATAGAGTAGAGACACACAAAAAAAGCATCATTGGATTGATTTTCGAGAAATAGTACATGGCTTAAGTAAAGACATACCCTCACTTTATGATGAATTTCAATATGAAATTATGGAAAATATGAGAATAATGAAAGAAAAGAGAAAATAAGGAATGAGAAAGAGGATTCGATGTGCACTACTATCTTGCTCCCGTGTGCTGCACCATGTGGTATTTGACTCGAATAGACCTTGACTAGGTCTTTGGTAGATGTTGATGATATACTGAATGAGTGAGACTGACTGCCTTGGCTTATATCAGTTAATCCTGTTAGGATTTGAAGTATTATTGATGACTTTCTACTAGTTGTCAGTTGACTACTTTTGATATTTGATTTAAGAGAATGATTAGCGGTCTTAGCATTGTTCTAATCATTTCTAATCTAATAATTGAGAGCCTTTTAGGCAATTATTAATCAAATTAGAGCATCACCAATATCATTTGAGCATGTGTCATCAATAGCTTTTGAGGTTAACTAGCTTGAGGGATGTGTCATCAACTATTTCTGAGGTTGACTAGCTCGAAGGGTGCATCATCAACTGCTTATGGGATTGACTAGCTTGAGGGATTCAATAATAACTATTTCAAGGTTGACTAGCTTGAGGAGTGCATCATCAACTGCTTATGGGGTTGATTAGCTTGAAGGGTGCTTCATCAATTGCTTCTAAGGTTAATTAGCTCAAGAAGTGCATCGTCAACTGCTTCTGAGTTTGACTAGCTTGGAGGGATGTGTCATTAATTACTTTTGAAGTTGAATAGCTTGAAAGGTGCATCATCAAGTGCTTCTAGGGTTGACTAGCTTCGAAGTGTGGTCAACTACTTTGAGTGTGTTGGTATTTAATTTCTTTAATTTGATAGTGTCACTAATAACTTATGGGATTGGGTATAGGTTTGAAGTATGGCTAACATCTTTGAGCCTATTAGCAATTACTTCTTTGATTTGGTAGCATCACCAATGGTTTATGGGGTTGGATATGGCTTTGAAGTATGACCAATAGTTTTGAGTGTATTGACAATTAACTTCTTTGGTTTGTTAACATCACCAATGACTTATGGAGTTAGGTATAGGTTTGAAGGATGGTTAATAGCTTTAAGCATGTTAATGATTAACTTTTGTGGTTCAGTAGTATCACCAACTACTTATGTGGTTAGACATAGCTTTGAAGTGTGACTGATAATTTTGAGCGTATTGGCAATTAAATTTTTTGACTTAGAAGTGGCATTACCACTACTTATGGAGTTGAGTGAAACCATGGAGTGTTGCTAAAGGCTCTTGTAATATACCCAGTAGGACTCAGTTTAACATAGTCTACTTCTATTTGAACTAGCTCTGGTTTAGGTTAGATGCCAACATTACCCATTATTCATAGCCTTAGAGTATTGCCGAAGGCTTAGCACACCCAGTAGGACTCAATTTGACTTTGTCCAGCTCCATCCAAGCTAATCTGGATTGGATTTGAGTCAGGTTCAACATTCAAAACTTGATTTCAATTCGAATCTGATTTGATTCAATTCGATGTTCAAAACTTGATTGAATTATGATTCATTAACTCTTTCTTGAAAGATAATGATATGTTTTGATTTTCTCTTCCCAGAACTTTTGGTGATTGAGTTCGCACTAATACTTTGTAGTATAACCGGGACCATGCGAAACATCCACCCTAAAATCACTATTTTATTGATAATGAATATTCCATTTGAGTTCAATTTATCAAGCTTGACATTGATTTTCAGAAGAAAGTTTATCAAACACTAATCATTGACTCTGGTGGGAGCAATATTGATTTCAATTTGAGTATAATTTGATCCGATTCAACGTTCAAAACTTAATTTTGACTCAAGTCTGATTTATTCGATTTGGATTAAGTTTGACCTTGTGTTGAACTTTTATCAAATTCTAATTTGAATCTTAACAGACTTTGATTCAAGTTCAATTTTTTTAGGTTCAATTGGTTTTAGTTTAGACTCGGTCTAATTCTACTTTGACTTTGGTTTTGATTTGACCCAATTAGCTTTCAGTTTGATTTAAGCTTAGTTCGACCTAAATAGGGTTTGATTTGAATTTCACTTGATTTCTAATTGACCCAACTTGAACCTAATTATCATTGAGTCTGAGATGATTTGACTCCAATTAACTCAATTTGTATTGTGGATCTAGTTTAATTTGAGTTTTAGTTCATTTATATGATCAATTTAGTTCTATTCATTTGTTCTATGTGAGTTCAATGTGATTAAGTCACTTGAATTTGATCAATTTAGTTTGAGAGTCCATAGGATATCATGATAATTTTGAGCAAGCCTACTGGTTGGCCTTAGTTCGAGAAGGCAATTGGTGAGTCCTTAGGCTGGCTTTAATTCAAATAGATGTTTGGCAACCTCACAAGCTTGCTTTGTTCGAATAGACACTCAATCAGCTCATAAGCTATTTTTAATCCAAATAGATATTCAGCAAGCTTGCAGAATAGTCTTACTCTGAATAGATGTTCGGCGAGCTCATGGGCTGACCTTATTTGAAATAGATATTTGACAAACCCGTCAATTGGCCTTAATCGGAATAGACGTTTGGCGAGTCCGCGAGTTGACTTTAGTCTGAATAGATATTTGGTAAGCTTGCAAGTTGATCATAGTTTGAATAGACATTTGGCAAACTGATAAACTGACCTTAGTCTGAATAGATATTTAGTGAGCCCACGAATTGGCTTTAGTTTGAATAGATGTTCGGTGAGTTCGCAAGCTAGCCTTAGTCAACATAGACGTTCAGTAAATCTGCAAGCTAACTTTAGTCCAAACAGACGTTCAGCGAGCATACAACTCACCTTAGACTGAATAGATATTCGGTAAGCTCGCAGGTTCTAAATAAATATTTGGCAAGTTGACAAGTTAGTCTTACTTCGAATAGATGTTCAACGAGCTCATAAGCTAGCTTTAGTCCAAATATATGTTCAGTGAGCCTGCAGATTAGCCTTAATCCGATTAGATGCTCAGCGAATTTGCAAATTAACTTTAGTTCGAATAGACGTTTGACAAGCTCGTAAGTTATTTTTAATCTGAATGGACGTTCAGTAAGCTCGCAAGCTGGCCTTAATCCGAATATATATTCGGTGAGCTCATAAATTGGCCTTAATCTAATAAATGTTTGACAAGCTCACAAATTGGACTTATTCCAAAATTGATTTTGAACGAGTCTGTGGACTAACCTTAAACCAAAGTTGACTCTTGGGTGAGCTTACAGATCGGTCCTATCTCGATAGTAGAGATTCATCAATGTACAGAGAACCGTGAGTGACCACTATGTCAATAGAGTTTCCTTGATGCATACAACTGTAGGTGATCATGGAAATGATAAAACTCGTCGATGCACAAAAAATTATGAGTAACTACGATGTTAATAAAATATTATTAAAACACCAAGACCATACGTGATTGTAGTGGTCACCGTGCATTAATCAAAGCAAAAGAGCTTTTTTCCCATTTTTTTTATTTTTTGCAGCCCCAAATTCTTTTATTTTTTTCTTTTTTCTTCCTCCTATTTTCTTCTCACGTGGGCTCCTTTATTGTCCTTTTCTTATTTTTTATTTTTTTCGACAAGCCTCCCTTTCTACCGCTAGCTCCCCAACCTCTTTTCTCTCTTTAATTTTTTCTCATTCTTCGTCAGCTATTCTTCCGGGAACAACATAACTCCTCTTTTGTACTTTTTTTTCTTTTTACTTCACTTTTTCCTCACCCTCTCTCCCTCTCCGTTCCTTTGTTTTCTTTCTCTTCTTCTCCATGCACCCACAGCCGAGGACCACCCTTGTCATCGCCCTACAATCAATCACATCCATCCAAGCAGATAATTAGGCCCAAGCCTTCTGGCGATCTGCTGCGAAACCTTGCGGTAGAGCTGGTAGTTCTCTCCTTTTCAGATCTCATCCTACACCATGCGGAGGACCTTTAGATGCATACCTAGGTTCCGGCAGTGGTCCGTAATGAACAAGAGCTTGGTGATCTTGCTCCTTCCCATGTAAAGCCCCACGTAGGCCTCCATGTCGAACTGCTCCCCACCCGGTATTGCCGCTATCGCCAGTGACCGAAGGGGTGGCTCCACCGTCGGCTCCTTAACTCCATTGCAGCACATCGGATCGTCCTCGCCATCCATAGTCATCGCTCGCAAGAGCACCAGGGGACCTCCGATGAAAATCCTAGAAAGGAAGAAAGTGAGGATTTTGAGTTGAAGTCATGAAGGCTGTGAGTTCTTCTTTGGGTCTAGGTTTTGGGTGGAGCTAGGTGCTATAGGTGGAAGTGCCGGGGGACAAGGCTAGATGAGGCACTTGCGATGGCCGAAGTCGCCAAAGGAGTGGACAAAAATAACAGTGGGACGCCATCGGAGGTAAAGATCTCATCGTGGCAGATGCCTTTGAAGTAGATGATGCCACAGACATCGCAGATCCGTGAGTTCTTCTCTTGATTGATGATGCTATTCAGGCAGTCATGGTGAGGTGCAGGCAAGAGTGAAGACCAGCGGAAAGCTCAGAGTGGAGGCGAGGTGCGGTACAGAGGCAGCAGCGATGGTGGAAGGTTGAGAATCTCACAAAGAAAGAAGAACAAGAGGGTAAGGAGAAAAAGAGGATAACAGAAGAAGGAAGGAAAGAGAAAATGAGAAAATATTTTTTTATTATACTTACTCTATTTTCAATTTCTCTCTTCTATGTGGCTTTTCGAGCCTCTGGTCTTCTCGTTCTTCCATGTTCTTGTGCAGTTTTTTAGCTCTTTTTATAAGATGGAAATCAAATTTTTGATTGACTTAATCATGGAAATATATTACATTGCAATTGGTGATAAAATTATATTTCAAAAATATTTTACCCCTCAATTGAAATATAATTCTCTAAATTGGGTTTTGTTTCTTGATGAAGAAATTCAGATGTTGTATTATTTTTTGATGTTAATTTTCAAGAAGGTTATTTACAAATTTTTTCAAAAAATTTAGATCAAAATATAATTTTATAAGTACGAAGGGCATTTTTACAAAAAAAATCTATTTATAAAATTTTAAAACTTCAAGGCCTTTTTTGTATAAAATTTAGACTTGCCTACAAATAAAAATTTTTGAAGGGCTAATTTACAAAAATTAGAAATTTTAGGAATTTATTTGCTTATATAAAATTTTGAGATGTTTATTCATAAACCCTAGATTTTGGGATTGATTTAAAATTTAAGAATTTTCAAGCACTTTTTCATAAAATTTTCATCCTAGGAATTTACACATAAGATAAACCCAGTCAGGAACCCATTCATAAAGATGTATTTAGTCCAAATACCTATTTGCAAAGATTTTTTATTTTTTTATTTTAGCCCAAATATTTGATGAATTTCGAGCTTGATTTTGGTTCAAATATCCGATTCACTCAATTCACTTTAGTCTAAGCCTAAATTTCCTAATAATTTAAATACAAGTTGAACTCGATTTTTAGTCAAATTTGATCACAATTTAGACCCAATTGAGGCTCACACTTGAATCATAATACAATAACATTTAATTCTTTATTTTGACTGAATTTTGATTAGGTCAAATTGGACAAAATCAACTCAAACAACCACTAGATTTAATGAATAGTTTCATGAGAAACTAATCACAATAGCTATGATTTGGTTATAATGAATTATTATTTAGTTATATTGTGTAGGTAATAAGTATTATACATGTTAGTGTTTAGTAAATCCAATATATGTTCAAATTGTCTTGAAAGTGTTTAGTACATCTCATTTCTAATGAAAATGAGTCGTAAGTTTTTATTATAATTTAATAGCATTCAAATATTTTGAAAATGTTTGTTGTAATGTAGTAATGATCAGTGTGTTATGCTATTTTCTTGTATGAAAAACTTAGAAATATATTGATTTTCTCGAGTTACAAGAGCTTTCGTCAAAGAAAAGGAGAAACAAATATTGGGAAGCACCTCTTGAGAAGCAACTCCCGGCCTATCTACACATCAACAGCTTGGAGCAAGGGTGGGATTAGTGGGGACATTGGTAGTGGAAATGCCAACACCCTCCAACAAATCCATGCAAAGTCATAGTATTACTATTGGTGTTGATCCAAAAACCTCTAGAGGCACTAAGAGGACCTTAAGTGGTATAAAAAATGATTTGTAGAATATCATAAAGAACTTTAAGAACTTTAAGAGTAAGAAAAAAAAACAAGTTCAGTATGCTCTCAAAAGAATAAATTTTCAATTGAACAATATAGAGAAATGCTTGAGTGCATTGGAATACAAGTTGGCAAATTTTGTTAAGAGAGCCAACCATGACACATGAACTTGAGCCTTTTGATCCAACCAGACTAAGGAATACTTGGAACATAGGAATATGGACATGGGGATAGTTGAGCCATCAACACCTCATGGAGCAGAGTATGTGTTTGTTTGAATTATTATACGGTTAATTTCTAAATGTCATATTTAGTATACTTTATGAACGTTTGTGATATTATACAAAACCCATGCCTATAGTGACTAGAGAGCAAATACAACCAATCCCCTCTACTCAGAAAGTTTTGGAGAAAGGTAAGTGTGCAAATGATATATTTTGATTATATTATATTATAAATGATCACAATATTAAATATACAGTTATTTTATTATAATTCTATGTATATTAATGCATTTGTCTTTATATTGATAATTAATTATGTGATTTTTTTTATTACTTTTGGACTCTATCATTGTAAGGTTTTGCAAGATGTCAATGTTGAAGTCAGAAGCAAGTGTCAACACTAGTTGTTGGTTATTTTATCAGATGTGTATATTGAGGAAACAAAAAGAAAGGATGCCCCGACTAAGAAAGGGAAGAGAAAGAGAGGGAAGAAAGCAAGATCGCTAAGCAAAGTTGTTAAGGATGTATTGGCGGAGGAAGGAAATGAAGGGTATTGCCCTTTGTAGTTTTAATAATAACTAAACTATGTATTTAATGGTTTCTTGAGGTCTATTACTTATATCTTAGCCAAGATTGTAATGAAGTTCAAGACCATTCAAAAGCCTCAAAGTGAATATCGATATGAAAAAAAACAAAAAGATTAAGGTGTGTTGGTGATGTAATGAATGTGGCTTGAAAACTTGTGGATGGCTTAAAGATGGCTTGAAGACTTTTATTTTTTTCAGTTGAGTCGAAGATTTGATTCATTAAATCTATATTTTAGAGATCTTATTTTGACACTCTAACTTGACTTGAAATATCTTTAGCGGCTTACTTTTTATCCAAGATAAATTTTGAGTTAGTGTTAAAGAGGTTGAAATTGCTTTCAAAGGGGAGGGATCAATTAGGGGAACCTCCCAAAACAAGATGATGCCCAACTAAGAGATATGGTGGATACTCAGAAAGTAGGTGAAGGAACCAACAAAATATCATTGAATGATCACAGTGAAAAAAGTGTTGTAGATTACCCACCAAAGTCTCCCAAGTCCAACTTGCAAGGGCTTTGACTGGAGCACATTGGAAGAACTAAAGCAAGTTATAAGAAGATAAACTAACCCAATAAAAGGTTTTACGAAATAGCCATTCCATATGGGCTGGATTTACCGATTGGTAAATGGTTAGCTGCAATTCAACTCTTTCTCGATGATGTAATAGATGAGTAAATTGGTGATTCTATCACACAAATTAGTATTATGACATGGTTTTGATAATTTTTGTTTGCAAGTGCATAGTATTACATGGTTCCGATCATGTTGGCTTCTAAATGATCATTTTACCTTGTAGTTAATCAATTTGCTATATTTCTATACATAATAAGGTGTTTATGTTCATTTTAGCTCAGAAGTAATCATTTTACATTGTAAATATTGTTACTAGTATTGCTCTATGTATATTAACATGTCAACATCCATTTTAGCTTGCAACTGATCGTGTTGATTTCTCTCTATTGATCGAGAGGTCTTATCCTTCCCAACTAATCTTGCAATAAGTATGTATGGAAATCCTCTACTTTGTTTATAATGAAGAGGAGTCTATACCAATTTTTATTTGGCAAATTCATTGCAGGCAACATCATTGATTGCTACTTTTGTATTTAATAGGAAAAGGTTGCTCTTGATGCTTTTGTACCAATCACATTTGTGCACCAAGGACACTCACCCCTGCTAACATTGACTTACTAGTATAGAGAGAACTTGTGAAAGTATTTCGACATAGACTCCACTAAGAGCACTAAACTTGTCATAATCCTGATAATTCACAACAAACATTGGCATCTTTTGGTTGTGGACTTTGATCAAAGAGAGTGTTGTCACTATTAGTTAATAAAGGGAGGACAATACAATGTGATTGTGGGGGAAGTAATCTGATTTCTTATGTTTAAACATGTCATATCCTTGACTTATTTTTTTATAAAGTTACTAATGCATTTGTATATATCATCAAAGAGAACCCTTTTTAAAAAAAATTGCATGAGAAGCACAACATATGGGATCCAACATCATAGTCGAAGATCAATCACCTATTGTCTTGTCCTAAACAAATCCCAATGTATACACTAAAACACAATGATTCTTTTGTTAGTTATTTTTATGAATATATATTTGGTTATGGTCTTGGCTTTGATTATTATACACATTATATCATCATTTTAGATATTTTTTATGCAAAAATAAAGGTGTTATACAATGTAGGTCTATTGACTGTGACATGTTCATGTTATAATTCATGAATTTGTTGTTGTTAGGTTAAGCTAACGAGGTTGACCACATTGATATCCTAGTGTTGTGCTACAAGTTTGCAACTAATGTCACTATAGATGGTCTCTCTTCTGATGACGAATCAATGTTTGGCATGACTACACCAATAAAGAAAATCAAGCTGCTTGTTGACATCCCTCCTTCAAAATGATGTTGGACCAGATTGCATTTTATGTGTTGTGATTTGAACATGAAACCGACCTCTATTATGAAATAAGAACTATCGTAAGATCCTTTATTGTATTTATTGTAATTTAGTTGTTTGAAAATATGTCTACCTCATATTGTGCTAAAAATAACTATAATTTGATCACAAATTCAGTAAAATAACTACTTTTACTTTATAATGCATATTATTCAATTGGGTTCAATAATTTATTCAACACCTGATAATTTATGTTATATTGTTGCTCAACAAAAAGTTTTGGCTTATGATTCAACAAAATAATGTGGTGAAAAACAAGATTTGCCTAGTGTCATATGGTATAAGGTGGTTGAAATAATAATTCCCTGATGCAAAATAATTAGGCATAGGCCTACATAACAAAAGAAGAGAAAAAAACATAAATCTTCTTTAACATGTGATTATCGCATTGTATATTTTCCAATTATACCCAACCTCCTTGCATTGTCCATGCTAAGCCTTAACGATCAAATTTTCTAGTCATTAGGGTTGATTTGTACTTGATAAATAACTTTAGACACTCCCTAAGGTGAAGAGGACTAACAATGATAACTAGATTTGTTCAAGGAGGTGAAAATCTTATTGTGGAGTGTATTGAATACCTAGGTTTGGAACTTACTCTTATTTCTGATTTCCAAGTTTTTCAAACTTAATTTTGGCTTAGAATGTTTGAGTTCTTGTTCATGTTGAGTTGCAATTCATTGGATGAAAATCCTAAATTGGCTAACTAGAGGTTGAAGACGATAGAATTTTTTGCAAAGCCATAGTTTTTTTTGTGGAGTTATTTATGATTAGGATATTTCATAAGAAATTTTTTGTAATTTTATTTTTTAAGAGAATATGGGATCCTAGATCTGGCACACAGGTAGGGCAACAAGTCCCTAGATTAGGCCCAAGTTGACCCCAAATTAAGCCTAGATTGGCTCTAGGGGCAAAACTCATATTTAATATCTCGAGTTAAAATTGAACCTCAAATATAATATATAGTTTTTTAAATAATAATTGAACCCTAAAAAGAAATATGTAATTTTTAAGTTTATAAGAAAATATGTAATTTGACACATTTCAAGGAGTGCAACTGACCCATAATTATTATATAAATATTACATAATTATTAATTTTTAAAGATAGAGAGTTAATGGCTAAGGTGATGAGTGTTATTGGTGAAAAAAGAATGATTAAAAGGGAGAGGCGACATGCTTTTCATTAATCCAGCGACTAGCCACCCAAATTCACTGATGAAGTCTTACTTGATAATAGAGAGTTTCTTCAGCAATCTAACTTCTATAATGGAGAGTGACATTCATAAAATAAATAAGCAAGAAGAGTTTAAAAGCTTTCAAATAACAATCTCTTGAAGTTAGTTAAGGTAAAAATTATTTTTTTCCATATAAAATTTGGTTGCATCCTTTAAGTGATAAGGGGATGGCTTGTGAGTAGATCTTCCTCTTATTTATTTATTTTACAAAAAATTTTCATTATTTTATCATCAATAGTGATATTACAAAAAAAATATGATATAATTAGGGACTTAGTTCATGGTTCTTAGTTTCGGCTGAAAGATTTCGGTCTAAATTTTGGTTTTGAATTCAAAAAATATAGTATTTATATTTATATCATAAATTCCTATTACCTTAGTGATTAAGTCTTCAACCCAAGTCACAAGAGGCCTAGGTTTGAATGCGATGAGAGGGTATTTTTATTTTCTTGCATATTTTACATTTTTTTACCAAAAAAATTTTATTTTATTCTTTATATATATATATTTCTCATTTTTAAAATATTCTTTATGTTTTTAGATTGAAAGTTAAAGTTTAGTCAAAAAATTTAAATAATAATTTGATCGAAACTAAAACGAGACCAAAACAATTGAAACAAAACCAAATGACCGAAACGGATCAGTTTCGGTACCCAAAATTGAAACTAAAAATATTGGCTTAGTCATAAAGGGATATTTTTAAAAAAAATTTTAAATATCCAAAGAATCTTGAATCATAATTTTAGCATTGACAAGGAGAAGACTCACCTCTCTTACTAGACTTGTTTATTTTCTTGTGTGTGAAACTATTTTTTAATGAGAGATCTCAAGCATATCTCAAATTAAGAAATTAGACATAACTTAATTATTTTTGGATAAATAATATATGATATGTGGGTATAACTCCTTCCCTTAACCCAATCAACCTCTCTTTTTTTCTACTGAGAGAAAAAGCTGAGTAAATAGATAACCTTAGATATGCTTTTACTTTTATTCTTTGTGCCCTACCTCCTAAAAATGCTAATTCTTTAAAAGAAAGAAATTAACAATATTTAACTACCAACAAGAGAGCTTGAAGAAACTCAATGGACTTCTATTGATTAGCAAAACTATATTCCATGAGGATATATGCTCCTTAATCCAAGCAATCCAATGTGTTTCAAAACCTTCAAGCTCAAGAAGCTTAGGAACGAAGTCCTAGTTATCACTATCAAAAGCCATTAATAAAAAATATGTGTGCATGTGCATGTAACTGTTCACTAATGCTAAAAAATACATAAATTATTTTTGTGTATGGGCTTACCCTTTTACTGCATGCAATGAGATTTAACTAAATTTATTATGCAAGTATTATTGCCCTTGTAATTCTAAAAAAATATATTTACAAAAGACTTCTTTTATCAATTGTAAATAAAAAGTGATAAGGGATCATAGTACCTACTTTATAGTATTTTTTTTTCTTTTAAAATGTAGTATCCATATGTTATGGCACCTCATATTCGTTATGTAATTTTTCTCTTCTCAAACTCCATCGCCTAAAACTCTAATAGCCTTTGCCCTGCTTCCACCACTAAGAACTAGAGGCCCTTGCCCCATAAAATCCCAGTGCTTTCTTTACCACACAAGCCATTTGTACACTAGATAGGCCTTATTTTCTATTTTTCTTCAAATTTGGCATTTTTTTTATTCGCATATTTGAAACTCTAAACATTTAGATCACTAACAATCACCTAACGAGCATGTTCCTTGGCCAAATTTGACCCCCAAACATAGGATACATAGCACAAGAGCATATTCAATACATAAAAGTAGTGATATCTACTACTAAAGTTCAAGGTATCCTTTAATATGATCATTCAAATATTATAGAGAAATATTAACCTAAACAAGTTAATAAAGCATTTTTAGTAATATAATTTGGCAGCATCCACATACAAATAGAAAACAATAAGTACATCTAACCAATTTTATAAAATACCCATGTTTTCTATCCTTAACTTCAATTTGTCTTTTCAAGAATTTTTGGTGGTGTGGCATTCTTTTTGGATCTATATGTTTTATGAAATTTGAAAGTTATGGAACTTTCAAATTTTGAGAACTATAGAATCTAATATTTTTTACACGAAACTTTCAAATTTCAATAAATTTGAGATTTAATTATTTTCTAAAATTGATTAGATTTTAAAATTCAATACATGAGGTCACATGCTAAACTCTAAAGTTTATATTTAGATATCACTTTACCTCCAAAATTTCTCTCTCGCCACTCTACTATTCATCTATGATCCTTGCATCCGCTTCTTCTTTGGTGTATCTTCACAAGATATGTGAAATTAAGAGCTTGAGTGGTGCAAATTGAGATACTATTGAAAAGAAGATTGTCCTTGAGAAAGATGAGTGCAACACTAACCTACATTTATATTTAATTATAAATATTTAAAATTTGCCTTTGCCACTTTAATTTGTAACTAACAAATAAATATATTTCTTGTAGGCACATCCAAAAGATGGGAAGTTTTGAATAATTCAATTTCAGATTATAGCTTACTTAAAGCAATATATAGGAGATGATGGCTATGAGGAGATTTATCCACCAAAACATTTAACTATTAGGAAGGCAAATGAACTCTAATAGCCAAGTCAATACCGAGGACATTGGACTTGATGGCCTAGTCACTAAGAATGACTTTGATGTCACACACGTGCTTCACAATCCACACACTAGCCAACCTAGTGGTATTTCTAACACCCACACAAAAAAGGCTACTGGAAAAAAATAACTACAAGAATATATTATTGAAGTAATTTATACAATGCAAAGGCTAACTAATGTCATGAAAAAATGTAAAATAATATAATTTTGTTATTTGCACAAGAACTAGTAGTTGAAACTCATAAATTGCAAGATTATGGCTATACTCCAAGAGAAACTAAAGATATTTTGAAGTACCTCTTGAGTGATCTAGCCAAAATCAAAGCATATTTCATCATGGATGAAGAGAAGTGACTTGTAAAGGTTTTGCATTATTTACCCCAAATGACTACTAGAACTTATAATATTTTCAAACTTTCTTGGATTTTTTTAGCATCATGAATGTCAAAACTAATATATTTTTTTATCACATTAGATTATGTATGGTTACATAGACTATAATACTTATTTATTGTGCTTATCTTTAATTAGAAAACTTATAATTTATGTATAATGAAGATATTATATAATTTTTAAGTTGATATATATAGTTACAAGTAGTCATAAAAATGACCCATCTCATATTCTTAGGTAAATATACTCCATTTGCCATGAGGTATGGTTCGGCTATCCGCTCCTCACCTTCCATCGGGGGTACCAACCCAACCGGGGGCATCAACTAGATCAAGGGTCTTGCTTTTGACCAATACGGATCCCCTATAGAAGGAGACAAATAGAGGTACTCTTGTCGCTTACACTCTTTCGGTCCTACTTGGTTTAGTTGATATATATAGTTATAAGTAGTCATAAAAATGACCCATGTTATTTATTATATATTTGCATACACAATTTGCCTATTTTGTAAGTTCGTATTTATCATATTGTAAAAATTTCAGGCATTTTGATTAATATATTTGTTATATTAACTAATAAGTACATTTGTAATTAATTAAGAAAAATATGATTAAATCAATTTACATGCAAATGATATAATTTATTATAATATGATAACTAGGTAATTCATTAGCATGATTCACATTCTGTATACAAATAATATCATATTTAAATCCATTTTTTTTAGTTAAATTTCTAACCTATTATTAAGATATCAAACTTTGGTGTTAATACAACCTTTTATTTATTAATCTCATATAAAATAAAAATTTTAATGTTTAAATATTGCTAAAATAAAAAAATAATTTTGAAATAAAGTAATCTCACCACCCAAATTCAATGGTGACCATATCATGAAATTCTAATTAAGTATAAAACCTATAAGTTTAGAATTTAAAAGTTCAATAAAATAAACACCAGATTTTAAAATTCTAACTTAATGTGTCCTATAAAACAAACACACTATCAAAATTTCTAAATTTTAAAATATTAAAATTTCTATAATTTTGAAGTTTCACGAAGCAAATAAACACTTTTTGTACTATCATTTGCAATAGAAGAATTAAAAGCAAAAATGTAGACAAAACAATAAACATAATGAAAAATATATAAATTTTACAAAAGTCTCTATTTTATTATAACACATATAGAGTATGACATCCACACAATTCACATATCGTAGAAGTGTTATGGTGTCCCTCCTTATTTAGACATCATGACCTATGTGATTGAGTGTAATCACTTAGTGTGAGCATATGAGCCTCATATAACCTTTATTTAAAGGTGGTATATGAGAATAAGGTTAGTGGATTGTGGACCAACCTTTAACCTTCACCAACTTGAATTACTTCAACTCTATTTTTCTCCATCTCCAAGCTAGAAAAGAAAGTAAAGAAAAAAAATACTTCATTGTCATCTCTATTTGGTGCTATTTTTGAGAGGTTTTCATCTCCAAGTTATTGTGCTTTTATTCTACCACTTTGAGGTATTCTTATGATCTCCAAGGTGTACATCTTGGATGCCCTAGCAACCATGTATGGAAGGTGAGGAATTTCATTATTTTTTAAAAAATCTACTTTTGGTTCTCTTATTTGCAAAATTATTTGTAGGAGTTGTGAATGATCTAAAAAGCTTGTACTCTTAATAGATATATACTTCTAGTTAGCTAGAGGATATCTATAATCTTAGTGCTTATAGTAGAGATTACTTAGTGTTTGACCTTATGGTTTTCTTCTTTCATTCTTGGAGGGATTTCCATGTAAATTTTGGTATATTTTTTCTTGTTGATTGATGATTTTTTTCAATTCATTTCATTTGTGATTTACTTGCACATTGTTTTCTAATTGGTGTGGTCTATCTAGTATTGCATGTAACAAAAGTTGATTTGGTAAGTTGTCATCCATTGTTCTCCTCCAATAAAGTGGTATCAGAGCCTATGGTTGGTTGTATTTGCATAGATTAAGATGGATTTGAGTGGTGCTAATAGAATGATCTCAATTAATGGAAAGAATTGGGGTATTTGGAAGCTAAGAAAGGACGATCAACTTTTTTATAGAGACTTGTATGCACCAATTAAGAGAGAAAAACCAAAGAACATGTTGGATGATGAATGGAAGAAGCTAGATAGGAAGAATATTGGTGTTATTCATCAATAGCTTGATGAGATTTTATTTCATCATATTGCAAATGAGATATCTGACAAGTGTTTGTGAAAAAAACTAAGTGAATTATATGAAAGAAAAACCATTGGGAATAAAATTTTCTTGATTAAGAAATTGGTCAACTTGAAATGCAATGATGGGGGTTTCATTGTCAAGTACTTGAATGAGATTCAAAATATCATTAACTAACTTGCTTCTATGAAGATGATCTTGGAAGATGAACTTCAAGCATTATTGTTGCTTAGTTCTTTACCAAATTTGTGAGAAACTTTGCTGGCTTCTCTTAACAATTCATCTTCAGATGGTGTGACTTTTATGGGCTATGTTACAAGTAATTTATTGAATGAGGAGACTAAAAGAAGGGCTAATGAATCTTTTATCTCACAAGCTCTTGTTTTGGAAAATCAAGGAAGGTTCAAGGTTAGAGAGCATGGTGATTGCTCCAAATCAAGAAACAACTCCAAGTTTAGGAAAAATATCACTTATTTTTATTGCAAGTAAAAGGGGCATAAAGTAATTGTTGAAATCTTCCAAGAGAAGATCAAGGGTAAAGATAAAAAAGAAGGTATGGATTCTTCCATTGTGACACTCAATAGTGATGTGAGTGTCATTGACTCAATATGGGCAAAATACATCAATATTGCATCTTCTTCAAATGGTGACTCAATATGGGTGCATGATTAGCACCTGTTAATTAGCACTAGAAATACCCTTAATTCTTGTAGTGATTGTTCCATTGTTGTATCAACACCAACCTTGTTTGAAGCTTATGCTCCATGATATTAGACATGTGCTAGATCTTCATTTTAATATTATCTCACTAGATTGCTTGGATGATAAAATCTATGATTCTTACTTTGGTAAGATTGCTTGGAAGCTTACCAAGGTTTTGCTAATTGTGGCAAGAGGCACTACGTGTTATTCTTTATATAGAATAACTTCCCAAGTTCTTAGTGGTGAGGTGATTGTGGTCATGGATGATTATTCTCCAAATTTGTGGCATAAAAGGCTTGATCATACAAATAAGAAGGGCATGAAAATTCTAGTAAAGAAGGGTATTCTACCAAATCTCTAAGGTGCGTCTTTGAGACCTTGTGAACATTGCATTTTTCTTCGTGAAATGTTTTCTTACATTCATTAAAAATACATCTAGGAAAGGTTGGGTTTATGTCATTAAATCCAAAGATTAAGTATTTGATCCCTTTCAATTCTTCATGCTAAGATGGAAAGGGGGACAAGAAAGTTCTTGAAATGTCTCCGCACCAATAATAGGGGAGAGTACACCTCGAAGGTATTTGGGCTCTATAATAAAAAATATGGCATTCGACATGAGAAGACGATTCTAATGTACTCCTCAACACAATGATATCATTGAGAGGATAAACTAGACTATTTTTGAGAAGGTTCGGAGTATGCTATCCATGTCCAAGTTGCTCAAGTCATTTTGGGGAGAAGCGGTCCAGCCAGCAGTTTACTTGATCAATCAATCTCCATTATTTCCATTTGATGGTGATATCTTGGAGAAGGTTTGGACAAGGAAGAATATATTTTATTCCACTTGAAGGTGTTCAGATGCAAAAATTTTGTTCATGTTATGAAAGAAGATAGAGTCAAGTTAGATGAGAAAGTATCGCCATGTGTGTTTGTAAGTTATGCCGATAATGAGTTTGGCTATTGTTTGTGGGATCCAGAAAAGAGAAGAATTGTGAGAAGTTTAGATCAAGGATTTGGGAGAGCCAATAGAGAAGTCACAAGTTTTTTGTGATGAACTACTAGGTAATCTTTCACTTTCTCCACCTATGATGCATGATGTTGGAGGGGAAGTACAAGAAAAGCATCATGAAATGGGTGATTCTAATGATGTTATTCATTATGATAATGGTGATAATGAGCTAGAGCAAGAGCCAACTAAAGTTGGTCCTCCTCAAGACCAAGCAAAGCGTTCCACAAGAAATCATATATCATCTTCAAGGTACTCTCTGTCTGAATATGTCTTGCTTACCAAAGGGGGAGAACCAGAATCTTTTCATGAAGCCATAAAGAGTGAAAATAAGAGAAGATAGGTAGAAGCTATGCAAGAAGAGATGGAATTTTTGCATGAGAACAATATATTTCATTTGGTGAAATTGCCAAGTGCTAAGAAAGCTCTCAAGAACAAATGAGTGCAAGTTGAAAGCTCATGAGAATAGTTCACAACTAAGGTACAAAATGAGACTTGTTGTAAAAGATTTGGCTAAAAGAAGGGTAATGACTTTGAGAAAAATTTTCTCATTGATAGTGAAGATGTTATCTATCTAGGTTATGTTGGGCTTAGCCACTAGCATGGATTGGGAGGTTGAGCAATTAGATGCCAAGATGATATTTTTCATGGTGATTTGGAGGAAGACATCTATATGGAACAACCGGAAGGATTCAGAGTCAAGGGCAAAGAGCACATGGTTTGCAAATTTAAAAAAAAAACTTATATGGGATAAAGAAAACACCTCACAATAGTACAAAAAGTTCAACTCTTTCACGATAAATCATAGGTAGAAGAGAACTAACTCCAATCATTGCATGTATGTGCAAAGATTTAATGATGGTGATTTTCTCATTCCCTTGCTTTATGTCGATAACATGTCACTTGTGGGTGGATGCTAACAAGATTTATAGGTTGAAGCAAAAGTTGGGTAAGTTTTTTTCAATGAAGGACTTGGGACTAACACAACAAATTCTTGGAATGAGGATCTCTTATGACCGAAAAGCTAGGAAGCTATGGTTGTCACAACAAAAGTATATTGAGAAGGTACTTGAGCAATTTGGCATGCAAGGCCATTGGTTCACCACTTGCTTATTATTTCAAGTTAAGTGTCAGATAAAGTCCTTCTACTCAAGAGGAGAAGGACGAAATGATGAAAATCCTTTATGTTTCGGCCATTGGTAGTTTGATGTATGCTATATTTTGCACAAAGCTAGATATTCACATGCGGTTGGTGTGATTAGTAGATTGCTTACAAATCTAGGGAAGGAGCACTGAGTAGTGGTAAAGTGAATCTTGTGCTATCTTAGAGGCTCTCCTAAGATATATTTATGCTTTGGTGGAAAACTGGGTTTGGAAAGCTACAAAGATTCAAATTGGCCAAAAATATTGATTCAAGAAAGTCTACTTTAAGCTATTTGGTTACTTTTGTCAAAGGAGAGAGATCTTGGAGTTCCAAATTGTAAAAGTGTATGGCATTGTTAACCACAAAAGCCAAATTCATAGCAACTATGAAAACTTGCAAGAAAATGATATGGATGAAGAAATTTCTTGGGGAAATTATACTTCGGCAAGACAAATATGTTGTCTTTTATGATAGCCAAAATGTCATCTACTACAATATTTTATGATATTTCTAATGCTAATATAGCACTAAAAAGCTATTAGCAGTGCTAATAAAATATTACATTAAGTAGTATTACAAATATTCACAACACTAATTTAGTGCTCCTAAAAACCAATAATGATGCTAACCACTAACGAAAGCCATGCTCTAGCACATAACTGCTAATGCTAAGCTCATTAGTAGCATTTATGTACTAGCACCGCTAATGGCTAAACCATTAGTGATGTTATATCTTAGCATCGCTAAAAGTTTGACTTTAGCATCATTCAGCTAGTAGCATAGTATCCAAACCCTGTATTTACAATATCAATCTTTCTGAATACATTTTTTTTATAAATAATATAATCAATATATAAAATATAAACTAATTCATATAAATATAATATCTAAAATATAAATACAAGTATAATCTTCAAATATAATTTATACATCTTGAAATACAAGTTTAATAATACAATATAAAGTTGTTATACAACACAAACCATCTAAAGAAAAAGGAAGAATATCACTCTATGCCCTTGTCTGCCTATTCTACTCTTGGTTATTGACTCCGTAAATGGTCTCCTCGTATAGGTCTAAATGAATACAAATAGAAATTTAAATGTTGTACAAGAAATAAAAAATGTGAGTACTCATTATATAAATAACCCATGTCTAAATCTGTGTGCTCAAGTCCCCATCCCCGTACCTATGCTCATTCCTAAGTTTCACACCCCCCCCCCCCCCCCCCCCCCTCTCCTCTTCCCCCTCACATCCATGCCTGTGCCTGTGTACATGCCCAAATCACAATCCTCATGCCCAAGTTACTACCCATGTGCCTAAGTCCCCACTCCCTTCCCTCTACCCATGTCCATAAGCAATGAATGTTCAACATGTGTAATATCAAAATGCACTTGTAGCTAAGCAACCTGGAAAGTAGATGGAGTCTCCCTTGAACCAACTTGGCTACCACTAGCATCATCTTGTTATTGAAATACTACACACATCTAGAATTTTCTTAATTTCTCATAAAAAAATATGTATTAGCATTATAAATAAATATTTCATATATACTACAAAGTAGCAAATTTTGGTTTATGCATTTGCTATAGAGTAGACCAAGACATGGTATGAGGAAACTAGTCAAATATCTCTTTCTTGAACCTCTCTAATACTAAAATAATCTTTGTCTGGACAATCATCTATAGTTGCTTATAGATATACTAAGATTGCTTACCTTATCAGGCTCTCGAGGAGAACACAAAGATAGTCTTAGAAGTCAGCCCCATACCAAATATCCACATCGAGCCATATCCGTCAGGTCCAAACACCTAATCATAGATCGTATTTTGGGCGACCATATCTAAGAAAGAGTCCTTCAGTTGAGACTATCTCAGCTGAGTGATCTTCTCCTTCCATACTAATACTAAAAATATTAGCATCATTTCATTAGAAAAAATATTTTAAAAATTAAGTTAAATACTCACTATGGTAGTTGTGGATGCTACATCAACTAATTATTCATCCTTTTTAGTATGGAATGTGAGGAAAACATCTAGTCTGGGAGGCTCAGCTCTAGTGAACACCTTAAATTGTAAGTAATACAATTCATGATAAATCAAATATACTGAATAAAGTGACCTAATAGACCTAAGATATAAGTTGAAAGATATACCTCAGCCCTCATGTTTGCATACCCCTTACATCTGAAAAAGTGGCCTGTCGTCTAATACCTTTGATGCCTTCTGTTTATCAGACTTAATTCTTAAAAGAATAATGTAAAATTATTAGGCCATATAGTGTTAATATAACCATATTAAGGGGTTAGAGCAATACTCAGGCTTTTCTCATCCACTAATATCTGACCAGGATATGTTGTTGGTATTGTTCTATTCTCAGCTCTGTATAGGTAGTAAGTCTCTTTGAATCATTCTTATATGGCGTGAAGTATTTTTTTCTATGTCTGTCTTACAATCTCACCAACTTATGCTAAGGATATGCATAACACCTTTCTTTTGGTGTTCTCCAAATTTATATTAACTTGAACACAAAGATATTAGAAAAATTAGAAACATACCAAATATAATAAATATAATTATACAAAAAACATAATATAAGTAGATATTATCTTTATATCTATCTGGATCTATTTTTTCTTTTCTTGGGGCATAGCCTGTCAGTCGGTGTAGGTCATCGACAATTTATTATCATCTTTTGCAAAAATCCCTAACTAGATCAAGAATTGTGTTGAATTCTTACCAATGACCTGGTTGTAGTGGTTAACACTAAGCAATAATCTAAATCCATCATCATTCCAAACCCCTATAAGTTTGTTGGGGCCATAACAGGTCCTACTGGTGGAAGCTATAGAAGGACTCGTAAATCACATAAAATAAAAGATGAAATTGAAATGCTAGAAATATTAAATCAAGTTGAATATGAACTAAATAAATTTAGCAATGAATTGCATATCTTTATCACTATCATGATGTATATCTTGATCTACTTGCCCTAGATAGGCAGAATTCATGTTATTATTAGTAGAGTCCTTGTCAGAATCTTCACTCATCTCAAACTCCAAATCTAGTCTCGGTATCCTGCAACCCCTCCACCATGTCTCCCGTATATTATGTATTTCCTTTGTAATCCATGATGATCTACAAATGGAAAACACATTTAGAAAAGAATAAAATAGTTTCACAAGATACCTATATCACAGCAAAAAATAAATTTCTAGAAAATAATTACAAATATGAAGAGAGTAAGTCATGTTTGGCTAAAAAATACATGGAGTAGTACACCAATTAGATCACTTGAAATGTAATGAAATCAGAAATAATATCAGTTAAATAATAAATATAACAATAGATAATAGTAATAACAAATAATCATTCATAGAAAATTCTAATCTAACATGATAATAACATTTATTTATCATTTTCTTCAGGCATGAAATTGTCATTATCATCATCGCTATCATATTTGTCATCTTTTGAAAAAATTTCCTCTTTGGTATTAAATTTATTAGTCATATTGTTATCTTCATGATCTTCTTTTGCATGTGTTTGACATGAGTTGATATATGGTGCATCTATTATTACTCCTTCAACATTTCTGCATTCAAATTTATAATCAAAATTGTTTAGTTATTGTGTGGTACATGGTTCCACAATCAACTCTTCATAATTGTCATTGCCTGTTATGTGGTCGAAGACATTAAAGTACTTCCTCGGAGTTATCTCCATAATCACGTGCTATTACAAATCTAAAGGATCTGCCACATAAAATACCTTATGTACTTAGCACGCGATAATATAAGGCTCATCTTCACATCGCTTGTATTTGTATATTAGACAGTTGAAGTTCACTATTGTGTATCCAAACTCATCAATTATCACTTCAATATTATTATTGACCTAGTCATTCTTAAATAACATGAACTTAAGTTCATTATTGTACCATATCTCAATAATATTCATTAAAATACCATAGGATTATATAATTCTTAATACAGGGTTCTTACTTTCTGCTTGCAAAATTTTTTATAGTTGTCTTAAATGTTATGCCACTATTTTGTGTGTGATAACTCATCTCCCACATCTTTGTGTGAAATTAAAAATCATTTATAATGTATCTCAAATATCTCTTCACCCATTATCAAGACTGGCTACCAAGAGTAATATCTCTCTCGAAATCTATATGCTTTACCATTTTTTTCTAATCTAGTAATCTAAAATAAGTCATGTGTCAAGAATCAGACACATAAATACTTACATAATGTGTAGATTAAGTCTCAGTTATAGTTATATGCTCCTTAAACCACTTAGAAAAGATGTCACTATGAATTTTCTCCTGTTTAAACTCTCTATCTCGACATTGTCTATTAACTTTTATCGGCTCAAGCGTTCCCTACAAAATAGATTTAAATTCTTTCAAAAGGCAAGTAAGTAATATTAGAGTTTATTAGAGTCGATTAGACCTTACACATACTCATGAAAGGTTGGCCCGATGTGCAAATTAAACAGTATATAATAGTGTGTTTGTGCCTACTAAGTCCCATCTTATAATGAAGTCCTTGTTTAGCCCCTATTAGACTCCCCTCTCTACCATGGAAATAATAATCTTGGTTTCAAGAAAATTGAGTGAAATTTAACTGGAAGTCATTTAGGTACATTGCACAAAAAGATATGCATTCCTCCACTCTGTATCCTTTTGCTATACAACCTTCTGAATGAACTTGGTTTTGCATATAGTTCTTCAATTTGGAAAGATATCTGAATGACAATGTGATAATTCATTATTTTATATGAAAACAATCTTTGTAACTTAAAAAATAATAATCAAAATTTACCTCTCAATTGGACACATATAGTGGTACTAAAATGGTCCCACATGTATTGCTTCCTTCTCCAAGTGAATAGGCAAGTGCTCCATGGTGTCAAAAAAGAAGGCAAAATGATCCTTTCAAAGTGGCAAAGAGTCAGGGCAATCCTAGGCTATAAAGCTACAAAGTCAAATGAATGGTTGCTTTTTTCATATAAATGTTTGAAAATACTACTCATTTTAATTAGTGGTTTGGCTATATGCCTAGGCAAATATTTTTGCACTGCGATTAGTATTAATTATTATATTAATATATGGCAATCATTACTCTTCAGACCAATGATGCACTAATCTTTCATATTCACGCATTTGAAAATATTTGATACATAATCATCTAGAACTTTTATATTTTTTAACACACTTAAGAAAATCTCCTTCTCTTACTTGCTTATAATAAATAAAGTTAGTAGCAAAAATATTTTATTACCTCTACATCCCAATGGCTTTCGTATCTAACCATGCATTTATATTATCTTTTGACTTGTCTAAAGTGCCAAGTGATGTCCATAATAGATTTTCGAGCAAAATTTTCTAAATATGCATGATATCAAGATTGTGCTACATATACAATATGCTTCAATATGGCAAATCAAAGAAAATACTTTTCTTCTTCTAATTGGACTTCATATTTGAACAACTTTTGATATACATTTGTAAAGTCCTCATCCTCTTGGAGACGAGACCACAATCATACTCCTCTACACAATTTTTAGTTGCCTCTGCTACACTCTGTCTCAAATCCAAATAATCATGGGGGAGATGTTATACTCACATGGCCTATGGAACATAGCCCTATCATACCGGAATCTATGATCAATAGGCAAAAATTATCTATGGTATATGTAATAGAACTTTCGATAATATTTTAACCACTTGAACCACATGTTTATTTTACATATAGGACACATCTACTCCCCTCTAATGCTATATCCTAGAGATATCATTAACAATCATTAACTATCTATATCAGTGTTGCACATAAATAAAATATCTATTTCTTCCTTATATCAAATGTTAAAACATCTGGTTCCCATAATTTCTTGAGCTCTTCAATTAAAAATTGTAGGTATACAGTAATGTCATTTCCTAGTATCTTTGCTCCATCAATGATCATGGACAAAATGAACAATGATTGTTTCATGCACAACCAAAGATGCAGGTTATGTGAAACTAAAATCATAGGTCAAGTGCTATACGAGCAGTTCATTTTTTTAAAGAGATTAAACCCATCATAAGCTAAGACCAAATGGATGTTGTGGATGGCAGCAGCAAAGTTTGGATATTATAGGTTGAACTCTTTTTACTTGACACTATTTGTTGAATGCCTAGCTATCCCATTATGTACATACCCTTCAGCATGTCATCTTATATATGATGTTGTTATTGTTGATATAAATAGTCATTGTAACCTTCACTTGAGAAGGAAATATCATACAACTTTAGTATGATTTTTTAAATTTATGATTGTCATTATCGCTCTAAATTGTAAAATGCTAATACTGCGGTACTTTGCAATACTTGTAATAGGTGTTTGATTTACTTTCATTTTTGTAGGGCATATAATTATTTGGGCATACATGAATCTTTATGTATCTCAGATTTATACCTTTCATAATATTCCAAGCCTTCTAATACGAACTGAAAAATGAAGGATGCTAAGAAAATACCTCGTTCAATGTCTCTAATAATATACTGACTGAGCAGTTGCTCTATTGACACTTGGACTTCACGGTCAACAATCTCATGATGAATGATAAGAGCATAAAGTTCTTGCATTCAAGATACAATTCAACATTAGATTCATCAAGCATTTTCTAAAATTTTTGGTCATCTAGATCACAACCCTTAGTTGCTATGTCAACTACATCAAGAAGGGTTTTATGAGAAAAGGAAAGGTCTCAAAATGCATCATATATCAATCCTCTAATACCATCCCCCTTATTGTCAACTACTGTCACATAAACTACTGGATCAGTTGGATTTGGTTTGTTTAAATACCGCAACTCTTCACTATGAAATATCTAATTACTGTAATGTGTATTTCATTCTCTTACAATTATATATTCATACACATCCTGTCTTGTCCAATTATGCATGTTCATATAATTAATACATGAATATCATATTTTCTAATATGATCTCTTGCTCCTATAGGCATACTCCATAAATATATTCACTTTATTAATATATCTAGTATCTAATAGATTTTTTTTGTTGATCCAACTCCTGTCCATGTTTTAGAAATGTGTAATCCACAATGTAATGCTCTATATATATATAAACTTATAGAACAGTTGAATTTTGAGGTATCTCAAAACCTATCATTCAATTTCAAACTAAGGAACAAAAGCCAAGTAAGAAAAAAATGAATCTTAAATCAAGTAAGAAACAAATGGACACAGAGCTTATATTTTCAATACAAGATAGATTCTAGTTTCTCATATATAATAATCTTATTTGTTAAATTTATGGCCTTGTAAATGACTTGCTCAAGTTTTCAAATTCACAAACATGAGTATAGAATGTAAAGATGAATTAGTCAAGTCCAAGCCACAAGTTTTCCGTACTTCACTCAAATAGTGACAGAATACCACAAAGATCTCAATGGTTGCAAATAGTTTCCTGCAAATGCTACTCATACCATCCAACATGCCTTGCTACTAGAATACTTTGCTTTATAGGAGAGCAATCTTTTATTCTTCAATTTAGCCCTCAAGATAAGGTTAACTTTTGAGAGAGGTGAGAGTAGTTAGATGCTCAATGAAGTGAATGAACAATTAGTCAAATGAGCTCTAATATAAAGGAGGAACATTGGACTATATGATCAATTTCGGTAGCCCAGGATAGTCGTGACCCCTGGAGCGACATCAAATATAAATCAAAATTTGTTCTAATCTAAAGTACGCTATCAGGTATTGTGAGAATATTAACTTCAACAGATGCAAATCCCAATTATTAATTACCTCGACAAATGTCAAGAATATGCTAAAATAAGAAATTTAGCTAATAAAATAGAAACACAAAAAGAAAACGAAGAGAGCATTTGATTGATTTTAAGAAAAAATACATGGCTTAAGTAAGGGTATGCCCTCACTTTACAACTAATTTCGATATGAAATTATAGAAAATATGAAAGAAATGAAGAAAGGAAAAGAGAAAAAATAGTGGAGAAGAAGCTTTGATATGTGATGCTATCCCCGCTCGCCTCGTGTTGGACCACATGGCATCTAATTTAGATAGACTCGGTCCCTAGCAGATGTTAATATAATTGTTCGATGGGATGTGGAAGGGAATGGGAAGAGTTCAAAGTATTTTTCAGTAGTTTTGCACATTGGTAGTAACTTCATTTGACTTGGTGGTATTACCAACAGCTTATAGGATTGGGTATAGTTTTGAAAATTGTATTATCAATTATTTTTAAAGTTGACTAACTTGAAGAATGCGTTGTTAACTACTTTTGGAGTTGACTACCTTGAAGGGTGTGTTGCCAACTACTTTTGAGGTTTAGCTTCAGGAGCGCATCATTAATTACTTCTAAGGTTGACTAGCTTGAAAGGTGCATTGCTAACTTTTTCTGAGATTGGCTAGCTTGAGGGTGTTTAAGTTGATTTTTGTCATAATTAAAATTAATTAAAACATGATTAAACTTAAAGTTTTTATGCCACTAAATTATGGCTCAAATGTGGATCTCAGTCGAACTTAAATTGTGTCCGAGTTTGATAAAAAATTAAGCTCAAATCATTAAAAATATTTGGGTTTTACGTAGGCCAATCTAAATAGGCTAATTGGACTAGATTTTTGGACTAAAATTAGGCCCAATATTCATCTAAAATATCGACCAAAATAACAAAATGCAAAAGATTGCAAATAGGTCCATGGACTGAGTAGATTCTCATAAATAAATTCTTGGTCGATTTTTCTTATAAATAGGTCCCTGAAATAATAATTTTTATGGAAAACTCAAATAAATTCAAAAATAACAAATTAATCATGTAAAATTTAGGATTTATAAATAAACCCCTGAAAGGATTGGTAATTATGATTTAGTCCCCATGAAATTCTCTATTTGCAAATAAACCTTTCCAAAATTTTTTATTTATAAATAAGCTACTAGATTTTTGACTTTTTGTAAATAAGTCTCTCAAAAAATTTTATTTATGAATAAGTCTAAATTTTATTTAAAAAGGACTTTGGAAGTTTCAAAACTTTATAAACAAGTTTTTTTATAGAAAAGACCTCCTGAAAATCATAAAATTATAACTTAGTCTAATTTTTTGCAAAAATATTTGCAAATAATCCCTCTATAATTTTAATATTCGGGATGAGTACAACTTTTAAGATATCATCGTCTACAACAAATAGAGTTATGCATATATCTTCATAAGCTCATCCAAACTCGGGATAATCCTTATTCATATCTATCTACATCCATATACATCATTCACAGTTCAAACAAAAAAAAATTTGTCTCCAACCCTACTCTATCTCTTCAAGTTCTATAAAAACCCATGGAACCTGCAAATCAAAGAATAGAGAAAGAGATCAAAAGGCTGAAGAAAGGGAAGGAAAGAGGTCAACTACAAATTAGCTATAAGAAAAGAAGGAATGAACGCAATAAAAAAGGTTAAGCCCTTATATTTATTTTGTTTTCTTCTCTTTCACCTCCCTCTCTTTCTTCTCCCTCTTTTTGTTCCATGCTTGCATAGTGATGCCCCACACCGAGCCGCCCGCTACTGTGGATTGTATTTGTTGGACAAGGCTGCATCTCAACAATGCCATCTGCTCTACCTCCTCATTGGACTCGCACCGGTGATCTCAAGCATACTTGATCGACCTATGCTCAAGTAGGATCGCCTGCACCCCAGGGCCTAGCCCCGCTCGCCTGCCCGCACCTCAGCTTGCTCCTACATCCGTAAGCCTATTAGTCCCTACTCACTGTTCCACCCCGTTGTGGCCAAGGCCCGCCAGATCCAGCCGGGAAAGAGGTTGGGCCTCTCCCAGCCCTGTGAAGCCTTGTGAGAGGCCTTTGGCTTGATGAAGAAGAAGCCCCAATATATATATATATATATATAATAAAAAAAACTTGTGATGAAAAAAATTTTTCCCAAAAATTTAAAAAAAGGGAAGGCGTTTAAGCTTGAGACAAAAGAAGGAAGAAAAAAATTGTTATAAAAAAAATGAAAATTTGCAAGAAAAGATCAAAAAGAAAACGAGAGCTTTCGATCTTGTGACCAATAGAGATCTTTCATGTAATGGAAGACTCTTGACAACCCCACGACCACCTGTGGCCCTCGATGATAAAGATGGTAAATCCATGACCTCACTACGGCCATTTGCGACCTTGACGATGAATCCATAACCTCGTTGTGGTCACTCGTGGCCCCTCAAAGATGATGATGAAGATAACAAGCTCATGACTTTGCTGCAGCCACCTGCGACCCTTCGAAGATGGCATATCCCTATCACCACTAACCAGCGTTCTAGCTCACATCTAAGCTAACCTTCAGGATCACACTTAGCTAGCCTTTAAGCTCACACTTTGCCAATCGTCAAGCTCACATCCAATTCAACTTTCGGGCTCATATCCAAGCTAGCCTTTGGACTTGTATCCAAGCCAATCTTCGGGATCGCATTTAGCCAACCTTCAAACTCGCACTCAGCCAGTATTCAGGCTAACATCTAAGCTAGCCTTTAAACTGACACCATGCCAGCCTTTGGGCTTGCACTATGCTAGCCTTTAGGCTAGCACTTAGCCAACCTTCGAGCTTGCACTTAGTTAGCCTTTGGACTCGTACTCAGCTAGCCTTCGGGCTCGTACCCAATTAACCCTTGAGCTCATACTAAGCCAACTTTCAAGCTTACAAACTAAGCCAACCTTCAGGTTCATAATTTGAAGCCGAGCCATGAGTCCATCTAAAATCATCATAAATAGTCGAGGACCATCAAATCAAATTAATTAATGTGAAGTAACTCAATCACAACAAATGAACAAAAGCCAAGCTAACTCAAATGGACCTAAATTGATTAAAAAAAGGTCTAAAATGCAAACTAAACTATGAAAAATCCAAATTGAGTTAACATAAACCGAGGCTTAACCCTAATTAGAATTGAGATGGGTTAATTTAAAATCAAATTGAGTTTAAATCAAATCCAATTTGGATTAAATTAACCTCAAATCAAATCATAATTAGGTTAAATTAAGTCCAAACTAAAAGGAGAGACTCAAAGTCAATATAAAATCAAACTAGTCTAAGCCTAAATTGAAATCAAGTTAACTTAAATTAACTTAAACTTGAACCAAAGTCCATCAAGATGTAGACCTGGACTTAACAAAGGTCCAACACAAGATTGAACTCAACTTAAACTAGATAAAATCAAACTCAAACCTAGACCATATTAGTTCGGATGAAACTAAATAGGGTAAAAATAAGTCCCATTGGGTATACTGAATACTAGGCAATACTCCAAGACCATGAACAATGGGTGATATTACTACCCTGACCTAAACCAAATTTGGTTCAAATAAAACTAAATAAGGTCAAAATGAGTCTCATTGGATGTATTGCAAAAGTCTTTAGCCGCACTTCAAAGCTATACCTAACTCTGTAAATTGTTGGTAATGCTATCAAATCAAAGAGGTTAGTTACCAATGCGCTCAAAGTCATTGGTGACACTTTGAAGCTAACCCTAGAAGTCATTGATGATGCATCTTTTAAGTTAAGCCAACCCAAAAGCATAGGCAACACTTTAAATCAAATTGAACTAAGGTAGACTTAAACTCTCTTAATCAGTAAGCCACAATGTCTTATTCAAATGAAGTTAATTACCAACACGCTTAAAGTTGTCGACCACACTTCTAAGCTATACCCAATCCCATAAGCCATTGATGATACTATCAAATTAAATAAGTTAATCGATAACACGCTCCAAGTTATCAACCACACTTTTAAGCTATATCCAACTTCATAGGCCATTGGTGACACTGCCAATCAAGAAGTTAATTGCCAACACACTTAAAGCTATCGATCACACTTCAAAACTACACCCAACCTCCTAAGCCATCAATGACGCTGCCAAATCAATGAAGTCAACCAATAATACACTCAAAGACATTGGCCACACCTCAAAATTAGTCAACCCCATAAGTCATTGACGACACATCTTCAAGTTATATCCGATCCCCTAAGCTGTCGGTGATGCTACCAAATCAATGAAGTCAACCAACAATGCGTCAAAGCCATTGACCATAATTCAAAGCTAGTTAACCCTATAAATCGTTGATGATGTATCTTCAAGTTATACCTGACCCCCTAATCCTTTGATAATGCTACTAAATTAATGAAGTCAATCAATAATACACTCAAAGTCATTGGCCATGCTTCAAGCTAGTCAACCGCAGAAGTAGTTGACGACATGCCCCTACAAACTAGTCAACCACATAAGCAATTAGCAATGCGCCCTATCAAGCTAGTCAACCTCAC
Organism: Trichopus zeylanicus subsp. travancoricus; assembly: GCA_005019695.1. Classification (NCBI taxonomy): domain Eukaryota; kingdom Viridiplantae; phylum Streptophyta; class Magnoliopsida; order Dioscoreales; family Dioscoreaceae; genus Trichopus; species Trichopus zeylanicus. Next base: position 133,333 of record RXID01021458.1, on the reverse strand, counting down.
AAGCAGTCGATGTCATGCCTTTCAAGCTAACTAATTCTAGAAGCAATTAACAACACATCTTCAAGCTATACCTAACCTCATAAGCCTATAGTGACTCTACCTAAATTAAAGAAGTTATCACTTACATTTTATCGACTATAGAATCACTTCAAAAAAATTAAAGAAATCATCGTGTATGCTTTATTGGCTCCCCTTCTTCAACCAAAAGGATCTTTTCATCAAGAAGTTAGTAGCTTAAAGGAGAATCATTCGATACTAGATGAACTGCAAGAAAATTTGTGAGGGCTTGCCCTTTGACTGTCTTTTAGAAAGTGAGTTTAATACCATATTCCATGAGGATTAAAGCCTACTTTGCTAGCCTTCTAGTGAGTACAAACCTAGTTATTAGGTACTTTATAAGATCAATATTTGATATTAAAATAACTTAATGAGAATGAAAATAATGTCTTAGCTTCTTAACTACAAATATGAGTACCAAATAATACTTTTTGATAGAGGAGTAGTTACTTTCTACCTCGATTAGCATTCTACTCAAATAGTAGAGTATATTTTCTTTATTCTCTTCATCATTTTGGGCAAGAAGTGCCCCTAGGGATCCTTCCATTACTACTGTATAGAGGATTAAGGACTTTTCGAGTAGGGGTACTGACAGGATTGGTGGCTTTAGAAAATACTATTTTATCTCTTCAAAGGCCTATTAGCAGTCTTGACTCCAAATGAATGGAGTATCTTTTTTCATCAACTTGAAAAAAGGCTTGTATTTTCTAAAGAGGTTTGAAATGAATCTTCTTATGCATGCAAGTTAGTCTCAAAATGATCTCAATTGCTTTAAATTACTAGATAGTAGCATATCCAAGATTCCTTTAATCTTAGATAGATCAATCTCAACTGAGAAATTTTCTTAATGATACCCGGGAAGCATACTTCATAGGATTCATCTTTAGGTTATAGTTCCTAAGATGGTTGAATATCAATCGTAGATCTTGGATGTGCCTGTCTTTAGACCTAGTTTTGACCACCAAGTCATCCACATAACAATCCACTAACTGATGTATGAGGTCATCAAAGATTTAAGTCATGGCCTTTTGATAAGTGGTGTTTGTATTCTTGAGCTCAAAGCGTATCACCTTATAGTAGTAAATGTCAATTAGTATCCTAAAGGCCATATATTTCTCATCATCAAGATACATCTTGATTTGGTTATATCCTAAAAAATCATCCATAAAAGAGAATATTTCAAAATCAGCCATGTTGTCAATTATTAGTAATGAAAAATCATCTTTCAGACATACTCTATTTAAGTCTTTGTAGTTACACAAAAATAGATTTTTCATTCTTTTTCTTAACTGACACAATGCCTGTTATCCAATTTGGGTTTTTTTTTTCTCTGATGAAATCTGCTTCAATCAATTTCTTCATTTCTTCTATCACCTTCTATTCTAGGTTGAGTTTCATCTTCCTAGGTGCTTGTTTGACAGGTGAAAGCTCAGGATTAATGGCTAGTTTGTGGATTGCAACTTCAAGATCCAGTCTAAGCATCTTCTTATAGCTCCATGTGAATCAGTCAATGTACTCTTGGTGCATTGCTCTGAGCTGAGTTTGGCTTTCCTCACAAAGTTGAGTACTAATGAAAGTTGGCTTGGGGTTCTCCTCTGAGCCTAGGTTGATCTCCATCAGTTCATCAATTGTGGCTCACCACCCCCACCCCACCCCCCCCCCCCCCCCCCCCCCCCACCACCGCGCAATCCTCAAGTTTTGGTGGGGCTTCTTTTGGTTTGAGGATTATTTCTTTACCAAGTAATTTATCATGTAGAGTGAGATTTGCAAAGGTTTTTCTGAAGGTATTTTGGTTGCATCATGCCCCCTTCTTTTGATTCTAATGAAATTTCATTGAGGATGTCACCTTCTTGTTATGTCTCAAAAATCACAGCCATCTCGACATATGTGTTATGGGGTATTGATATCATTTGGTCATCCTGAATATCAGAGAAAGGCCCAATGGTTACCACAAGACACATGTGGGTGTTTAGAGTAACATAACCTAGTCCTTTGGTATTCTTATTTTCTCTTCCAAGAATGTAAGCATGTCCTTAGGGTGAGTCCCATAAATTCTTAAAGAAATAATTCTCTCTTTGTTTGTAGACGTCCATATCGAGATTTGATGATTATTTAATGAAGTAGTCTGAGAAATATTTAGACATAACTACCAATTGATGGTCACCATTATCTATTAGATCTTTAGCCCCCAGGATTTCATATATGCTTGGAGCACAAGGGATTATATTGTAAAATAGTTTTTCTTTTCTTTTCTCCTTTTGTACTGTGGAGGAATGTAAAAATTCATTAATTTTTTTCACAATATTGATGCTTAGCTTATTTAATGACTTAAATAATTCCTTTGGAACTTTAGTAACAAGGAGAGTATTTTTTTTGTTTGATCTATGTTATCATCTTTGCCAGAAGTATAACCACCCAGGTAGACTTATAGGACTTCTTCATCTGAAGAGACTAGATCAAAATTGCTTCATAGTGAGGAGGAACAAAGATCAGGCTAGCAATCTTTTGCTTTACTTGATTGATGGAAGCAAATCCCCTATTAGCATCTGATCTCGAATAATATTTTGCATACCTTATGAACATCAAAAGGGTATATATCTCCATTAATTCAGTATTCTTCACCATCCTCGAAGTATTTGAAGCAGTAATGTAAGGTTGATGGCACTAATTTATTTTTATGTAGCCATAGCTTCTCTAGTAGTGCTTTATATGATGCATCACTATCTATCACATAAAACTTGGCATCTTAGATGATAGGTGACACACATTGAAAGTTAGAATTTGGAGAATCATTAAATTGACTAAGAAACCTAGGTTAATCAGGATGTGATTGACTTAATCCTATGGCTATTTCATGTGATACACAATAGTCTATTATGGCCTATTGTTCTAGGTAGCAAGTCATCATTTGCGAAGATGATAGTGAGAGTTTAATGCACACACAAAGATTCCTTCCTTTTTTTTCAGCAAAGTATGCTTAGTAGTTGGCTAGATTTTGTAAGATGTACACTAGTGTATCATTGAGTTCTTGTGATATCATCAAGGTATCAAAAATACTCACCATATCAGGGATCTCCTTGAGATGGACTGTAATGTTGTATTCCACCTTTTTGGGTGCAAGTTCAACTTATGAGAGCTCGATGCTTTCAATTATCTGAATTTTCTTTTTCTTGTCCTTGAAAATATTCTTATCCCTAAACGTTGGAGCTTGTCTTGGAGGTAGCATCTTCTCATCTCAGAATTGTATCTAATTGATTCTCCTTAGTTTAAATATGGCATTATGAGACTAATAAGGTTCATCTTCTAAATTACTCCAGAGCCTAATCATGCAATAAGTGGTAGTGAATCCTTGCCCTCAGTTGGTAGTTCCTTGAATATTCTTGGAGGATCTAACTGACTGATAATCATCTCATTCAATATCAGAATTAGACACATGAGGTTTTCTCATAGAGAGGTTTTCAAAGACTCTTTGGATGAACACTTCTACTTTGTTTGCTTACATAACCTTCTTCAGAACTTTATATTTAGGGTGTTTCTTTTGTGGATATCTAGATTGACTTAACTATGGATATTCAGATTGACTTGATGCAAGGGCACAATGAGTTTTAGCTTTAGCATTAGCTCGCTTGATCCTCTCCCAAAATGCCTACTTCTTCCTTTGGCACTTGTTGGTGTAAGGCCTTCCAAAGTAATTCTAAAGTTATTCTGAGTTAGACACAGAGTTATATTTATCATTCGTACATTGTATGCATAATTTCTCTAAAATGGTAAAGTACATTTCTCCAAAGGTTCTAGGACTGGGACCTTACCAAACATAATGGGTTGAGCATTTATTGTTGGATTTCCTGATGAAAGCTGGGATAGTAGCTCGCTAGTATTCACCTTGGATGTATGAATCACCATGCAACAAGATGTCATAGACTTATATAACTCTCTTCGATAATGTCTAGCTTTATTGACCCATCTCTAGAGTAAGTGACACAAATGGTCATTCTGATCCTGAGGAGGGTCAGTAAGTAATTTCTCACCATCCCTATGAGGTCCTTTGTATGGTATTTTCTTCTCTACTAGCACCTTCTCCATCCTCTTAACTTCCTCATAGAGCATGATAGTCGTATTGGTAACGCTTTCCATGTGGGCAGTCATAGCCCTCATATGCTCATTCAGCATTTACATTTGCCCCCTGACAAACCTTATATTAGTTATAGCTAGCTCTTTTATAATATCTAGCTATACTTTGAGCATGTCATAGTTGTACTCATGGGCAAACTACTCTCTAAGATTATCATCTCGGGAGCAGCTCTTAGGGAAACCTATGGGATCTCTCATTTCATAAATAACATATCTAGTAAATCTATTCACTTTTCCTTGTGTTGCACCCTAAATTTTCTCATTATTAAAGCAACGAGATGGGGATCTACTTGGTTGAAAATCTCTGACAATAAATATGGCAGAGCATGTTGCTACTGGAAGTTCACTTTTTTCATTTCTCATATCAAGGTCCTTTAGTAAAGCTTTGAGTTTGTCAGAAAAGAATTCTTCAAGATTTATTTGGTTTTTTTCTCCCTAAATATATTTATCTAGAGCATCGATGTATTCTTGGATGAGTGATCTCTTGACATCGTATTCATTTGGCTAAACCAACTTTTTTTTTCTTCCTTCTGTTCTTTCTCTTCTTGATGGCTCAAGCAGGTGAGGCAGTTTGCTCTGATAAGACTTTCTTCATCACCATTCTAGGCTCTTCAAGGTTTCTAGTCATTTTTTTTCAATTTCTTTAGTCTTTTTAAAATATAGACATTCCATAAGCATGCTTGTTATGGGGTATATTATGCCTCTTTCCTAAAGAGGATTTCGGCATATGGTTCATGGTTCTCAAACACAGTAAGATGATTGATGTGTTCGGTGGATATTTCAAATAGGACTACCTTCGACAAAGTTAGCTTGCCTTCTCGGTATTATTTTTTGACCCAATCCTTGAACCCATAGTAGCCTTCAATGGTATACCCTAAAACTCTATGGTAAGGACAATAGTTTAGGTTATATGTTTTGTTGGCCTCGCCTAGCCTCTTGGATTTTGGCAATTGAAGAGCTAACTTCAAAGCATCTTGAAAAATTTTACCTACTTTTTCTCTCTTGAAAGAATATTTTTTTTGAACCTTTATTGGAAATTATTGGATTGTTCCACTTCTCCATATCCTCCAAGATTCGGTGGCTTCTAAATATTACCCTTGTTCATGGTAGGGTTCAGAGATTTTTTTTTCTTAGTTACTGTGAATGTAGGCCTCACATTTTTTAAAGGCTCTCCATGCTTTACTCTATCTTTCTCTGATTTAAAACTTTATAAACTAGATAAGGTCAATAGGCTAATCCTTTTCAACTCCTTGACTTACAAGATAAGGCCTTGGAAGGTATGGATAGAAGAGGTGCTCAAATAAAGTGTCATCCATTCTCTCCTTATGTTGTCAAGTACTAGGTTCACTATCTCAAATTGGCTCATGGGTTGTTCATACTTAATAGTAAGATTTGTTCATCGTGTGATATAATCCAGAATCGACTCATTGTCACGTTTTGGTATTGGGATAAGGTCTACAATGGTCATTTTATTACTGACTTCTTCAAACTTGATTCGAAAAATCTTTTTTATTTTTGCCTAAGTTTGTATAGATTTTGTTGCAAATTATCATCCACTTGAATGCTGCTCCTGTCAAGCTTGCTAAAAATTAACGAAGTAATTATGGGGGACTATTACTTGAATCTTCATAGAAAGTCACAAAGTGAGCTATGTGCTATTTAGAATTGCCCATGCTATTAAACTATTTGAAACTAGGTACCATATAGCCTTTGGGATATGGCACTCGGTCATGATGGTTAAGCCACGGTTTGTCAGCATCATTTACTCTATCTGTCTCACTTTCTTATCTCAATTATATAGCTACCATTCATTGTACCTATTGTTATATGTATGTCAAGAGTTCTATGTTGTTAAGAATCCTTGAAATCGGGAATTGGGTATCCTTTAATAAAGGAGGTGCTTATGAAGGGCCTATATTTTCATGAATCTCATTTATGGGAGTTGCACCTTATGCCGCATCTATTGCTTGGGATGGCTGTTGAGATCGTTCCAACTTATCAAGCTTTTAGCTCACTTATAGCATCATTTCTATCAACTTCATGACCTTCTTTTGAGCTTCATCTTTCTCTTTGCTTTGCTATCTCAGCTGTTCTTGTAATACTTCTATGGTCACTTCTTGATTAGAGCTTTCAGTTATGACTAAGGCTTTTGTCAAAATGTAATAGTCTATGTCTTGACAATCAGGTCTAGGTTTTGGGTTGAGGCTAACTTCTCTCATCAGTCAAGTCATCTCATTTAAGAGTCTACTCATGGAGCTGGTCACCACACCTTCTCCTTGGTGTAGTAGTAAGGATTGGTTCATAAGGGCCCTCCCTCTTATATTTCTTCATCACTAAGTCTCACTTGGGCAGCCTTCTTTTGGCGCTTAACCAACTGGGATGTGGGCTCACGGTCTCTCCCAGAATCATGATGAAAAATGACTCTGACAATATAGGTGGTCTCTTTTGGCGAATCGTCATGCTGAGTTATGGGTTTACGGTGACTTTTATGGTTTTGTTTAGTGATTCACCCTTTTATCATAGTTTTAAGTCAAGACTATGCCCCTTGTGATTTGCTCCTATCCTTCTCTAAGTTGCTTAATGGAGCAAAAGAGTTGGAGATAGGAATTGTAATGATCGATTTCGTTCAAGGGGTAGGTTTCCCAAGTCGGTTGAAAATTCCAATAACTTTTTCTTTACTTGTGATAGTTATAATGAGATATTATTCATCGATGCTTGTGTCCATATTTGAGTTTGATTGCCCCCAGTGAGGAGTTGGGTGAAGGTGACAAAAAACTGAGCTTCATTTCAATTCTAACTTCTAGAATACTGATATCCTTTTTTATTAAGGTATGACTTCTAGTTTTTCATTTGAACAACACTTATCATTAGGGATGACAATATTGGGTTTCTTTCTTTTGATGGAAGGTGAGAAACAAGCTAGTTTTACCTGATGACAACTTCAATAGTGTAGCAGCAGGTGCCTTTTTGAACTGGACGACCTCAAAGATGGTTATGAACTTGATCTGAATTTTAACTGCTTCTATAGTAACCATTGACTAAGATAAATGCATAGCTCATTGCAAGATGATAATGTATCTTGGGGCAGAGATGTTCTTCATTATTGTCATTTGATTCTTTCTTCTACAAAAGAGAACATAATTAGTCAATCTTCAATTGTAATTCTACCTTATCAGTGTCTCTATAATATTAATTAGGTTTCTATATTTGAAGAAGAAGTCATGTCCCACCAAACGTGCTAGAGTTTATGGAATCAATTTTGGTAGTCTAAGATAGCGAAGACCTCAAGAGAGACCTTGAATCATAAATTAAAATTTATTTTAATTTAAAGTGTACTATTAGGTATTGTGAGAATATTAACTTCTAACAGGCGCAAGTCCTTATTATTAATTACCTCAATAATTATCAGATATCTCCTAAAGTAAGAAATCTAACTAATAAATAGAGACACAAAAAAAAAGAAGAGAGAATTTAATTTATTTTAAGAAATAATACATGGCTTGAGCAAAGGTACACCCTCACTTTACAATGAATTTTAACATGAAATTATAGAAAATATGAAAAAAATGAAGAAAGAAAAAGAGAAAGAAGGAGTGAAGAAGAAGCTCTAATATGTGATGCTGCCCTTGCTCCCCTGTGCTGGACCATATGGCATCTGACTTAGATTGACTCAATCTTTGACAAGTATTGATATAATTGTCTAATGGGATGTGAAATAGAATGGGAGAAGTTTAAATTATTTTCAATAGTTTTATGCATTGGTGGTAACTTTATTTAGCTTGGTAGCATCACCAATATCTTATAAGGTTGGGTATAGCTTTGAAAACTGTGTTGTCAATTAATTTTGGGGGTTAACTAGCTTGAGAAGCATGTCATCAACTACTTCTGGTGTTGACTAGCTTGAAGAGCGCATCACGAATTACTTCTAGAGCTCACTAGCTTAAGGAACATGTCATCAACTACTTCTAAGGTTGACCAACTTGAAGGGTGTACTGTCAACTTCTTATGGGATTGGTTAGCTTGAGGGTCATCAACTACTTATGAAGTTAACTAGCTTGAAGGGTGTGTCGCCAATTGCTTTTAGGGTTGGCTATCTTAAGGGCTATGTCATCAACTACTTATATGATTGATTAGCTTGAATTCTGGCCAACAGCTTTAAGCATATTATTGGTTGACTTTATTTAAATAAGACATTATGGTTGATTGACTAAGTAAGTTCAACTCTACCTTAGTTCATTTTAAATTAAAACATTACCAATGCTTTTGGATTGGCTTAGATTTAAAGTATGACTGATGGCTTCCATATCATACTCATTGAGAATCAGTTTAACCTTATTTAGTTCTATTCGAATTAATTTTGGTTCGAGTTAGGATGATAATATCATCCTTTGTTCATGGCCTGGGAGTATTGCCGAGAGTTCAGCATACTCGGTGGGATTCGGCTTTATCTTATTTAGTTTTGTCGAGACTAATATAGTTTGGGTCTGAGTTTGGTTCAAAATTATTTTACTACTCAACTTCGACTTGAGTTTGAAATTGATTTAAATTGATATTTAAAACTTGATTGAATTGTGATTCACAAACTTCTTCTTAGAAGATAGTGATATGTTCTAATCTTCCTATTTTCAAAATTTTTGGTGATTGGGTTTACATTAACACTTTATGACCAAGGGAACTATGTGAGACATCAAAGTCACTAAATGTTCAGTAATGAATTTAATCCACTAAGCTTGACATCAATTTTAGAAGAACATTCATCAAATACTGATCATTGACTCCAGTATTGATTCGAATTTGATTCAATTCAGTTCAATGTTCAGGATTGGATTTTGGTTCAAGTTTGATTTCATTTGGTTTGGGTCGAGTTCGACCTTGTGTTGGACCTTTATCAAGTTCAGGTTTGCATCTTGATAGACTTCAATTCAAATTTAAGTCAATTTAGTTCAACTTTATTTTAGTTTAGGTCAACCTGGCTTGGTTTTGGTTTGAATTTAAATTTGCCCTTTTAATTTGAACTTGATTTAATATAATCAGGATTTAATTTGAGCTTAGCTTCATCTAGGTTAGATTTGATTTCAACTCAATTTGATTTTAAATTAACCCATCACAAGTTTAATTAGGGTTGAGTCTAGGGTTTGGATTATTATGGAATCCAGCTTGATTTGAATTTTAGTTCATTTGTTTGATCAATTTAGGTCCATTTGAGTCAACATGGCCTTTGTCTAATTATTCTGGCTGAGTTTAATTTTAATGTGATTGAGTTACTTTATGATAAGTAGTTTAATTTAAGGGTATTTGGTTGTTTATGATAATTTTTGGTAGACTATAGTCTGGCCTTAAATATGCGAACCCGAGGGATAACTTAATTCACGAGCTTAGAAACTAGTTTAGAGGTGCAAGCCCAAGGGGTCACTGGGTGCAAGTCCGAAGTCTAGCCTAGATGTAAACCTGAAGGCTAGATAGACACGAGCCCGAAGGCTAACTGGGGTGTGATCCCAAACGCTAGCTGAGCGTGAGCCCAAAAGCTAGCTTAGATGCAAGATCAAAAGTTGGCTAAGGGCAAGCCCAAAAGTTGGCTAAGGGTGACTCGAAGGTTGGCTAAGTACAAACCCAAAAGCTAGCTTGGATGTGAGCCCGAAGGCAAGCTTAGATGCGAGCCTGAAGGTTAGTTTGGATATAGCCTGAAGGTTGACTGGATGTCAACCCAAAGGCTAGCTGAGTGTGAGCCTAAAGGCTAGCTGAGACACGAGCCCAAAGACTCGTTAAGTGCGAGCCCAAATGCTAGTTGAGTATAAGCCCAAAGGCTAGCTAAGTGTTAGTTCAAAGGTTGGCTTAGATATGAGCCCGAAGGTTGATTAAGGCACAAGCCCGAAGGCTGGTTTGGATATGAATCCGAAGGCTAATTGAATGTGAGTTCAAAGGCTGAATGAGTACAAGCTTAAAACCCAGCTTGGATATGAGCTCAAAGGCTGGTTAAGTGTAAATCCAAAGGCTAGATGGATGAGAGCCGAATGCTAGCTAAGTGCGAGCCCAAACGCTGACTAGATGCAAACCTGCAAGCTGTGAAGTACGAGCCCGAAAGCTGGCTAAATTCGAGCCCAAATATTGGCTTAGATACGAGCTTGAAGGCTCGTTCGAATGTAAGCCTGGAGGCTGGCTGGGTGCAAGTCTGAAAACTGCCTAGATATGAACTTGAAGGCTGGCTGGGTGCGAAATCGAAGGTTGGCTAAGAGTCAAAAGACTAGTTGAGTGTAAGTCCAAGTCTACTAAGTGCAAGCCCCAAGACTAACTTGGATGCGAGCTCAAAGACTAATTTTGGATATGAGCATGAATACTAGCTGAATATAAACCTGAAGGTTGACTTGGATACAATCTCAAAGGTTAGCTGAGTGCAAACCCGAAGATTGGTTTAGATGTAAGTTTGAAGACTAGCTGGATATGAGCCAAAAGGCTGGTTAAGTGTAAATTCAAAGACTAGTTTGCATGGAAACCCAAAAACTAACTTAAATGTAAGTCTTAATGCTAACTAAGTGTGACGAATATTCATCATCTTCCAATGATTGCGAGTGGCTACAGCAATATCAAAGATTTGTCATCTTCGATAGGACCGTGGTAGATTATAATAATATCAAGATTCACCAAAATTCATCGACATACCAAAAACGACATATTGTGGTGACAATAATAACACGAAAATTGAGACAAGATTTTTTTTTTTTTGCTGCTAACTTTTTTTTTCTTTCTTCCTCTTTTCTCCCAAACTGGTCTTCTTCCCTGAACTGGATCTGTTTTCCATGGTCCCAGGCTTGGTTTCCCTTCACCGAGCCATATCCCTTGGTCTCCGATCAGATCCGGCTGCCTCAGCGGTGGTGGCGCACTCAGGCAGCCTCAACATTGGTGGAGGCTGCAGGCCGGCTCATCTTTCAGCTGGATCCAACCTGTCACGGCCGGATCTGGCTGCATTTCTGACAAAGGCACAGTCGGGCAACCTCAGCATCGGAGGAGGTCGCTGACTGGTGTTATAATGTCAGGTGTGATAAATTAGTCTCACATTGGATATTGGATAAATAGGGTCCAATATATAAAATAAAAAAGGCTTATATCCCATGAGCTTAGGCTTTTGAGATGGTTTGGTGTCCGGCTCATTATATTATTTCGATTCGACACTCTTTCGGCTCCCCCAACAGACTGGTTCGCCCCTCAGCTGGATCTATCCAGACATAGCCAGATCTGGCCGTTCTCTTGGTGGTGGTATGCTTAGATAACATCAACACCGAAGGAGGGGAGCGGCGATGGTGGGTCACTGGTGGTTGCAGGCCACATGGGTGTAACAACAGAGCTTGCGGGGGACGCAAGCTGAGCGAATCAGGGCACAAGCCAACGAGAAGAGGACGGCCAATGGCCCAGTTCTGGCGAAGTGCGGACAAGGTCAGCCAGTTCAAGTCAGCAGGAAAGTTGGGCCAGCAAACATGGTAGGACCGAGCTTCGGCAGGGAGACAGTACTGATGGTGGTGTTGCAAGGTTGATGAGCGACTTGGGCCGGAGTTTGGATCAGCAATGAGAATAGGGCAGAGGCAGCGGATGCAACAAGTCAATGGTCCTGTGGGCAGGAGAGGAAGGCACGTAAGGCAACAGGGAAAAGAAAGAAAAGAGAAAGGTAAGTTGAAATTTTCTTGACCTTTCTCACTCTTGGATCCTCGTTGATGACTCTCTAATTATTTTCCTCGAAGATATTCTGTTTAATTGCTTCTCTCCCAGTCTCTGTCATCATTTCTGATCTTTTTCTGTGTTTTTGATGCTATCTTGCAAGTTTCTCATCAATTTATAAACCTCAAGTAAATTTAAAATCAAATTTTTAATTGATTGATTTTTGAAATGTTTGTGACTGCGATTGATCTCTAGTTGGTCTTATTTTGAAAATATGATGGATTAGATTGGTGATTAAATTGTATTCCAAAATTTTTTTTTGGAATTTATTTTCCTGATAATAATATTTGAAATATATACTATTTCTGAATGTTAAATTTTTAAGAGAAATTATTTGTAAATTTTTTCCAAAAAATATGACAAAAATGTAATTTTATAAGTTCTAGGGGTCTTTTTGTAAAAAAAATATATTTGTAAAAATTCTAAAATTTTCAAGATTTTTTAAATAAAATTTGAACTTATTTGTAAATAAAAATTTTCGAATAATTTCTTTGCAAAAGTATGAAATTTCAAGGATTTATTTGTGAAAGTTAGAAATTTTAAGAATTTTTTTGCGAATATAAAATTTTGAGGGATTTATTCATAAATCCTATATTTTGCGGAGATCAATTTGAAATTTCAAAATTTTTAAGAATTTTTTTCGTAAAATTTTCATCTCAAGAACTTATTCGCAAGAAAAATACAACTAGAGATTTATTTGTAAAGATTTTATAATTTTCATTTTGGCTTAGATATTTAATAAATTTTGGATACTTTGATTAATTCCCTGTCAACCATGAATTCTTCCAAGAAGCAAGCAAGAGCATAGAGGATTGGCCACAATCTGAGCGGTCCATGCAATTATCTAGTCCACTCAATTCACTCTAATTTAAAGCCCAAATTTCTCAATTATTTAAGTTTAAATTGAACTCAATTTTAGATCAAATTTAATCGTGATTTTGATCCAATTGAGACTCATACTTGGATCACAAGTCAGTGGTATTCAAATTTATACTTTAACTGAATTTTAATTAAATTTAATTTTTAATCAAAATTAATTTAAATATAAAAAAGTAGAGGATTACCAAGAGTAGCACCACATCGGTCCCCAACCTTATTCTTAAAACACATGACACATTTCTCATGCCATACAAGTAAAACAACGCTAGCTAAGGACAAAGGTTATAGGAAGAGCAAAAAAGAGGCTCATAACAATCAACAATGTTAGGCATGAAGCAAAGCACCAAAGCCCCGTTTGTTTTTGGATCAGGATCAGGATCAGCTCGTTTCAGAATTATTTTTTTCTTATAAAATTAATATTTATTATTTTATACTATTATTAAATTAAATTATTATAAAAAATTAAATAATTTTTTAAAATTTAAATTATTAAAGCCTTAATTTTGATAAAAAGATATTAGTTTACAAAAGTGATTCACTAGTTTTGAACTTAATCTTAACCTTGATCCCCAACCAAATGGCCCTAAGGCTCCAATGGCTGCAAAGAATTGTCAAAAAATGACTGCAACATATAGAGATATTTTGTCTCAAGAACTACCTTGAGAATTATTACTAAACTAATAGAGTTACATTTAGGTTGAAAAACAATGTCAAGGAGAATGCATGCAATTAAGAAGGAGATAAGCAATAAACCAATAAATATGTGTTTGGCAACTAATCACAGCGTCTTCAAAAATGACTAAGGGATGGAGAAGAGAAAGAAGGATGGAAATAAAGAGTGGAAACTAAGAGGCAATGGTGATTGGTGATTGGTTAAATTAGACAAGCGACACCCACCACAAGTAGCAAATCTTTGCTCATGTGACCAATTCTTATAGAACCTCAATCTGCACTACCAATAAAGCTAGCATATGAATAATAGAAATGCAAAACATTGCTTTTAAAGAAAGAAACACCCCCTTTCAGAAACAAGTTAGTAATCATGGTAGCTTGCTAATCTAACTGAGAGCAACCAGCTTGCTAATCTAACTGAGAGCAACCATCATTACAGATAGACACAGATATTCATCTATTGAGAACACATGGAGAAACAAAAGAGCATCAAATATTGGAGTAAGAAACTTAAAGGAGGAAAAAGGAGAGATAGAGGCTCAAAATCACCATAAAAGAGCTCAAAACAAACTAGATCAAGCTCTCCCTAAGACCAACCTGGCCAAAACTGAAGTTAGGTATGCCGTGGCAACTAGGGGACGAGATTGCTGGAGGCAGCTGGGCTGGTGGAGGCGGCGACCAAGCGATCAGACTACTGGAGGTGACGAGGCTATTGCAGGCGATGACATTGCTAGAAGTAGCAAGGCTGCTGGGTGGCGGGGCTGGCGGAGGCGGCAAAGCTAGAGCTGGAGCTAGGGTTGGCTACTAGAGGCTACTAGGTGAGCTCAAGTTGGAGGGCAATGTAGATTTGGATTTCTCAGTTGAGAAAAGAAGGGGCAATCCAGTGCAAGGCTTTTTAAATAGCAATGCTAGCGCCAACTCTAAAATAAAAATTGTAAGCGCTAATTGTATAGCACCGATAATAAATCATTGCCGGCATTAAAAGACTAACGTCAGCAATATGAGAGCATTGGCAGCTAGTTGTGATAGCGCTGCCAATGCTTGTTTTAAAGTCGACGCTTCAACCAACGTTTGGTTAATTAGCATCACCATTGAACAACCATTATGTTGTAGTGATCCATTTATGCAAGGATTCATATTTTCATTGTAAAATCAAACTTATAAATGTGAGTTATTATTGGATACAATATGTGCTTGAGATAAAATTTTTGCATATTGAAAAGATACATAGCAAAGAAATCCTTACCAACAAAGATTTTACCCAAAGAGGAACTTGAGTTATGTAGGAGCACGACGGACATGACATCAAATAAGATGTCATCCTTTTCCTTATGGTTAGGAGAGAGAATTTTATTATAGCGTTATTCTTCATTTGGATACCATAACTTATGTTGTTTGATCTAATCATTTGGTGTAAGTATGTGAGACACATAATTTTTATTTAAGGGTGATATGAAGATAATGTTAGTGAATTTTAAACCAACCTTGAACCTTTACTAACTTTAATTACTTCAACTCTATTTTTCTCCATCTCCAAACCAGAGAAAAAAGTGAAGAAAAAAAAAAATAATTACTTATAACCCCTGTAATTAGCTTTAATTATCTACAATCCTCGTAATTTTCGGAATTACCCACACCTCCCCATCTTGCTTTCGATTATTTTTATAATTAAATCTCTAAAAACTTATACTTTATATTTAATGTCTCGAAATTCGATTATTTACAAATAACACTCCAACCCCGAAATTCGAATTTTTATAAATAACACCTCAAAATTATTTCGAATTACAAAAAAGTTCCCGAAATTTTCTTGTAAAACCATCCCCTTTCCTTCGGTGTAACTCTAAATCTGAAAGTCACCGCCGCCGCCCCTCTGCCACTCCCTGCGCAGCCGCTGCTGTCGCTGCCCCGCCGGCGAGGAGATCGCCGTCCGGTCGGTGCCCCGCGCCCCCCACGCCGTCGCTGCTCTGCGTCGCGCCCCCCCACGCCATCGCCGTCGCTGCTCTGTTCTTCGTCCTTGGCCCCCTGCTCTGCCCTCGCGCCGTCGCTGCCCCGCCGGCGAGAAGACCGCCGTTCCGTCGCTGCCGTAGTTCATGTTAGGTATAATGTTAACTACCTTCTCAATATATTTATGGATGTGTTTGCCTGGCATGCAGGTAAAAAATCACCCAGTGAAGGCCCAACCTGCTGATCAATCTGGGACACTTATTCTTTCGAAGAATCGACTCTTCAAGTATGTCTATGTTACTCTGTTAGGATTTTTTTTTTGGTAATTCTCCCCCTATGATTTGTGGTATTTTGAGTTAAACAAGCCCTGTTTGCCAACATTTGCATAAAGCTTCTCCATTTTGTATTTTCATCAGAAAACCCTCTTGAATAACATCCATCCTGGATTGCATTGCAAAAATACGGCACACATGTTGTGTGGTCTATTATGTTCCATTCTTCAGAGGGGTGAACTTAGTTTTTCTGTATCATATTAACTTTCATTTGTTGTCCAATATCTGTACTTGTTCTGTATTAGGTTGAACTCTGAAGGTTTTGCTCAATTTAATAAATTTCAGTTGAAGAAACAATGGAGATATCCTTTTTTCTTGTTTAGTCTTGGTTTGGATCTAACAAGTTTTGATGGATTCTTTGATCTTACAGCTCATTCTAATAACATCTCTCAGTATTAATCATGGAAATTCCTCAATTAACTCTGCAAACTCTTCATCAAATTATGTTTTTGTTCTTTGTGCTGTGAAATTCCTTTTTCAACTCTCAATGCAAGAATTTTAGCTATTTTCATACTGTTTACAATTTAAATACTGATGTCATATGTTTAGACCCGATCTAATGCCCCATACAAACTGTTTTTTCTGCACTTGCCTATCTCCATTTTTTGCTGAAATATGATTTCTGTGCCTTTATTTATCTAATCAAGAAACTGGAGCATGCATTAAAAATCTCATTGTGTTTAGAGGCATTGGGGCCCAAAGGTAAAAGCTGGCCGACAGATCAAGAGCAAGCATGCCTCTTTGCTGGGCCCTGACCAAGTCAATGAGTATCTAAGGCATTCAGAAAACGGACTGTCTGAATCAACTCCACCAGAAACTGATGAGCATAAAAACCATGAAGACGAACCCGACTTTAAGCGCCAAAAAACCAGTGACTCAGCTTCTGCACAATCATGATTGCTTGTATAAAAAAGTTGCAGAATACAAAATCTTCGATTTGCTTGTGTTCTCTTCCACCGACTTGAAACTGTAGTGGGTGTGCAGTATTTATTATTGCTTCACAGGAACAAGGGATCGCTCCTGTGGACGTTGTGAGATCTAAAGTTTTTGTGGTGACACAGTTTTGATTGACAGAAGTAGTTTTAGAGTCATGTGATAATATGCGAAAGCCCATTAGTTGTAGGGTTTGTTGTTTTATTTCATTAGTTAATCATGTGTCTTATTTGTAATTTTTTGAAGTTAGAAGCTGCTCACACTTTTGTATAAACTTTATGAAAGAAAGTGGAAATTTAAAATGAGGATCTTACTTTGTGGAAATGAAGTATCTACTTACTACAGCATTGGAATTTAAGAGTTTTATGATTCTTAATAGGGGTATTTACTTGCAATCTTTCAAGATTTATTTTATTTATTAAAAATTTTATAATATTAAAAGTTTTAAAACTTAAAAATTTTAAATTATAAGTTTAATATTTATATATTTACAAATAGACCCCTCAAATATTTTATATTTATAAATAATTCTAAATTTTATCAATTTTTTAAATAAAATTTTTTAATATTAAGGTTTTAAAAATTAAAAATTTAAATTATAAGTTTAATATTTGCATATTTACAAATAAATTCCTTGAATTTTTTTTATAATAAGTCTAAATGTTATCATTTTTAATATTAAATTTCACAAAAAAGACAGTAAAGATTTTCAAATTTAAAATTTAAATTTACAAGTTTAATATTTTTACATTTAAAAATAGATTGCCTTCAATATTTTTATTTATAAATAAGTCCAAAATTTATTTATTTTATAAGTAAATTTTACAAATAAGTTATTGAAAGTTTTAAAACTTAAAATTTAAAATTACAAATTTCATATTGTACATTTACACATAGATCCCTTGATTATTTTTTTTTATAAATGAATCAATATTTTAATAATTTTTAATATTAAATTTCACAAAAAAGACAGTGAAGGTTTTAAAATTTAAAATTTCAAATTACAAGTTTACTATTTTTACATTTAAAAATATACCACCTTTAATATTTTTATTTATAAATAAGTCCAAATTTTATTTATTTTATAAGTAAATTTTACAAATAAGTGATTGAAGATTTCAAAACTTAAATTTTAAAATTACAACCTCATATTGTACATTTTACAAATAGACCTCTTCAATATTTTATTTAAAATAAGTCTATATTTTTTTATCATATTTTAAATAAATTTTTACAAAAAAGATATTAATTATTTTTAAATTTAAAAATATAAATTTAATATTTATACATTAAAAAATAGACCCTTGAATATTTTTTTTAAAAAATAAGTCTAAATTTTATTTATTTTAAAACTAATTTTTACAAATAGACCCCTCGCCGGATCATCGTCGACCAGCGTCCGCGCCTGCACGCCGGGGATGGAGGCCGAGGCCGGCGTGCCGGCACGCGGGCGCGGACGGGCGAGGCCGAGGTCGTTCTGCCCTCGTGTGCCAGGGATGGAGGCCAAGGCTGGCGTGCCGGCACGTGGGCGCGAACGGCCAAGGCCGAGGCCATCCGGGCTCGTGTGCCGAGGCCGTTCGCGCCCGCTGCCAGTGCGCCAGCCTCGGCGTCCGTCCCGCGTGCCAAGGCCGTCTGCGCCCTCGTGCCGACGCGCCGGCCTCGGCCTCCGTCCTCGGCAGGCGGACGCAGACGGCCTCGGCCTCAGCCTTCGCTCCCGCGTGCCGCGACCCTCGCCGCCGTCTAATTTCGGAGACTTTTCTGTAAATCGGAATAATTTCGGAATGTTATTTGTAAAAATCCAAATTTCGGGGACTTTTCTGTAAATCGGTATAATTTTCAGGGTGTTATTTGCAAATAATTGAATTTCGAGGATTTAATTATAAAAAAAAGTTTTTAGGGGTTTAATTGTAAAAATAATCGAGGTTAAAATTGAAATTTTTTGGAAAAATTTTGATTAAATAACAATCCGGGGGTGTAAGTAAATTTTTTCGAAAATGAGGGGGTGTGGGTAATTCCAGAAATTATAGGGGTTGTATGTAATTAAGGTTAATTATTGGGGGATTATAAGTAATTATTTTTTAAAAAAAATACTCTATTGCCATCTCCATTTGGTGATTTCTTTGAGAGATTTTTATTTCCAAATTAGTGAGCTTCTATTTTACAACTTTGAGGTGTTTATTGTGATCTTTAAGATATATATCTTGGATGTCCTAGCAATCATGTGTGAAGGTGAAATTTTTCATTATTTTTCTTAAAATTTACCTTTAGTTCTTTTGTTTGTAGACATTATTTGGGGGAGTTATGAATGATGGAAAAAACTTATACTCAGGATGGATATATACTTTTAGTTAGTTATAAAAGATATTGTAATCTTGGTGCATATAATAGAGATTACTTGGTATTTAACATAGTGATTTTCTCTTTTGATTATTAAGAGATTTTTATGTAAATTTTAATGTGCTATCTCTTATTGATTAATGATTGTTTCAATTCATTTAATTAGTGATTTGTTTTTATATTACTCTTTATATGATATGGTCTATCTAAATTTGTATGTAGGAAAAGTTAGTTTGGTGAGTTACCATCTTTTTTTTTTTTCGCAACAAAAAAATAAACACTCTTGCATCTCCTCTAATCTAATAAACCATTACAACAATATTTAAAGAGTTAATTTATAAATTCCAAAGTTATAGGCAGAATATACAAATAAAATTGTTTCTTATTTTATATATTTTTTTTCCCTCTATGAAATAAAAAATTATTTTGTTAAATCAAAATCCTGTTCTTAAATTGGTTGGGATAACCTGGATAGGTGCTAAGTCAACTTTATCTCCTATTAAAATTTAAAATTACAAAATTTTGTTCACCGACAATTCGCATTCAAAAATACTAAATTAGAGGTGGTTTCTTTATAGGTTTCACGATATTTATTTTTGAAAGAAAAAAGGTGACGTCGGTAATCAAATCGAGAGCACCCCAAACCGGCGAGCCATCCGCCGAATTCAGTCTCAAACCTGCAAACACACGGGTTACATTTTCGAGCCGCCCAATCAATTTCTTTCTCCCGCCAGAGACCGCCCTCGAAACCAAAAATCAAAATTTTTTGCCACTTATTATTGCCCCGAAAAAATCAAATCCAAAATTCCAAAATAAAAATTTTCCTCTAATCCGCTCGGCTTCTCCGAGAAGAAACCCGTCGATCTCGATCTCGATCTCGATCTCAAATCCCTTCGAATCCCTAGGGCTCCATCTCCACCTCCTCCCAAATGCTGTTCGCTGGAGTCCGATTCGCCCTCTTCGGCTTCGATTCCGTCTCCGAAGCTCAGGTTTGGCTCAACACCACCGGAATCTCTCTTATTTTCTGTTTTCGATTGGATTATGGTTTGAAATTTGTGTATTTGTTGCTAGTTTCAGTACCAATCGGAGATCGTCCAGAGGGGCGGGGTTGATGTTGGCCGCTATGACTCCACTTGCACTCATGTGATAGTCTCCGGACGCTTGTTTGTAGGTTTCAGTTGCTCATATTTTGAAGAAAGTTTTGATCTTTCAAGTTATGTTTTAGTGATTAAATGCTGGATGTTGGACCTGATAGGATGATCCTGTCTGTGTTGCGGCGAGGAATGATGGGAAGACGCTTGTCACGGAGCTGTGGGTTGATGATTGCTTGGACTTTGGAGAGCTCGCTGATGCGACCAGGGTTGGTCTTTCAATGCAAAATAGTTTCCTTTTGCATAATAAATTGTGTGGCATTATCTTCAGAAGCTTGATAATTTTGGACTTGGCTGAAATAAGCAATGTGCATATCATTTATTTCAGGCATTATGTTATCTGTATAGCGATCTATGATCTAGTTCAGTGAAGTTCAAGTCTTTATGTTGCTAAATCTGTCTCAAAGTAGATGTTATTTACTAGTTTAAGAGAAATGTTGCTGTCTAGTTGAGGAAGTAGAATCAGCATTTGTCTTTTCTGTAGTATATGCTTCTTGAATTGGGTTTACCTTTTTGACTGTGAGTTTTGTTAAACAACTTGAATGAGTTTTGAGTTCACATAGAAGCAATATCTTAGGATAATGCAAGTGTCGCTGATAGGCTGTACATCTGATATTAACTAGCTGACTGCAGAAGGAAATAGACATGGAAATTCTATGACATTTTACTTCAATTCTTTGTATTTCTGTTCATTCTGTCTGATATTTTTTGAATCTATATGTATGTTTTTGGTCCTTATTCTATGTTTCTACTTGTGCAGGTCTTGTACAGGCCTGTAAAGGATTTGAATGGGATTCCAGGAAGTGAAGCATTACAACTCTGCTTAACAGGTTACCAGAGACAAGAGCGTGAGGATATTATGGTAGGATGTCCAGTCTTTAAATAGTTTATTTTTATGAACTGCATGTTTAATTTTCGATCAAAGAAATTCCTAGAGCATCATTTGAAGAATGTGCTGTTTGGTATTTTTTCATGCTATAAAGGGAAATAGCTGATGATTTGTTCTCTCTCTCTCTTTCTCCTTGTGTATGATCTTGATAAATTGGTTTTTATGAATATGAATTCTATTGTTCTTTCTTTTTCTTTTCTCGCAGCTTCCATTGGTCTCCTTTTTCCTTTTAATCCAAAATTGAATTCCAAGTTCCAATGCTTAACAACCGCAAACATGCTTACATCCATCCAGCCTTGTGATCTTGATATTCTCTAGTTCTGGATGCAGGCATAAACTAATGGATTTTTATATGGGAAAATTGTTTATTGAAGGCTAAGAGATAGATTGGGCAAAGACAAAGATATGAGATGATAAGTTGTAAATGTAGAAGTAGATTCTTATGTTTGGCAATTTTAGGGCAACAATTGTTAGATAACCAAATGCATAAATAATGCAGTAGTTATGATGATAAAGCAAAATCCTTTTTCCATGTCATGTCAAATGAGAGCAGGGTATCATATTGTGAACTTTGGACTCATCAGCCAATTCGTCGATTTCCCTTGTGGAGATTTACCCACCCATGCAGGTTTGTATGGCCTAGGTAAATGCTGTATATACAATACCAATAGGTCTTAGATATGAAAGTGTGTATCTCAGCAATTTTATATCTATTTGTTTATGGATGTTAATGTTATATTTGTTAATGTTAGACTAGTGCACTAGAAAATACCAATAGATAATAGTTTCTTGAAATTACTGTTAGTTGTAGGCTATATACCCAAATTGCTAGTATCCGAAGATTGCAAAATGGGGAACTATAAGTTTTTGCATTATGTACACATTGTTCTGAAGTTTCTATTTCTTTCTATGCCATGCTTCATTAGTTTCTGTCTATGTGTTACATAGAATTTGCTCACTATCATCTTCTTTTACTTTGTAGAAAATGGCATCATTGATGGGGGCACACTTTTCCAAGCCATTAATTGCAAACCAGGTCACTCATCTTATTTGCTACAAATTTGAGGGTATGTTGGTGTCTCGTTGATAAACTAGTTACTTCTGCAATTTCTCAATGCACAAAATCAAATGGGTCACTTTAATTGACTGGAGAAGTATTTCTTATGGCCAATTTACTCGCTATGCTTGCTTTTTGGTTATTTCATTTCCTTTAGCAATAAACAAGTCCAGATTCTATTTAGGCGTTATGGTTGCAGTTTAATGGTTTTGTGTCTTGCCTGTTGAATTCTGGCATTCAATTTGTTAGTACATGATGCATTTATTTTCAAAAAAAGCCTAATTAAGATTTTTTAATTTGTCATATTGAATTTCAAGAGACGATATTAAAAATTTATGAATTTTCTGATGGAAAAACCGAACTTTGGTTCAACATGCTGAATGTTGCTGATATACTTGCTTTGTCTTCATATTAATTTGTTTTTCAGTGTCAGTTTCTTTTCATAACCTAAATTGTTGATTGACTCGTTTAGTTAGGCATGAAACAAAATATGTCAGGCTGGAATACAATGAATGTCAG
This sequence comes from Trichopus zeylanicus subsp. travancoricus, assembly GCA_005019695.1. Lineage (NCBI taxonomy): Eukaryota > Viridiplantae > Streptophyta > Magnoliopsida > Dioscoreales > Dioscoreaceae > Trichopus > Trichopus zeylanicus. Next base: position 110,722 of record RXID01021458.1, on the reverse strand, counting down.
GCTAATGATGGTGCTTGCCTTTGTAGGTGAAAAATATGAACTTGCCAAAAAGATGAATATTAAACTAGTCAATCATCAATGGCTAGAAGACTGGTAAAATCAGTCTCTTTATCTTCAATTTTAATGAGTATTTTCCATTTCTCAATCAGCTGATTTCCTCTAAGCTCTCATTTAGAGTAGTCATCATGTTGTGAATTCTTAGTTCATTTTATGTTTGTTCTTATACCTTTCATTGTCACATGTACAGCTTGAAAGAGTGGAAAATTCTCCCAATAGATGGCTATACTAAAAGGTAAAATGGTCCTCTTTAGTTTCATTGAGTAAGAATGCAATTTATTTTTCTTGGCTAAGAATTTATCTTTTTGCATGAGAGAAACTACCATGTTGGCTAATTGTGGTAAAACCACTTCTCCTTTTGACATTTAATAAAAAAAAGTTACTTTTATGGTTTGTTCTTTATTTTTCCCCACAAAGAACCACCTGCTAGCAACATATCCACCGTCGGCCCTCCCATCACTCCAATTATGTTGGGTCTGTTTTGGCCCATATTTCCATTTTAGTGGATATTCTGAGTCACTCCAATTCACTGTCTTCATTTTCATTCCTGTTGTTAATTAATATGTAGGTTATCTTCCTGAATTTCCTCATTTCTGCTTTGAAACTGCCTTGATTTTGTATTGGGTTGCCATGGCTCATCTATATCTTCTTGCTATTCCTTTCAATGAGTTATTAATTCCACTGCATTTAATCTTTTGAAGTCTCTAACTTGGGTTTACTTGAAAACAGTGGTTGGGAGGTGGAGATTCTGGAGGCTCAGGCTATGGATTCAGAAGAAGAAACTGAGGATGCTGGTAGGAGTGCGCTGCAGACAAGAGGTAGCATCTCTTCTTCTAGGTTGCAAAGTCAGTTGCCCATTTGTAGCAGTTCAGATGGGTATGTCCAAATGAAGGATAAGCTCGACAGCTGTCAAGATGCTGTATGGAACAACCAGTCACATAATGCTGAACATTGCATGGATGATAGGTCAGTTGTTACCCCACACCGAGAGCGTAGTGCTGGAAAAGCTATAGACATGAGTATCAGTAACAAATTTACTGGAAATTTGAATCATAAGAGTGTCGGAGTTCTTGAACAAGCAGGTAGTGACTATTTAATGGCAAATGTGAAAAGCAATGAGAATGCATCCGTTTCATATGATGGTGTCTTGAAGAAAGAGGGAGGGACGGCACCATCTGATGAGAAATCCAGCCCTTTAAGTTACTCAAGAAAATCTTCTAGAATGTTAGTTTCAGCAGAAGTTTCAGTTAACTTAAATGCATACTGTGAGAGTGCATCAGTTTCATGTGATGGTGCCTTGAAGAAAGAGATGGGGACAGCATCATCTGACGCACATATTAGCAGGAATTCTCCAACTTCTGCTGCTGTAGGAGAAAAATCCAGCCCTTTAAGTTACTCAAGGAAAACTCCTAGAATGTTAGTTTCAGCAGAACATCCAGCTGACTTAACCGCATGCCATGAAGTGAACTTGGAAGGCAAAATGTTGATGGATAATCTTGACATGTTACATTTGGGTCCGAAAGCATCTATAATTAATTCTGAGTCACATGGCAAGAGTTTGGCACGAGGAAGTGAACATCGTAAGGAATCACCTACAAATGCCTTGTCTCTAAAGAGAAAGTCGCCACTGTCAAGTGTTGGTTCTAAATCACCAAATACACAAAATCAAGATTCAGAGGTTCATGTGCCACACAGTACCTCTGCTAGTTCAGGACTTCTGCAGTCTGTCCCTGCCCTTTCTTTGCCTCCAGAAGCGGAAAATAATTCTTCAGAAAGGGCTGCTAATTCTAACTCTGCAGCAAATCAACATGCTGATCCATCAAAGTCGAAGTCATTGAGCGACAAGAAGAGGTCCGTTAAACAGGCACATCCTGTCAAAAAGTCAAAGCTTTCTGTTGATACAGATACTGCAGGTGTTGATTTGGCAGATTTTCCATCAAACTCCAAAGCAGCTAAAATGGTGGATGAAATAATGAATGAGAAACATAACCTTCCTGCTTCAGAAACTGCAGTTACGTGTGTTGCAGCTTCTTTTATTAATGGAAGGACTGTACCAGAGTTGCCTCTTGCTCATGATAAATTGAAGATCCCAGAGCTGAATATTGGCATCCAAAACACATCAAACTACTTGGATGCATTGGTGACTGATGTGAGAAATAGCAGTGGTACTGTTGGAAAGGAAAAGCCTGTCAATGATGAAAATGTTGTAAAACGTAGGAGTGCAGGCAGAAGAATCAAAGATGTTGAGCTGCCTCAGATGAGAAAGCAATCTGGTATAGGGAGTTCTGGCACAGGTAAGGAAGACGTGACAAAAGCAAGCTCCAAGAGGGTAGTTGTAAAGAAGAAACTAGGCTGCAGAACTACACTTAGCAGTAGCAAGGAACAAAGGAGTGCTGCGGGTTTGGATATTGAAACTCCAACTAGTTATAATAAAATTGATGTTCCAAATAAATCTTCAGACAAACTAAAAAAGGTGGCAAAGATTGATGAGGAAAGAGATGTAGTAGAATCTGATGAGAATGAGAAACCGAAAAAGGGGCAGGAAGTTGGGAAGGGAATTGCTTATCAAAAGAATGCCACAGTTCAGTCACTCTTGAAAGAAGATATGATGGAGGAAGATCCTGTTGAAGTGTCGCATGGTTCTTTGCCTGATAGGAACAAAACTAACCTAGGGAAGGGTAGGAAGGGGATGTCTGAGAAAGTCTTGAAAGACCATGCTCATCTTATTTCTAGAAGCAATAGCAAGGATCTAGACTTGGATCCTACTGAGAATTCCATGGATTCAGACAAGGAAAACAAGCCAAAAGAAAATGGCTTTTTGGTCAATAACCTAAATAATCAAAGCAAACAGAAGGTGCCTGGCGAACAAAAGAAATCAGCGGAGATTACTACTATTGACAACAAGAATGCATTGCAAACAACCAAATGTGCAGGACATGTGCAGTCTGAACCTGCATGGTTCTTATTGAGTGGACATCGCCTCCAGAGAAAAGAGTTTCATAAAGTAATTAGACGTCTGGGAGGAAAGTTGTGTAGGGATTCTCACCAATGGTCTTACCAAGCTACACATTTTATTGTTCCAGATCCACTACGCAGGACTGAGAAATTTTTTGCTGCTGCTGCATCTGGAAGGTAATAGCACATTTGCCTACTTTGCTAATTCATTTTATATTTTGACTAAATGATGGCCATTGGCCTCATTTTGTTTTGGTTTATAGTTTGACTACATAATGGTCTTTTTTGAATTAAAGTTTTTTTAATTCTGTTCTATTCTTCTTACTGTAAACTTATTTGAAATTCATTTCAGATGGATTCTCAGTACTGATTATGTAACTGCAAGCAATGAGGCTGGCAAGTTATTGGATGAAGAATCTTTTGAGTGGCACCGGAAGGGCCTCACTGAAGATGGTGCCATTAGTTTAGAAGCTCCGAGAAAATGGCGTCTCTTGAGGAAGCGAACAGGTCATGGTGCCTTCTATGGAATGCATATCATCATCTATGGAGAGTGCATTGCACCGAGTCTGGTAATTAAGCAAATATTCACTTCCATGATCCCATGTATCCATGAACTCATGGTAATTCTGATTGAATCTAACCTTGTATATTATGTTGTTTGCTAATGCAGGACACACTGAAGCATGCGATAAAAGCCGGGGATGGAACCATATTAGCAACCTCACCTCCGTACACTCGCTTCCTAAAATCTGGTGTAGACTATGCAATTGTAAGCCCAAGCATGTCTCACGTTGACGTATGGGTCCAGGAGTTCTTGAAACATGAGGTTCCATGTGTCCTGGCAGACTACTTGGTGGAATATGTATGCAAGCCAGGGTATTCTCTTGAGAGGCATGTGCTTTACAAAACTCATGCTTGGGCTGAGAAATCTTTTGCAAACCTCTTGCTTCGCTCCGAAGTTGTCATAGATGCCCCAGTGTCTCCAGAAGGAAAGAGCGATGAATCAGATGAACTATGCTGTGCAGTCTGCGGTTCACCTGATAGGGCTGAGGTGATGCTTGTTTGTGGAAATGAGAGTGGTTCTGTTGGATGTGGGATTGGTACTCACATTGACTGTTGTGATCCTCCACTAAATGCTGTTCCAGAGGATGACTGGATCTGCCCCAGGTGCACAAGTAAAGCATCCGAGACTACAAGGAAGGGAGCCAGGAAAAGGTCATCAAGAGCCAAATGATTTTCTACTTCATCTTGTAATGGTAGAGATGGTGGCTGTATTGTTACCAAGAATGCCCACCGACTGATTGTGTTTGAAAGAGTATTGTGTACAGGAAAATGCTGTTGTTATTAACCTTTGTAGTATGCTTTATAGTCCTTAAAATTTAGGGGAGGCTCTCTTGATCAGATGGGTGGAGTGTGGAATATCTTGATTATTTGCCACAGAATAAAAGAATGTCTAATCTGTAGTTATAAGGTTTTGATTATTTTTGTCTATTTGTTTTGATATTCCAGTAAAAAATGGGTGAAAACATCAATTAATTTTAGTGTGATAATCAAATGCGTCTCGCTAACAAAATTCTTGTAATATTAATTTTGTAAGTAGATGTAAACAATTTGTTGATTTCTGTGGGGATGATCTTTTGGTGTGTTTTTTTTTGAGGATAAATGCTGCGAAATTGGAAAATAGAAATTGAATAAGCAAGCATAATTGTCGGTGATTGCTGGGCCTAAACAAAGTTGGGCAATTTCTTGTCCGATCGATTTGAATTTGCGCCGAAACGGGTACAGTGAATCATTTTCTATTTTATATTGATTTTGGGCCCAGTACACCGCAACTTGTGTCAGACAGTAGTATTTTAGAATTCCAGACTCAGCTTTCTTGAAAATAAGATGAGTTCAACCACCAAGCTGGCGATCTATGTTTGCTGTGATCAATCATCTTTTAAGCGACTTTTGGTTTTGCAATGACGAAAGTTTCATGTCAGTCTGACCCGCTTGCTATATCGGGTTTTGGATCACGCAAACTCAATCCGACCGATGCGCTTGCAAACCAAGTAGGGTATCCCGAGAATGATTAGGGACTACAGAGCCACAGTTGGGCCCCACTTGAAGCCCAATAGTGTTGCCCTCCGATTGACAAGCTGGCGACCAGGTGGATGACGACTTTTGGTGCGGCATGAAATCAACGACACCTGTGTATAAAAGTCAAATGCTTACGACCCAATTGAGCTCAAACAGGTCAAACTGTTTCCGCGAGAATGGCACAGAAGGTTGGGAAGATTTGGAAGTTCATGATGTGAACGAATCAGTGAAAACCTTGACTTCAGCTCCATCTTAAAAACCCTTTTTACACTTACATTGTTTCCAGAGTTATTCCTCTCAATTCTGATTCTCGAAAGTGTTTGGTAACTAGATAATAATCTGTGATTTATTTGGCAAGAAATGTATTTTTCAAATTTCAGAAAATAGACTAAGGCTCCATTTGATTATATATATATATATATATATAAAAGCTTGTTAGGTCCTGTTTGGTTTCGGATCAGGATTAGGATCAACCTATTTTAGAATTATTTTTTTTTCTTATAAAATTAATATTACTTATTTTACATTATTATTAAATTAAATTATTATAAAAAATTAAATAATCTTTAGAATTTTAAATTATTGAATCGTTAATTTTGATAAAAAGATATTAGTTTATAAAAGTGATTTACTAGTCTTGATCCTAATTCTGATCTTAATCTTGAATCAAATGGTGTCTTAGTATTCTATGATATCTAAAAAATTTTTATACTCTATCATTTAAAAAATTCAAAAATGATGAAATTTTTGCCCTTCTTTGCCCATCGATGTCCAACATTAGATTAGATTACATAATTTTTTATGTATTATTTTTTTTATTTTTTTATCAATTTTTATATGTGTCATTATTCTCTCTATCTAATTTAAGAGTTTTATATAATTTCTTTTTTTGAGGGAAAGACCGAGTCTCATAAAATCTTTGTCATTATTTAAAAAGTGTTGGGTACATTTGCAAAGAAAAGATATTTTGTATAAAAAAATTAATTTATTTTTTATCAGACGCAAAATGAAAGCAAATACTATATATTGGTTGATGAAAAATAAAAAAATTTTCTTTATATCAAATATTATGTTCCTTCACAGCTGAGAAAACAATAAATTAAAAAATTGAATGAAAGAATTATAATAAGAAATTATCTTGCTAAAAAAGAGGCTCATCCATCATTCAAAGTGAAGGTATCTCAAGCTATAAATAATCGAGTTCCATGTTTAGGTTTCAATGCACAAATACGCAAAAAATATGGGAAGTATTATGCAAATGCACAAACTTACACGAAGATATTTACAACGAACGGTTTATTTTTTAAAAAAACAGTAATTTTTTTTGGAGATAGAATAATAAATAAATACAATAAATACAATAAATGGGGGGGAATATTTACTTAAAAATGATAATTAGAAAAAGGTAGTGGTGGTGATGTCTCTGCACAACATCACATGCGAAAGATGACGATGATTAACAACACATCGCATCCATCATTTCATTATCACTCTTTTCGTTCTGTCTCTGCTCCCCACAACTGCAGGCCGCAGCACCCCTCATAGTCATCCATCCCTTGTAAGCTCTTATTTCCCTAACTGCCCCTCATCATTCCGCCAAAAAGACCTTTTCTTCTGTGGCATTTCTGGAATTTCACTCGTCGTAGGATTCCTTCCCATGTGTCCTCGTCGCTTCCAAAGTGGGATGGATTAAGCGAATTTTTCCATGGTAAATCTTCAAAATATGGAAAAAAAAAAAAGAAAATTGGATATATTTAATTTAATTTTTTTTTTCTCTCGATATTTGAGTACATATAAATCTCTCAAATCGATCAATTACTCGCATGCAGATCTAGACATGGAGGCAACTTTTGGTTGGAGATTAGAAAATGCGATCGTTTCATTTCTAGTACAACTTTTCGAACACCTCAAACTTAATCAAACTTGTAATTTGGTTTAAAAAATTACTCGAATATTTTTAGCTATTTTTTTCCCAATTGTTATAGGGATAATTTTGAAAATAAAAAAAAAAATACTAATCTTATATTAGTCGGACTAACAATTAAATATTAAAAAAATAATTATTTTTTACTAATTAGACTATTTTTCATTATCTCATCAAACCAAACGCAGCGAAATGGAATTGAGGAATTTGAAAATTATGTACAAGCATAAAGTATGGATTTTTGAGGACTCGTGTGTGATACTGAAAATGTTGGGGACTTATTTTTAAGTAACCCTAGAAAATGTTGCCAATTACGAGTAGATAAAAGCGTAGATGCAATTAAAAATAGTTGCAAGGGAATATATGGAAATATGCCTCAGAATAATAGAGCGGATAGGGCTCGGGAGAAACGCCTTTGTTTTTGCTGTCCACGTGGGATGCATTGCACTCTCATGATCAACCATCATTAGTATCCTTGTTAGTTAACAATTAATTAGTCAACATGTTGTATTAGCCTGCTAACCGATCTTATCTCAGCTAATTACCGAATCTTCGTTATTGGCATCCATCCATATCCAGTAAACTATTGAGAAGGATTCTTCAGTATAATTCATAATATATAAAAATATCTTGGATTTCATCTTTTTCTTCTTTTAATCCCTCTCCTTCTCTTTATTGCTCTTGAGTTGAATCAATGTTGGCTTTTTTTGCATACATACCCTCAAATGTTTGGCAAATTTGCGCATGCCTCTATAGTTTTTCAATACTAAAGATTAAGGTTTCACCTGCATAGATGTACACATGCAAATACCTCAATTTCATTCTCTCTTTGCAAATTTGAATTAATCCAGAAATTCAATTATAGAAAATTACTAACAAATTCATGAAAACTTTTGAAATTTAACATTTTTAGGAGCAAAATGCAAAATAACCAACAACTTAGGGACATATATATATATAATTCTTCTTCATGGAATAACCCTCTTTATTCTATATACATAAACTATATTTATTATTAATTATTCATTCAAATACCTCAATTTCATTCTCTCTTTGCAAATTTGAATTAATTCTCCATTCAATTATAGAAAATTACTAACAAATTCTTGAAAACTTTTGAAATTTAATATCAATCCCTCATATTTTGGAAATTACGAATCAAGTTTTGAAATATTTTTAAATTCAAAGTCAATAGTAATTTTTTTAAAAATAGAGGTTCAACTTTATCATTTTATCTTATATATAAATATTTTAACAAAGTCTTTATATATAAATAAAAGTGTTTATATGTGAATAATAAAATTACACATTTATTTTAAAAATCATATTTTCTGGGAATAATTTTAAATTTAAGAAGTTTTCAAAGGTTGATCTCCAATTTTCAACGTATGGAGACTGATTGTGAATTTCAGAATCTTTCAGAAATTTTTAAATAATTTTCCCTTCAATTAGCGGTAAAAATTAATGGAAATGTATTTTTTTCATTCTTTTATTCCAAATTCCAATAAGGTCCATAGATCCTACGCCATGCGGACAATGATCCGAGAAGAACAATAGCTTATATTCACATTCACGCACGAATAATGCAAATAAATAATTCGATAAGGTGAGATGCGGATGGGGGACCAAATAAATTAGGAAAAAAAATAAATAAATGAAGATGGGGGACCAAATTATAAAAAAAAAAAAAAAAAGAAGCCAGCCCATTCACAACCCGAATTGGATCCAAAACCTCAAGCCGGATCCAATTTTGGTGTGCACGTCGTTACAACGTGCGTGCGGCCCCTCTATTTATCTTATTATTATTATTATTCTTTTCTTTTTATTTTATTATTAAAAAATTATTATTATTTTATTATTGTATGTTCATCGCCTGCTTTTACAACCTCGATGACACTCGTTTAGATCTGCTCGCCTTCCTGGCCTTTTCTCTCTCTGACGTAATCATAAATATAATTTTAATAGGGTTTCTTTGGCGTTACACTTCATAAAATTACAAAATTACATATAACCCCTCACAAAACCAATCATTTCTCATTCGCCCTTAAAAGCCATGATACTCGTATGTACACCGATAGATTTTGCAGGTATCCTCGCCGTTGGTTTTTATATTTTACTAAAAATAATTAGTGTATATATGCAATAAAACCCATTGGACACGAATAATTATATATTTGAGGAATGTACGAGGCAAATAAGCTGGTATAAAATGAAGTGGCATCACATGGGAGGTATGGAACAACTCGAAAAAACAAAAGGAAAAAGGCGAAGTCCAAGAGAGGACCAGTGGCGTGGAAGCAAGAACCCCCGGATTAGGGTTTTGGAGGAGCACGAAGAGCACGAGGAATTAACTATTAATTAAGTATTTATGTATAAGTGATAATAATTTAAACAAGTGCAAATGCATCCCCTTCGAGTTCAGTTAGGGTTTCAAGAACAAGAAGCCACAACTGGTGAGCCATTGCTCCAAACATGGGACTCTGTGAAGAAGCCATGTGCCTCTCACGTCTCTCCTAAATTATATGATGATAGCTTCTCACTTGCGGAGAGAGAGAGAGAGAGAGAGAGAGAGACTGAGATCTCTACAGAGAGAACGAGGCCGGACCCAAATGGGTCTCATGTGGCCTTCAAGGTTGGTGGGACCATGTTGCTCCCGGGCCTTCTTTAACAGCTGTTTATGATGCCATTTGGGTCCTCTTTCAGAAGGATCCTGCAAAGCGTCACTATTCTCAAAGCACTGCTTCCTCTAAAACGTTTCCATTTCGATCATATGCATATTAGTCGGGTGATGATACAATTTAGAGGACAATGGTGGGCGCAGGCATGATGATGTAAGGACATGTGCCGTGGATTATATGGTACCTCGCTGTAAAGAAGTACACAGCGACGCAGTCCGCCGATCAATATTTTTCCTTCACATGTTTTTCTTAAAAGCATTTTCCTTTTCCTTTCTGATTGATCTGTGTTATTCGAGATGCCCTTTTTTTTGTTGGAATAATGGATTCAAACATGAAACATCCACTATATTATGTATCCAAAAAAAAAAAAAAACATAAAAGACAAGCAGGAACTAGAAAATTAAAAGAAGATAAAAAAAAAGCACTAGAACTGCACTGTAGAGAACAATACCAAAAGGTTGACAAAATTTCTCCCCGCCACCCTCCCGAGCTGTACATAAGTCAAAGAATTCAAACCCCGGTCAACCCCCTCGTTGCCTGCCATCTCGCCATTTTTTTCCAATTCTTTCAGCAGCTCATGGCCTCATACTTCACCGGAATCCCCCTGTTGAACCCTACCTGCGATATCAGGCTCCCCACTGCTGCCATATCCCTGCAGAACACCCCCTGGAACACTGCCGCCGCTGCGACCTCCTTCGCCTTCTCTGCCTGCTTGGCTGCTGCTGCAGCCGCCGCCTCCCTCATCCACTGTTTCTCTGCGGCCTCCCCATCCATCACCGCTGTCATGATGCTTGAGTACCCTTTCTGTAAAATACGGTACAGAATCAACGCCGACATTCGTGCCTGGTCCCGGATTTCGTCGAGGTCGCGGTGCTCATCTGCAAACTCCAGCCGGTCCAAGAACCCTGCTGCCTTGTCTGGTCGGTGCTTTAGTGAAAGCAAGAGATGTGCACGCTCTAACTCCGAGCGCGTGCATCCCCGCTGTACACCGATGAGTGCGTAGTAGTCAACATTGGTCCCTTCTCCAGCCGCCACCCGCAGCCGGAGCTGCTGGATTCTTGAGGTCAAGGCCCGGAGATTGCTCGGTATGTCACGGTACCGGACATCAGTGTGTGGCTTCCAGGCCGGTCCAGGAAGCTTGCGGTCACGAAGGATGGAATCATAGAGTAGCTTGAGGTGGTCAAGGTCCCGGAGGCAGTCAGGAAGGGACCGAACAGTCTCGAGAAGGTCAGCCCGAGCACGTAGTGCAGGAATAGACGCAGGATCAAGCGCAAGTGCTCGATTGCAATCAGCAATGGCTTCAGCTAGCCGATCAGCAGCCTGGAAAGCGGCGGCCCTGCCGACAAGGCAGGAAGCAGCGAAGGCATGGGGGAGGCCACGACGCCCGTCGAGGATCTTTGAGAAGTGACGGACAGATTCATTCGGGAGACCAGCGTCAAGGGCAGCAAGCGCTGCCGCACGGCGGCGGAGCAGGAACTTGACGTGAGAAAGGAGGTGCGAAGCGGCCTCTGACTCAGACGGTGGTAGCGCAACCGGAGGAGGGGCTGGGGCTGCGGCTGCGGACAATGAGAAGCTGTCATCGGACCAGCAGACGCTTTCCCGGCGAAAGGCTGCAGTGGCCAGGCGGCGGCCAGTCTGGAGGAGGGCCATGGCGTCCTCCATCATGCCCAAATGGCTGCAGGCCTGGCCCAGAACCAGGTACCTGAAACAAAAAATGCAAGGAAAATGGCGGTAAAAAATTTGAAATAGTCCGAAAATAAATCGACCGGTTCACTGTCGGACCGAATCAGAGAATGCCTGCAATGGGACGAGGATGAGGACAAAAGGAACCGGTCATGAGACGACGAGATGTTATAGTTCAAATTACGAAAATATCCTAGCGTCTTTAAGGAATCCACGAGAGCATTTTGGTCAATTTGAGATTGGGGACAGAGCAGAGTCAGAAAATCCAGGACGGGTTCGCATTGGATTCGGTTCCAAGCCTTATCAAAAACGAAGAAAATTAAAAATCAAAAACTAAAAATATAAAAAAAATTGCAGAAATAGAGAAAAAAATCATTTAATTCGCTGACCGACCAATTAATAGAGGACCAATAAATTTGGTGTACTTCAACTACCAACAACAGATAAAAGGTTTTTTTTTTTAAAGTAAAAAAAATTAATTTGAGAAATTGAGATTACCTCCACTGCCCTTCCCTTTCGCAGTTTTTACAAAGGCCTGCAATCACCTTCTTCTTGAGATCAGCGACGGAGAAGCACCGGAACGAGCGCTCGCCGTCGGATCTCTCGTCGCCGGCGGACAAGAGCTTAGCTCGCTCCCTCGGGAGTAGCTGCTCCGATGTGGCGGCAGAGGAGAGCGACGTCGCGGAGTCCTCGTCCCCGGTGGCGGCGCGGAAGCTGGGGATGTAGTCCTGAAGCATGTCCGCGACGTCGCGGAAGCGGCGTAGGAAGAGCAAAGACCGCGCCTTTAGCTCCAGCGCCGCCTCGTTTCTCGGTGACAGCGACAGCGCCGCGTCGAGGAGCCCCAGTGACGCCGTCACATCCGACGGCTGCTGCGAGCCGATCAGAGCTCGGGCGTCGCGGATGTATTTGTCGACGATCTGTGCGAAAAAAAAAATCGAATTCTTGAGCTTTTAGACCAGCATTAAGGATTGAAGTTTTTCTAAATATTCGATCTTTTTAATGAAAATATGGGTTTCGATTGACACAAAATGCTGTTAAAACGAAAAGGAAGGAATTTTTAGTACTATGAGAAGAATAGCATATGTTTTGGCACTTGCGTTTTGTTTCCTTCCCATTTTCAAATCATTTGCACTCAAAAATAGTAATGAACAGAGAAAAGCAGGATCCTTTAGTCCTTCTATTTATTTGGTCGGAAAATCAGAGAAATAAAGAGAAAGATAAAACCAGAAAAAAGGAATTTTTTAGCTAATGGGCACCAAATGGATTAAAATTTCTGTTAAAATTCCTATTTTCCTCCAGCTCTTTGTTGGGAAACAGGGGAGCTACTGTTAAAAAAATTATTTTTTCTTATAAAAATGTGGATTTTGATTCACAGAAACAAGAAAACAGCCAATGTACAGAGAAAGAGCAGGATTTCTGCACTTCTCGAATGAAAATCAATTGAATAAAGGGAGAAAATCTCCCAAAAAACGAAAAATATATTTCTTTCCCGATATTTCGATGGGAAGCAGGAGAACTATTCTGAAGAAAATGTGGATTTTCTTTCACGATGACACAAAAACAGCAATTCACAGGATTGCAGTTAATCAATGAAATAAAGAGATAAAAAAAACCAAAAAGAAAAAGGAAAAAAGGACAGAGAGGTGCTGACCTTCCTGTTGCTCAGCCACCAGTGCTTCTTCTCCGGGGAGAGAGAAGGGGAGATCGCCATTGTCCCCAAAGCATGAGCTTGGAAACAGAGAAGAAAGAAAAATCAAGAGAAATGGAGGAAGATGACCTCCAAATCTCTCCTCTTCTCTGAAGCTTGAAAGATTTTGGTAGTAGTTCAAAACTTCAAATAGCGGATTAATAAGAGGATGGAGGAGAAAAGCAAATAATGAGGAAAAATGCCAGCTTTGACTGCTTCTCTTTCCCTTTCAGAGAAAGCATTGATCCTTCAACTTCTTCGCTGGCAAGATGCTCTCCCTCGTATCTCTCTCTCTCTCTCTCTCTCAAGTCCCAACTCAGTTCTACAGGAAAAAAATAAAGTGGGGTCTCTTTTCCAAATGAGTCCCCTAACTTTCTACTATTACGTTTGTACTCTCATACTTGCACAAAGCGCCCATTATTTTGTCAAAATTTTGTAAAATTTATTGTTGTTTTTTAGTTTTGCAAAAACATCTACTTATCATGGTCATACGACCACATATAAAAATCGAAACTATAACAATTTAAGGCATATATCTATCATTTTGAAAAGTAATTTTTCTCCTATTATGTTAATAGTGGCTCAATATATATCGGATGTCTATGATTGAAATGAACTTATATAAATAATTTAGGCCATCATAAATTAAAAAGATGGTTTTTAAAGTTTCTAACTAAATGATTTTTGAGTAGAATATTATGTTGCCTCTACCATTTTGATAACATATTGGACCTTTATGCAAAAAAAAGCTTTTATTTACATTTTTTTTGAATTTTGGGAATTGGTACTTGCACATATATAATATATAAATATCTAATTCCATATATGACATTTACTATAGAATAAAGATGCTTTTAGTAATTTGAGTTTGTACCATAATTAATCATACCCTTAATGTTGGTCAATACAAATTTTTTTGTACAATTAAAAATTCTTTTAGGTACTTCCCTCAAAAATACCGACAGATCACGGGACTAATTATCCGCTTCGACTTTCCCAAAACAACCCCCCAAAGCGCATCCAGGGCCATAGAGTACACAAGTCTTTCGTCCCGATATGGGGTTATTTCGGGAAAACAAAGGGCACGACGGGAAATTGCTTGTGAAACTGGGGGTGCATTTGTGGATGAGTTTTATAGGGGCTTAAACCGCAGAGACGCTTCCCACTTTGTCCCTCCTTAGTTGGATGAAGCACATGTTTTTTTATTCGTAAACAATGACTCGGACCCCACCTGCATCCCTTGCTCGCCACGTCATTAACTCCCGGTGCATCCACGTGGCCGACAGCTGTTGGGTGACTTGTCAGCTGTGGGGGCCCGCCTGTAGCTGTGCTCCATGTAAGCCTACTTTGGTGGGGCTTGCCCCCGCTTCAAATTTTACGGAACAATTATTCATGAAAATTATTTTAACATTTATGTGAATCCTAAATTATTAGCAAAAAGGCACCTGTGATGTTATAAACTTAGTTACTATTAGCAAATTTTTTTTTTGCTAGTATTAGAATTCACAAATAATTAATTTTTGGTCAACATTCCTTTTTCATTTTAAATATTTTTAATATAAAAAATTATTATATCCTCATTTTTAAAATTTAAGCGTGAAAAACTATTCTTTCGATTTTTTTTCTTATTTTCTCTCTTTCTCGAAGGCTAGGATAATTTTAAACACTTGAATATTATTTTTTTCTGACACTAATCAAGTAAATTAAAAAAAAAATGGTCTTTAGATTTTCTAAGTCTCACATCTTATGAGAGAGAATAAGAGAAATTAAATGATATCCTTAGATTAAAAGGATCTAAAATATAATAGCATTATCACATTAAATTAATTATTAAAATTGAATAACAAATAAAGGTTGATTAGGAGGTGGTTATCGTCATTTGAATTTTTATAATGATCAAATCAAAATTTAACACATTTGTTAAGTTGTAAACCTTTAGGATTACTAATGTTCATTCAAGCTTGTGAAACATCAATAAAACTTGTTAAATTAATTTTAATGAAGATTATAACTCAAATATAGGAGCACTATGATGATTTGAAAGTAAAATTTGAATATTAACTTGGGAGTTTAAAAATGCTCAAGATGCGGGATCAACTCCAATCAATTAGATTTACTTTTTATTTTTATGTCAAGTCGAGGATTTGAATGTTAAATTCATAGATATCTCTATTTGAAACCTTAATTCATTTAAAAATATCTCCATAGGTCTATTTTATATTTATCTAAATTAATTTAATCTAAAGTGTCAAATAGATGCATAATAGTGATTTATTACTCCAAGTGATTTTGATGCTGACTAAATTATATTTTATGATTTGTTGAGTTATATTTTTCTATGCTTAGCCAAGATTAAAATGAAGCACAAGACTACTCAGAAGTCTCAAATTGAAGACAAATAAAAAGATAAGTATATAGATTGAGGTGTGATAGTGAATCAATAGACGTGACTTAAAGACTTGTCAATGACTTAAATATAACTCAAGAAATTGACTCGATTTTATAGCTTTAGACTTTTTTTTTTTAGTTGAGTCGAAGATTTGATTCGTATAATTTATGTTTTAGAGTTTTTATTTAATATCCTGATTTAACTTGAAATGCTTTCATTGTCTTAGTCCTTATCCAAGTTAAGTTTGGTTTTATGTCAAAAGACTAAAGCTATAGATAAGACTATTGATTTATTGTCTTAATTGATTTTGATGATGACTAAACAATATTTGATGGTTTGTTAAGTTATATTTATTGTAGCCTAGCCAAGATTAAAATGAAGCTCAAGACTGTTTGAAAGCTTCAAATTAAAGATGCATATAAATATAAGTATATATATTGAGGTGTGATGGTGAATCGATGAACTTGATTTGAAAACTTGTTGATAACTTGAAGATAGCTCGAAAAATCGGCTCGATTTTATAGGTTTAGACTTTCATTTTTTTAATTGAGTCAAAAAATTAATTCATGGAATTTATGTTTTAGAACTCTTGTTTGACATCTTGATTTAACCTGCAATGCCTTCATTAGCTTAGTTTTTATCCAAATTAAGTTTAAATTTTATGTCAAAATTAAAATTACAAATAAATCTATTAAAGATTTTTTGTCAACTTTGATAATCCAAACCCTAGGTTTAGACACCCAAACAATGCAATAAACCTCGTTAGTTTTACTGACAACTTTAGTCACCTAAACCTTATGGTTCGGATACCTGAATACTATAGTAAAGCTCAGAAGATTTGCTAATAACTTCTGTTATTTGAACCTTATGGTCTGAACGCCCAAAATTATTAGACATAAGTTTTTACTTCTGTTATTTGTAGACTTTGATTGTCCATCCCTGATTTTGGACTCTTAAAGTTGAGAGTTTAGACACCTGAACATATGTTCCTAGCATCAAAACTTGTGATATCATTTTATAATAGCTAGATTCTTCTAATTATTAGAGTGATTAGGATGACTAAACCTTCATTTTGGGCTTTTGAACTTGGCAAAAAATAGCCTGGGGGATTCGATAACAACTAATTTTCTCCCTAATGATTATTTAAAGGCTTGAAACTTGTTTCTACAAGAATTTTTTTCACATCTTTAATTATCTTTGAGACAAATAATAAAATTTCTCAAGTCCTCTATCCCAATAAGAGTTCTAGATCTAAATTTTATTTTCAAATCTCCATGCCCTTGTATTTAAACTTAAGATACTTTTATAGAGAGGAAAATTTATAAACATTTTCTATATTTTGATTTGTAAATACAGGTATTAGGAATGTATGACGAACAAGACTTTTGTGTTGGAATATTACTTGTTTTGTTTGGAGCAAGGCTTGTATGAAATTGGCTTTACTTATAAAGCGATATCATTAGTGAAGTAATTCAAGTTCTCAAAAATGAGGGAACGACCATAGAGTAGGTGTAGTAGTTATCAAGTCACGTACAATCACGATTTACTCTTCTTCTTACTTTCTTTCTAGTTTAACTTTTATGGTGATTGTTGCTTTGTGGACTTATTATGAATTTTTTGATTTGTAGGTTAAATTTGGTTTGGAATTAAAACTTGTGTATCTTGGGTGAAAAATCTAATTCACCCTGTTTAGGTTATTTTCGGATTTCATGATTTGTAATATAGACTTAAATTGAGTGTCTGTCTTAAGTTTGATAATTTGTAAAGGGGAGTTTAGGCATCCCTACTTAGCAAATAGAGAGCAAATTTTCTATCAGTAAATTTAGCTGTCTAAATCATAGAATTTGGTTGTCCGGACATGTGACAACTATGATTCTAATCTCAAACAAAGCTCTAATTAATTTTAATTTTAAATGCTTATAGTATTTTTGTTATCAATTTTGAAAGGCTTTTATTATGAGTATTTTTATTTTTAATTTTGTATTTCTTGTTATTATAACTCTTCTAGCTTATCGTAACTCTTCTAGATTATTAGGAGAACATTGAGTGCTTCTTTAGGGTATTAGAATAGTGTTGGGAGTTTTCACTCCTTAGTTTGTCAGGAGTGAAAGATTGCCTCTAATTTATAAAACAACACTCACAATTTAGTGAGATGGTGTAAGGATATGACTCAATCCGAATGAAATGATAACTTTATAAGTTTTCAAAATCAAGACAATAGTCTTGAAGTAGACATGATTGATCACTAAATCATGTAAATTAGTTTATAATTTCTCCACTCTTTCATTTATTTTACACACTCATTTATGATTAATTGTTCATGATTATATGTATTAATCATTCTAATGTGTGATTGATTGATTATACTAATTGAAATTAATATTTAATCATTTTACGGATTATCAAGTGATTTTGGATTTTAATTTTTCAAAATTTACAATTATTTTTTGGGAACTCAATTCACCCTTCTTAGATTACCTCTTGGCTTTCAGTGATTATTTACAAATTTTTTTCTTAATATAGATGGTTTGTTGTTAATAATAATAAAAGAGGTTTTCTGCAAGTTAGCAATAATGTATGAGATTTTTTATTAAAAACTCTTGAATAAAGATCACTTATTTGCATAAAATCACCATGAATGAAAAATCAATGAAATTAACGATCGAAAAAATGTATAGTGAGAGAGAAAAAACTTCGGTCCAGTCCATTAACGAGATTAATATGAACAAATCAAAATCCAATCTGATCGGATTGGAGTGAAATTGGGATTAGAATTAGGATTGTGCAGGCTGTTGGAAAGGTTGGTGGCAACTTGGATAAATTAGGGGTAGTTGTATAAATGATGTGATTTGTTAGTTTCAGATTTGCAGTGTAATTATCTGATAATCAAGTTAGTTAACTTGGTACTCAAGTTGATTATATATATGACTATTTTATATTGCATGATTTGTTTGCTAGATTGATTTATATCAAGTTTTTTAGGGCTTAGGATATAATAGGTTTTGATTATTTTTCTTTAAAATTCAGGTGATTCCTGTTGAATGGTTTTTCTTTCCATTTTCTAATATTTTATTAGGCTAATCATAGTTCAACACTTCAAATAATATATTATTGAGCAATTTTAAATTCATTCGTGTGTATCACCCAGCGAAAAGGAAATGAAGTCTACAACGATATGATCATCAAAAAAGCCTCGTAGACTAAATTCTAAGTTATTTTTAACTGAATTTTAAATACATATAAGTGAGTTTAGATCAGATTGGATTTGCTCACGTCTCATCACTAATCACACTTAAAATCGGATTATTAACTACAACATCAAGGCTGTCAATAGGTGTCAAAGAGGGACCGTGAGCATGCTATGTTGAGAGAGAGAGAGAGACGTGCACCAGCTATGAACAGTCGTAGATGAACAAGATCATGCAGAAGTACAAACAAGGTATTGTTTCTGACTCGCAAAAAATAAGAAAGAATCCTATTGCAACATGTATAAGCCTTGTGCTAATCCATCTCCTGTGGCCCTTTGTTCTTCCCACCTGAAAGCTGGTCTGCCACATGAGTTGTTTCCTGCCTGCTTCAAAGCCACAAGATCCATTAGATAGATCAACAAGCATGACAGAGATTCCCAATTTGATTTTCGAAAGGATTATTTCTGAAAAGCAAAGTTTTATGTCCACAATTAAGATGGACAGAACTTTCTTTCTTCAATGGCTACCACATTAGACTTGCAAAAGAATTTATCAATTTGGTTCGCTTCCGGATGAATTCAATCAGGGGGCTCGAAGCGCATATGTATGCATTGGCATTTATCGTCTTCTAATTGGTCAAGTAGTCATCCCCAATTGCTAAATATCGCTAGAAATATATACACTATCTGGAATGTCTATAAGCCTAGTTATGGAGGTGGTTGTTGATTTAATAGGGTTCCCTTGGCACAACATATGAGGGTGTGCCCTTGAAAAGAAAATGCCTTTATTGCAGGCGCATTTAGGGCTCCCATTTCATGTGAGCTCAAGCCAGGATCCCATGCATTGAGTTAATGTGCCATTGGTTCTTGTGGTTGAGCTCATTTATAACATGAAAATGATTCATGTGCTGGTGATTGCCTTTGGTTCCGCTCCAAGCAACAAGCCTCCTTTCAACGCCTTTTATGCCCTTCTTTTAGGGTTTCTTAATGCCCCAGTGGGTTGGTTTGCAGGGTTGCTTCGTGTGTGCTAACAACAAAGTGCATAGAGGCTTCTATGCCAAGGTAGATATCACAAACTATACACTTTCTCAAATAAGTAAAAAGAAAAAAGATATATTATCATCTTCATGGTAAAACCAATAAACGTTATATTTGAATCATTAAATTAGTTCTTTTTTTGTTTGTGCGATATTGAGAAAGCTCAAACCCTAAAATTCTCTTACGAAATGATAATAGACTGATTTGACGAAACTAAAAAATAAAAAATAATACGAAAATAGGCCTAGAGAGGACAAACTCATACATGCTCAGCCATTGAGGGGTCTAGCTTGAACACCCTAGCTTGGTCATCAGCCATGACAAGTAAATTCCACCATATGCCTAAACCCTAGCACACACAGCGCAACACTTGCCTTCCAATTGTAAGGCTCCTATCACCCCCACCAAAGCGTAGGGTTGGATGTTTTGTCCCTCTCCAACAAATGAGAGGAGCAAGCATAACTAGAAACACCTCCGAAGCTGGCAACCAAGGACACCACCTTGGATATTAAGTCCATATTGTTGGCATGTGAGCTTGCCATCCAAGTGATCAGGAGCCCGCTTCTGATTGGGGTTAGCATAGTGATAAATGGGTAGCAATAATGGAATGGAACTTCACCACATGAGGAGGCATCTTTTCTTATCTTCCTGCTTTAGGGCTGTCCTTGTTGGTGATGCCTTCTTGTCATTTTTTGTGCTGGTAGGTGACCTGAGAGAAGCTTAGATCCAGTTCAAAAATTTGTAAGGGCTAACTTTGGGTAACTCCTTAAAATTTCCAGTTTTTAAATAATCACATTATTACACTTGGATGCCAAAATAATTACTTTTATAGATAAAAAATATCTTAAAATTAATAATAAATAAATTAAAACATGTTTTGTCTTGTATATAGATTGTCATAATCGAGTTTCGTAAGTCAACTTGTTCGTGATCATTTACTCCATATTAAGATGGTATGAAGTTGTTTACAACTGAGATTTCAACGTTAGTAAGTTCTGTCAAAATTTATAAACTCTGGTTTGATTACATATAACCCTTTTTGAGATTTGTTTGTCATACAATCTGAGATGTTAAACATATTTTGTAATTCATAAATCGAGCCGTTGGGTTTTGTCTTTGTCACCGATTTATAGAAGTGCGCACTGGTTGCACATATTGTTCTTCCGCTTGAACTTGCCGGTCCAAGTATCTTTCTTGGCCGGACGGCTCATTGTCCTCAATACCTTCTCATACCTTTTTCAGTCTGCCATTTTCCTGCAATTCAAGACAAAGATCAAAATTGGGTCACTAGGTCCACAGTTTGTGGTGCTTGTTTTCTGATATGGTGCGAGGGCTATAAGCCGGTTGGGTTTAGATTGAACCCGGATTAGAGATGAGTAACAAAGTCAAAAAA
This sequence comes from Trichopus zeylanicus subsp. travancoricus, assembly GCA_005019695.1. Classification (NCBI taxonomy): domain Eukaryota; kingdom Viridiplantae; phylum Streptophyta; class Magnoliopsida; order Dioscoreales; family Dioscoreaceae; genus Trichopus; species Trichopus zeylanicus. Next base: position 89,652 of record RXID01021458.1, on the reverse strand, counting down.
TTGGTATACTATATCATACCAATTGAGAATCATATCGAAAAATTTGTTATTAAAATATACTAGTACGGTTTTTGATTTATAATTTTTTTAAAACTGTAAAATCGGTTTTAATTTTGGTTCTAAACTTTATAAACAATCAATGAACCGAAAACATATTAATTTTAAATAAATATATTATATATAAAATATATATTACATATATATATTAAAACTTAATTTCATATTTATAATTTTTTAAATATTTTTGTTAATTTTTACTAAAATTATAATTTTAGAAATACCATAAAAATGTTATGTTATAAATTATATTAAAATTTTAAACTATTATAATATAAGATATAAAATTTAAAATTAATGGTTTGAGAAATCGATGTATCGATTTCATAATTGATTTAAGATCGGTTTAGAACTAAAATAAAAAAAATCGATTTTCAACTTAAATCGGTAGAATTTTGATTCTATATTTTAAAAAATTAGAGTCCGATTTTAGTTTCAAAAAATCATAAAAGCGGTATAATTTATCGGTTTTACTCATTCCTCACCTATATGATGTTTATACCTATACCTGTATCCGCTATAATTTTGAAGGATTTATACTAATAGCTATATACGATAAACAAATAACGTTTCTACTCAAATCCATGTGCGACTTATAATGGGATTTGGAGCAAATTCAGATTTCTCATAGGTTTCAAAGTTGATTTCAAAATATAGCTATAAATTTAAAGTGCATATTATCCAACTTAGTTATTATTATAAATGTGATTCATTAAAATAATTGTTAATTATATAATTAATAAAACATATTTTGTTTTCCAAAGATATAAATACTAATGGAAAGTGAATATATATTTTTATTATAAAAAGCAAAAATTAATATATCAGCATCATAGAAGGATGCATGGAGTTAGATTTCAGATTAGTGATTACGAATATGGCTAAACTTATATTCCACAGAGTAACCTGACATGTAAGAAAGTAGCATCCAGACCTGACCCTTCAAGTTATCGAGTTAAAAGTTTTGTACACATCATTTTTATTAAGTTTGGAGTGAATCGGATCAGCGATTTGTCCTAGTTTAATTTTTTTTGAATTAAAAGAGTTGTTCTAGAATTGTGATCATCGTTTTTCCTCTAGCAAACTGCTCGAGATCGCATTTTGGTCCCCTCCGGAGATCATCTTTGGCTTTTGGTTCTGCTCACAATCGCATCCCCGCTCAAGATCGTGCCTGCATTTCGCCTCAAGATCCCACTGTCAAAGATTGTTGGAGAGCCGAAAGAGTATTAAACCAGATTTATATAGTAAGCCGGACATCAAATCATTACTAAAACTTAATCTCATGGGATATGAGACTTTTTCACTATATATATTAGACTTTATTTATTCAATATCCGATTTGGGATTAATTCATCACACCTGACATTATAACAATCTCCCCGTTCAGGTGTGATTTAACCACATCAATTTTAAAACTCTTAATCAAGAACTCTTTTTACTCAACCACTTCCACAGTGTAACCCATGCTCTCACACCGGCCTCTAGTGCCCGCGCCCTTGCCAGCCTCGCGCTTGTGCCCTCATGCAGGCTTCTGGCACTAACACCTGTGCACTCGCCAGCCTAATGCCCGCGCCCGCACCCTTCTCTCTGGCTTCACGCAGGCCTCTAGCTAGTGCTTGAGCCTTCAAGCCCGCACCCGTGCCCTCGCCGTTCTTTGCCATGAGACTAACAAATGACTCAATTTAGTCGCATCATCACGGTAATTTCGATCTTAAGAGTTTCCACAACTTCGAACTTGAAGCTCTGATACCACTTGTTAAGGAGTCAAAAAAGTGTCAAAACAGATCTATATAGTGAGTCGGACACCAAACTATCCTATAAGCTCATGAATCGCCTTATTCTCAAACAATAAAAGAAACGAAAAGTAATACAAGATAAAAGAAAATAATAAGATAAGGCAGCGAGAGATCCACTATTAAAAGAAAAGGCTTTTACAAAAGTCTACAAGAAAAACTTCACTCTTTATTACTCAACTAAACTCTTCACCATGTCTCGGTAACGCCTTTACCTTTAAAGAGAATTTCCAAAAGAATACCATGAGGAATTATCATGAGAGACTACCAAGAATCACTAGAAAGACCCACACATGAGAGCCGATACTTTCTCTCTTTCTCTTCTCTCTATTCTCTCTATTTTTTCTCTCTCTATTTCTCTCTAGTTCAACCTCAATATTACACCACACCTAAGCTCTATGTGTTATAGTATATTTATAGACCCTTATTGAGTATGAATTTTACTTTAATTATAACTCTTAATATTATAAATTAATCATAAGTCTAAATTCAATTTTGGATTTCTACTTTAACTCAAACTCTAATTCGAGTTTGAGATACCTAAAACTCAATAATCTCTACCTTGACTTGAACTTGGGCATGCCACCATAACAAATTTTCTGCCGTCATCTTTCATTCAGCCCCTACCCCTATGCTATTAGCTTATTCAACTAATTGCATGATGCGAGCTCGAGTCAACCTCGAATTCGCTCATCATGCCTACAATCTTGTTCTTTTGAAAGCTTTTCGGATGACCTGTGTCTGCTGTTGTAGTAAAAGTAATTCGAGGAGAACATTTATCTCCTATCAAATTACTCTGAGTATCATGCTTCCCCTTCATTACTGTAGCCATCAGAACTCCACTTGTAATGGTGTTCGCTATTAATCGATAAACATTGTCTCACTTCTCATCTTTCATCAGGATTCTAATACCGTGTGTTACCTTCATAACTCTATCTCTTGCTGAATAATTACAGCCTTTTGAGTCCAGTACACCAAGTGAAATTAGATTTTTTCGCATCTTGGGGACATGCCTCACCTCAGTAAGAGTACGAATCGCTCCATCAAACATATGAATTTTGACTGTTTCCACATCGACGATCTCACAGGCTGAATTATCGCCCAACCAAACAGTACCTTTCTTTTATTCTTCTCATAAGAAGTAAACTAATCCTTCCTGGAGCAAATATGATAAGAACTATCAGAATCTAAAATTCACTTACCAAAAGTGCCAATTTCTGTGGACACTACAAGAACGTCTTTATCTATATTATTATCAGAAGTATCATCTGCTATTGTCATCATTATATTTGAGGGCTTTATCTTTCCACGTTTAGGGCAATACCATCTAATGTGAACATACTTCTTATATGAATAACATTGTACTTTCGCTTTCAATTTTGATTTGGACCGTTGCTTGTCTTTTCCACATTCTCTTAATCTTCCTCTTTCGTGAGCCACCAATTCTTCACCAAATTCCATATTTATATTGGAGTTTCTCCTTTTCTCATTAGAAAGAAGACTAGCTGTCATATCTTTCATCTTGAAAGTTTCTTTATCATAAAGAATTGTGGTCATAATATGATCATACGAAGCAAGAAAAGACATCACAAGAATCAGTGTCTATCGTCCTCTTCAAACTTCACATCAGCTTTCAGCAAATCATTGATAATTTTATTAAAGGCATTTAGGTGATGTAATATAGTTGTACCTTCACTCATACGCAGTCCATACAACTGTTATTTCAGGTAGAACTTATTCGTGAGACTTTTTGATATGTACAACTTCTCGAGTTTGGTTCAGATATCCATTGTCGTCTTTTTATCAATGATATTATATAAAACCTCATCAGTCAGGCTTAGAATAATTAAATTCAATATCTTTTGATTTATCTCCTTTCAGTTTTTATCACTTATTTTAATCGGTCTCTTTTCTTTACCGTCTAATGTCTTTTGCAAACCTTGACAAGTAAGAACCGTTTTCATCTTCTTCTGCCATAAGGCAAAATTAATTTTGTTGTCAAACTTCTCCACCTCGAGTAAGGACTTTGCCATCTTGATTGTTTGCTCTTAAGCTCTGATATCAATTATTAGGATTTGTAGTGGAAGGTTCACGAATCACCTTATTCTCAAACAACAAAAGAAACGAGATGTAATGCAAGATAAAAGAAAATAATAAGACAAGACAGCGAGAAATTCACTATCAAAAGAAAAGGATTTTACAAGAGTCTACAAGAAATATTTCACTCTTTCTTACTCAACTAAACTCTTCACCATGTCTTGGCAACGCCTCCACCTTTAGAGAGAATTTTCAAGAGAATACCATGAGGAACTACCATGAGAGACCACCGAGAATCACTAGAAAGACCCACACACGAGAGCCGATACTCTCTCTCTTTCTCTTCTCTCTATTCTCTCTATTTCTTTCTCTCTATTTCTCTCTAGTTCAACCTCAATATTACACCACACCTAAGCCCTATGTATTATTGTATATTTATAGACCCTTATTGAGTCTGAATTTTACTCTAATTACAACTTCTAATATTATAAATCAATCATAAGTCTAAATTTAACTTTGGATTCCTACTTTAACTCAAACTCTAATTCGAGTTTGAGACACCTAAAACTTAATAGAAGATTGTGCTATTCGAGATCATCTTTGACTCCTATTCTTGCTTATGGTTTCATCCCAACTAGAGAGCATGCTCATACCGCAGAGGTGTTGCCCTTCTTCGGTGTGAGCTCTTCCTCTTTCTTCTTTCTTCTCTCTCTATCTTTTTTATTTTTAAATCATAATTAGTGTGGCTTGTATATGTTAAATTTTGATTAGGACTTTTTCTTTATTGTAGTTTTTTTTGATAGAGTTGGGGTTTAATTTCGTGCAGTGATTATCATTTTACTCTAATTGGTTGAGTGAGAGAGTGATTGGCGATAATCTATGGGTGTGATTGGAAGAAAAATTAGAGTCAGATTATTTGGGAATTACTAATTTTGATGGCAAGATAACTCAAATTTAGTAGAGAGTATGGGATGACAAATGTGGGTTGATTTTGTGAGAAATGACTTGCTATTTTACCTTTTGTGGACACTCTACTTATATTAGATGTATGGTTTAGAATTATTGTTGCCTTTAAAGATTTTTAGGTATTTATATATGGGAGTAAATGATTATTGATTTGAATATGGGATATTGTGTTTATATTGTGTGAAGCTTAAAATATGTTATTTGACTATATTTTGCAACTGTTTTTTGTGTACTGTAGCTTGTTTTTGTTCATAATATTAATTTTGATTGTAGCATAGATCTAGTACACTACATGAGTCAATTATACTTATAGGTTGATGATAATGTGTGATTATTATTTTAGTTATGAACTCTAGTAATAAAAATAGTTTTTGTTACTAGTTATAATGGTGAAAGAGAAGAGTGTAATCTCCTCGTTACTTTTCAAATCTTAGTTCTATAATGGTAAACCAAAAGGGGAAGATGTTTATAAGATACAAGCAGTTATTGAGAGTGACACCATTCACAAGAATTTTAGATGTCTTGAAGATGGAGAATGATAAGTCTTTCCTTAATACATTGTTAACTATATATGATGAGGAGTAGGATGTTGGGAGAGCCGAAGGAGTGTCAAATCGGAATAATATCGTAGGCCAGACACCAAACCATCTCAAAAGCTTAAGCTCAGGGGATATGAGCATTTTTCACTATATATGTTGGACTTTATCTATCTAATATCCGATGTGAGACTAATTCATCACACTTGACATTATAATAATTTCTCCCTTCAAGTGTGATTTAACTACATCAATTTTAACATTATTAATGAAGAATATTTTACTCTCCCTCGTGTCATCCATATTAATGAGTTTTTGTTTCATTGTTTTGATTTTTTAAGATAGACTAACATGCGACTCAATTTAGTCACATCATCATGGTAATTTTGGTCTTAAGAGTTTGTACAGTTTCAAACTTGAAGCTCTGATACCACTTGTTGGGAGAGCTAAAAGAGTGTTAAACCAAATCAATATAGTGATTCGGACACCAAATCAACCCAAAAACTTAAGCTTTTGGGATGATTTGATGTCTGACTCACTATATTATTCCAATTTGACATTTTTTCGACTCTCCCAATAAGTGGTATCAGAGTTCCTATTTGGCAAGTAAGAGTTCGTGCAATTCTTAATCAATAAGGATTGAGAAACACATTAGAGTCAAGCTTGAAGATATCACTGAAAGTGTCTAGAAAAATCAGAAGGCTAATGCACATAGCACAATCATCCTTAGTCTCATCGATGAGGGACTCTATCCATTTCTTGATGAAACATCACCTTCAGAGCTATGAAAAAAGTTGGAGAAATAACATATGAGTAAGTCTATCTCAAATCGAGTTTACTTAAAGCAGAAGCTCTTCAATTTTTGAATAAGAGAAGGTACAAATATAATTGATCATCTTAATATTTTCAAAAAATAGTCTTTTAATTGTTAAGCATTGATGTTAAAATTGAAGATGAAGATAAGATAATTATTTTATTATTGTCTCTACCTCCTTTTCTTAAGAATCTAAAGACTATTCTCATGTATATTAAGAATTTAAAATTTGATGATATTTCTATTGCTATTCTATCTAATGAATATTTAAAAAAGAGTGAAGGGGATGTGTCACATACAGAAGCATTGATTGCTAGAGGTCGCACCAAGGAAAGATCAAAGACAGGTTGCAGGTATAGGAAGAAAATGAGACATATAATTAAAGAGTGTTGGAAGCTCAAAGTAAAGAAAGAAAGAGAATCTCGGTCTAAAGAGCAATCCAAAGAACAAGTGTCAGTTGTTGAAGAGAGTTTTGATGATAATTATGATAATGTTCTCTCTATTAGTTCTGATTTTGATTGTTATCATGATACTTGGATTCTTGATTCTGGTTATTCTTACTACATGTGTCACAATAAAGATTGGTTTAAAAACTATAAGTCTTATGATGGTGGATTAACTTTGATGGGTAATAACAATTCATGCAAAACTGTTGGAATTGGAACAATCAAAATTAAGATGTTTGATAATATTATTAGAACTCTTACTGACGTTAGACATATTCCTGATTTTAAAAAGAATTTGATCTCTTTGAGTGCTTTGGATTCTGCTGATTATAAATATTCTGTTGAAGGTAGAGTTCTTAAGGTTTCTAAAGGCTCTTTGATAGTGATGAAGGGCCTAAAGTATGAAAATTTGTATGAGTTAGTAAAAAAACCGTTAAAGATAGAGCAACAATTTCTCAGGCTTCTTCTCCTGATATAACTCACTTATGACATATACATCTCGGTCATATGAGTGAGCAAGGTTTAACTTAGCTCAACTAAAAAAATTATTGAAGGGCCTCAACTCATGCAAATTGGATTTCTGTGAGTATTGTCTCTATGGTAAACAGTTCAAAGTAAAGTTTAACACTAGTACTCATTGCACTAAAAACTTAATTGATTATATTCATTTTTATGTGTAGTGCTCTCATATTCCATCAAAATTTAGTGCTTATTATTTTGTCAGTTTTATTAATGATTTTTCCAGAAAAGTGTGGATTTATTTTTTGCATCATAGAGCTAAAATATTTTCGATTTTCAAATGATGAAAAACTTCAGTTGAAGAAAGCACATAGTATATTCAATACGGCTAATCTTGACAAAGATTTTTAGGCAGAAGCAATCAATACAGTATATTTCATTGTGAATCGCACTCCTCAGATAGTCATTAATACAAGATTCTTGAAGAGATATGGACTGGCCAATTTGCAAATTATTCTTCTTTAAAGATTTTTTATTACCTTGTCTATGTGCATATTGTCAAGGATAAGTTAGATGCACGTTCCAAAAAGTTTATTTTTCTGGGTTATGCCAAAGGTGGTAAGGACTATCATTTGTAAGATCCTATTATTTCGAATGTAATTATTAAAAGAGATGTAGTATTTGATGAAAGTGTTATGTTAAAATCTTTCAAGAAAGATTCCAGTGATATAATATAGGTGGAGGTGGAGCATATAGTTCCTTCAGAAGAAAATGCTTAGAGTATAGTAAACTCTGAAGAAAATTTTAAGAATCAAAAATTTCTAAGAAGACTCCACTTCGAAGATTCCAAAGAAACATAAGCCACCCGAAAGATATAATTTTGAAGATATGGTAGGTTTTGCTTTAGTTACTGACAATGGTGATCCTTCTTCTTATAAAGAAGTAGTATAGGATAAGAATATTTTTCAGTGACAAGCTGCTATGAATGAAGAGATGGATTTTCTTCAAAAAAACCATACTTGGGACTTTGTGAAATTATAAGAAGATAAAAGAGCAATTGGTTGTAAGTGGGTATTTCGAAAGAAAGAGGATTCCTCTGAAATAGATGGTGTTAAATTCAAAACTCGTTTAGTTATAAAAGGGTATTCACAAAAGGAGGGTATTGACTTTAATAAAATTTTCTCTCCTGTAGTTAAACACACATCTATTCATTTTCTAGTTGCTTTAGTTGCTTTTTATAATCTTGAGTTAGAATAGGTTGATGTCAAAACTACCTTTCTACATGGAGAATTAGAAGAGCAAATTTTTATACAACAGTTTAAAGGATTCATCCAAGAAGGCAAGAAAAATTATGTCTGCAAGTTGAACAAATCACTTTATAGTTTGAAACAGTCTCTAAGACAATGCTATAAAAGATTTGATAGTTTTATGTTGAGACAAGATTTCATCCATTGCAAACATAATTGCTGTGTCTATTTTAAGATGCATACCAATAACTTATTTGTTATATTATTTCTTTATGTTGATGATATTTTTATCGCTACTCAAAACATATCTCTACTTAATGATCTAAAGTTTAGAGTGAAAAAGAAATTTGAGATGAAAGATTTAGGTGCTGCAAGGAAGATTCTCAGTATGAAGATTAATTAAAATCGAAAGCATGGCAGGTTCTGACTTAAATAGAACAAGTATCTTGAGAAGATTATTTCTTATTTTCACATGCAGTATTCAAAACCCGTTAGTACTCCTTTGACATCTCACTTTAAACTTTCAGCTTAACTATGTCCTTCTACAAATGAGGAGTATGCATACATAGAGAATATCCCATTCTCAAGTGCTGTTGGAAGTCTAATGTATACTATGGTATGCACAAGATTTGATATTACACAAGCAATCAGTGTTGTTAGTCATTACATGACAAATATAGGAAAAGAGCATTGGCAGACTATGAAGTAGCTATTAAGATATATTAAAGGTACTCTTAATATTAGCTTATGTTTTGATAGGAACACAGTTCAAGAGGCTAAAATTATTGGCTTTATTGATTCAGACTATGCTGGAGATCTTGATCGATGACGATTTGTTACTGATTATTTTCACCCTTTATAGTAGACCCATTACTTGGAGGTGTACCTTACAGTCAACTGTAACATTATCTAAAATAGAGTCTAAGTATATGGCAGCGACAGAAGCCGTTAACGAAGCTCTATGACTAAAAGGATTGGCAAGTGAAGTTGGTTTTTCTCAATATATTCTTCCTATTTTTTGCGACAATCAGAGCGCCATACACCTTACAAAAAACCAAATATACCATGCTAGATCAAAGCATATAGATGTCCTATTTTACTTTATTTGGGACATTATTAAAGACGTCGAGATTTCTTTACAAAAGATTCATACTTCAAGAAATCTTACAAATATGTTGACGAAGGTGATTCCGATTGACAAGTTCAAGCTCTATTTATATTTGATCAATATTCAAGGTCATTGATCTTACTCTATGAGGCAAGGCGAATGCATCTATTGAATATTCAAATTCAAATAAGAAGAGGATTTGAGCCAAGGTGGAGATTGTTAGCTTAATTGTGTCTCGAATTTGGATTTTTCGGAGAGTCTTAATTTAGTAAGCCTAATCCTTATCTAAATTTATATTCTATTAGAAGACTTAAAATAGTAGAAATTTTATTTGAGTCAGTCTTCTACTTTGATTCAAATTAAATTAGGTTACATCTATAAATATCCTATTCATATAAGGGTTTCAATATAGAGTAATATTGGAGTTTCGCATCTATTATTGTAATCCCCTCTTTCTTTCTCATCAATACAATATCCTCCGGATCGTCTTCGCCACATAAATATCTTGTGTGCTATTTTTCTTATTTTCTATTCTTCTTCTAATCATAAATTATGGTGGACATCGATATTTAGTACAACAAATTAGTATCAGAGATTGTAAAAACTCTTAAGATCGAAATTACCATAATGATGTGACTGAATTGAGTTACATGTTAGTCTCTCTTAAAAAAATTTAAAAATAAGACAAAAATCTGTTAGTATGGGTCACACGGTGAAAGTGGTTGAGTAAAAGAATTCTTGATTAAGAGTATTAAAATTGATGTGGTCAAACCACACCTGAAGGAAGAGATTGTTATAATGTTGGGTGTAATGAATTAGTCTCACATCGGATATTGGATAAATAGAGTCCAATATATATAGTGAAAAAAGCCCACATCCCATGAGTATAAACTTTTGTGATGGTTTGGTGTTCAACTCACTATATTATTTCAATTCGACACTCTTTCGACTCCCCCAACAGTATGAAAGTTTCATCCTTGATAGGAAGGCATTCACCTTCAGGTTTGAGGATGTATACTTGTTGCTATAGCTTTTGTTAGGAGGATGGAAAATTGAATTCATGGTTCGTAGGTGTGAGGTGCTGCCATTTGGGGTACAAAACATGTCACAATATAGTTAAGCATAATGACAATGTGCTTAGTATGTTGAAATTATGGAGAAATGTCGTGTTGGCGAGGAGGAGGACTTTGTTGGTGTATATTTTAGATATTGTAATATTTTCCAACTTAGGGTTGTATGTCTCACTCTAAATACTTCAATGCATGAAACAAATTCATGCTCTTAAGAAATATACTTGGGTTTGAATTATCCATGATTTGCTGATGGAGAATGTACCAAGTATAGTGAAGAGGCTCCAAGGTAGGGATAAAGGTTAGCTATCTTAGGGGATGTACTCCTTTACTTTTCTTGTGGTTGGATGAGATAGCCATAAGATGAGGATGAATATGTTTGAAGTCTACCCCTAAGTCATTATGTCCAATGGTCTGCAAATGTGAAAGCACAATTTGTAACTCTGTAGGTTGATCAAATTTAACATTTGACTGGAATTTATTTTGTTAAATTTTCGTTCATACTATCCTTGATTTGATTGCGTGGTAACTTAAGTAATTATATTAGTATGTGTCATTTAGGTGTTAACTAATATTCATGGTCGAATTTAAGGTTGGCCATCTAAGTTTCAACTGAATCTAAATCATAGTTGAATTTGACCCAAATTTGAGCTTAGATTGGAGCTAAATTATTATAGAATTTGGATTTAAATTGAATTCAATCCAAGTATATTAAGTGAGTCCAAAGTTACACCAAAATTAGGCCTAAAATCAATTAAAATTTGTGCAAAAAAGAGAAATAAAAATATTTACAAATACATCCTTGGATTAGATAAAATTATTAAAAATAGGTCCTTGGTCGGGCAAAAATAATTATAGATAGCTTCCTGAATCGAAATATCTTTATGAATATGTCCCTCGATTAAATAAACCTCCACGAATAGGCCTTGGCAGGATTAAATCTTTACAAAAACTCCTTGAGGTAAAAATTATTACTAATAAATCTATGAAAAAATTTGAAATTATATATTATGTCCCACAAAATTTAGGGTTTGCAAAAAAAATCCTTAAAAATCAATAATTATAAATTAATCTTTACAAAATCTAGAATTTATAAAAAAACCTTCATAATTTTATATTTGCAACTAAGTCCTTAGGATGACTCTTCATTTTTTAAAATAAATCCTCCGTCAAAATAAAATTATAAACTTAATATTTTATAAATTTATAAATAAATTGTTCAAAAATTTCTATTTATAAATAATTCTAAATTTTATTATTTTGTAAATAAAATATTATAAAAAAGACTTTGAAAATTTTAAACTTTAAAAATAAGTTCCTATGGTTGATTTTATGAAAACGTCTCTTAATTTTTCAAAATTATAATTTAGTTCCTGGAGCAAAGATTTTCAAACAACTTCATATATTTTGTGATATCGTAAAGTGATAGAAAATTTTAAATCTTGTCAATTTTATCCAGGTCCTTATCTAAATACAAACAAAAGATCTTATCCATATTTAGGATCACATCTATCCAAAGAACATTCCAAATTTTAAAAAAATTGTGATTAACTCAATCCAATTATCCATAATTATTTCAAAATTCAAATTGAAATCAATTTGATATTCTCTAGGTACCATTTGATTCAGAATCAGGATCAAAATCAAGATCAAGATTAGCGAACCATTTTTATAAACTAATATTTTTTATTAAAATTAATATTACAATAATTTAAAGTTCGAAAAACTATTGAATTTTTAATAATAATTTAATTTAAGAATGGTGTAAAATAAGTAATATTAATTTTGTAAGAAAAAAATAATCCTGAAATATGCCAATCCTGATCTTGATCCCAAACCAAATGGGGCGCTAATGGCTATAAAAAGTCAATCGAGTCTTGCAAATAAACAAAGGAGAGAATAGGAGATCAAAAACATAGAGAGATAAGTGGAGAAGGCAGGAAGATGATAAGATCAAATTGTAGATAAGAAAAATACATTAAACATAGCATTTTTTTTATGGGTTCTTCTTCTTCTTTGCTTTCTTTTCTTTGATTCAATCTTTGCAACGTCTCTAGAGTTTGCAAATCACTCGCTGCTCCCTACAAGATGTTTTTGTCCCCTGAACACTTGCAACTAGTTGTTTAAATTCAGACAACCAAGGTTCGGTAGCCCTAAACCACAACTTATAGCCACCTCCACATCAGCCTCCCCATTGTTGTTCCTCCTGGGCTGCTTGTAAGTGGCTCTACATTGCACCACCACCACTTGGTAACTCCCAGTTTTCTGTCACAACTTAGCTGTCCTCTTTGGCAGTTGCTTCTGCCTCTAGGTGCCCGTGACCACCTCTCCATCGTGTCATTGAGCCATACCATAGTATTACTCAATGCTTTCTTAAGAAGGACTGCTCAGTCAAATATGTATTCCATGTTTATCGAGACAAAACATGGACATAAAACTCCATCCATCTTGCATAGCTACTAAGCCCACATTAATATGGTACATCAAGTCCATTTTCACGTGACAAATCAAGTCTACTTCATGTGGCAATTTAAATCTACTTTCTCATGGTAATCAAGTTTACTTCTATATGAAAAATCAAGTCTACTTTTACGTGATAAATCAAGTCTACTTTCATAGGTAACTTAAGTCCACTTCTTATGGTATGTCAGTTTCTTCATGGCAAAGTAAGTCCACTTCCACATAACAATCGAAGTTTACTCTTATGTAGCAATTCAAACTCATATAGTCAACTTCTAAAATATTGATGTAAGGGCATGCATTTGAAAATTATTTGCACTCTCTCTTCTTATTAGAACTCGAGAAGAGGCTGTGAAGGGGGGCAATTTGTTTGAGGTGAGTTTTGTCACAATTAAATTTAATTAAAATATGATTAAAATTGATACTTGTATGTCACTAAATAATGACTCAAATGTAAGTTTTAGTTAGACTTAAATCACATCCGAGTTTGACTGAAAATTAAACTCAATTTGGACCTGAATTATTGAAAAATTTAAGCTCTAGCTAAGTCTAATCCAAATGGGTTGAGTAGGCTAGAATTTTGGACCAAAATGAAGTCCAAAATTCATTTAAAACTTAGGTCAAAATGACAAAATACAAAATTTTATAAATAGGCCCCTTGATTGAATAATTCTTCATAGATGGGTCCTTGGTCAAATTTTTTTTACAAATTGATCTCTGGAATGAGAATTTTGCGAAAAACTTCAATAAAATCCTAAAATTATAAATCAATCTCAGAAAATTTAGGTGTTACAAATCAATTTCTTAAGAGATTAATAATGATAATTCAATCATGATAAAATCTATGATTTGCAAATAAATCCCTCCAAAATTTTGTATTTATAAATAAGCCCCTAGAATTTTAATTTTTTATAAATAAGTCTCTCAAAAATTTTTATTTATGGATAAGTCTATATTTTATTCAGAAAATACCCTGAACATTTCAAAAAATTTTATAAATAAGTTCTTTTTGTAAAAAGTATTTTGAAAATTCATAAAATTATAATTTAATCTAATTTTTTAAAAAAAATTATAAATAATTCTTTTATAATTTCAATATCTCGGATAAGTATAACTTTCAAATTTTGTTATTACAATAAATAGACTTATCCATATCTCTTGACAAGTTCACTGAAAATTCAGATAAGCCAAATCCATATATATTTACATCCATATCTATCATTCAAATAAAGGAGAATGTTTCTATCCCAACATCATCTCTTCAAGTCCTATATAAATTTGTTAACCTAAAAAAAAGGAGCATCGGATATTAGGGACTAGGAGCAACCAAAATAAAAAAGAGAAGAGTTAGTTCAGGAGGCTTTGAGAGCTTGGAAAAAAGAAGAGTAAGTTCTTAGCTTCTTCTTCTTCTTTTTTTTCTTCTCTTGTTCTTCTCTATATGGCTTTCAGGAGATTTCATTGCTTCATTCCCCACTGTTGCTCCCTCTCACACCAGAGATGTCACGTGAACTTCCTCGAGGTGATGCCTAGCTCCAGAATTGGCTCGCGCACAACATGGCTTCCTCACTTGTGCCTATCACAACCATGACTTGTTCCTTGTGCAAGCGCTTCCTTCATCTCCTCTCAAGCCTGCCAACGTTGATTACCATTCCTCCTCACGTCTCAATGACTTCCTCGGCCATCCCCCACAATGGCCTTCATACTATTGGACCTATAACCATGCTTCGATGTGCCTCCTACACCAGACTAAACTCTAGCAGCTATGTCAAGTTCATACCTCTACATACAACCTCCTTTAGGTCACTACTAGCTACCGTAGCCCTACTAACCTTGCCCATAGCCATTGAAACCCAAGCTGGAAGCTCAACGACCCTGCCTTGACATTGTCCATGAACTCCCTCCGTCACCTATACCCGCAAGCTGCCTCTGCAACCCGATCGCTGCCTCCAGCCTCCTTACCTCTACGCTACCACCCGCGAGTTGCTGCTTGAAGCCCTGCACCCCGCCCGACCTCCATCTTCGACAAACTCCACCCTCGTCATCCATACCTAAGCACCCGACCGCTTGAACCCACAAGCCGCCTCCACACACGCTGCCCACCCCTACTTGACCTCCTCCTCACTCCACCTATGCATCCTCGCTCACTAATCGAGCCTCCTGGCCCCTAGCTTCCTGCATGTTGTTGCCAGAGGCCAAATCCAGCCAAGATCCAGCCATAGATTTAAAAAAAGAGGGAGCTCTAGTTGGAGAAACGAGAAAGAAAGGGCCCGAGCTTGAAGAAGAGGATAAAAAAAATATAAAACTTTTTGGCCAAGATAAAATCCAACTAAAATAGGAGAGAAAGATTTTGGACTCGAGGGAGAAGAAAAAAGAGAATTAAGAAACTAAAAAAAAATATAAAAAAATTATTGTGTAAAAAAAGAAGAATTTTTAATATCGCGACCATTTGCAATCTTTAGTGTGATGACGAAACTCCACCAACACAGCAGTCACATGTGGTCCCTCAAAAAAAATGAACTCTCAATATCACCATGGCTACCTACAATCCTACTCGAAGACAACAGGCTTTTGAAACTACTTGTGGCCACCCATGGCCCCTCAAAAAATGGCAGATTTCCATCACCACAAGCCAGCCTTAAGGCTCGCGCTCAGCAGTCTTCAGGCTCGCATCCAACCTAACCTTTGATCTTGTACTCAAGCCAACACTTGAGCTCATATTCAAGCCAGCTTTGGAGATCACACCAAGCCAGCCATCATACTCGCACTCATCTAGTCTTTAAGATTGCATCCAAGCCAGCCTTCGAGCTCACACTCAACAAGCCTTCAGGCTCAGATCTAAGACAACCTTCAGACTTGCACTCAATCAGCTTTTAGGCTCGCATTCAAGCCAGCCTTTGGGTTTGTACTCAGCAAGCCTTCAAGCTCACATCCAAGCTAGCCTTCGAGTGTGTACTCAATTAATCTTCGGGCTCCATCCAAGCTAGCCTTTAAGCTTGTACCAAGCTAACATCCAAGCTAGTTTACATCCAAGCTAGCCTTTGGGCTCACATCCTAGCTAGCTTTTAGGCTCGCACTCAGTTAACTTTTGAACTCACATCCAAGCTAGCATTTGATCTCACACCTAACCAACCTTCGGGCTCACACTCGGCTAGTCTTTGAACTCACATCCAAGTCAACCTTTGGGCTCGTGGGCTCGCACTTAGCTAACCTTCAGGCTTACGCTTAACCAACCATTAGGTTCTCATCCAATATAGCTTTCAAGCTCGTGTTCAGCCAATCTTCAGACTCACATTAAAGCTAGCTTTCAAGCTCACACTTAGCCAACCTTCGGTTGGACACTTAGTCAGCCTTCGGGCTTGCACTTAATTAACCTTTAGGCTCGCATTCAGCCAACCTTCAGGCTCACATCTAACCAACCTTAGGTTCACACCTAACCAACCTTCAAGCTCGCACCCAACCAGCCTTCAGGTTCACACTCAGCTAGTCTTCGAGCTCGCATTTAGCCAGTCTTCGGATTTGCACATTTGAGGTTAGGCTACGAATCCATCTAAAATAATCATAAACAGCTAATGATTCTCAAATCAAATTAATTAATGTGAAATAACTCAATCACAACAAAGAGACAAGGGTCAAGTTGGCTCAAATAGATTTAAATTGATTAAATAGGTAGGCTAAAGCCCAAATCAAACTAGAATCCTAAAAATTGAATTGAGTTAACTTATACCAAATAAACTCATGCTTAATCCTAATCATAGGTTTGTTTAAAATCAAGTTAAGCTCAAATCAAATCCAATATGTATTGAATTAAGTTTAAATTAAACTCTAATTGGGTTAAATCAAGTCCAAATTAAAGAGGCAAACTCAAAGTTAAACTAGAATTAGGCCAGGCTAAGCTTGAACCAAAACAAAGTTTAAGTAAATTGACTTGAACTTGAACCAAAGCCCATCAAGATATAGACCCAAACTCGACAAATATCCAATACAAGGCCAAACTTGACTCAAACTAATTGAAGTCAAACTCAAACTCGAATCATATTAGTCTCGATGGAACTAAATAAAGTCAAACCAAGTCCCACTAGATATGCTAAACCTTTATCTATCCTCCAAGGCTATGAATAAAGGGTGATGTTATCATCTTGATCTAAGCCAAAATTAGTTTGAATAGAATTAAATAAGATCAAACTAAGTCTCGCTAGGTGTGCTACAAAAGTCTTTAGTAATATTTCAAAGCTATATCCAACTCCATAAGTCGTTAGTGAGGCTATCAGATTAAAAAAGTTAATTACTAACATGCTTAAAGTTGTTGGTCATACTTGAAATCTAGGTAATCCCATAAGCCATTGACAATGCATCTTCCAAGTATACCCAACCGCATTAGCCATTGGTGATACTGCGAAATCAAAGAAGTTAATTACCAACACACTCCAAGTTGTTGGTTACACTTCAAAGTTATATCCAACCCTCTAAGTTATTGGTGATGCTACCAAATTATTGAAGTTAACCAATAATGCACTCAAGGCCATTGGTCATATTTTAAACTGGTCAACCTCAAAAGTAATTGACAATGTATCTTTTTAAGCTAGTCAATTCCAAAAGCAGTTGACGATATACCTTACAAGCTAGTCAATTGCAGAAGTAGTTGACGGTGCGCCTTTCAAGCTAGCCAATCCCAGAAATAGTTGGCGATGCGCTCTTCAGGTTAGTCAACTCCAAAAGTAGTTGATGATGCACCCATCAAGGTAGTCAACTTCAAAAGTAGTTGATAATACAATTCTCAAAACTATACTTAACCTTATAAGCTATTGGTGATGCTACCCAAATTAAAAGAAGTTATTTCTCATACCTTATCAGCTATGGAATCACTTTAAAAATAAAAAAAAGTTATCATTTTTGTCTTATTGGTTATATAAATACTTTAAGGTTAACAAAGTTATCGCCAATGTCTTATTGGCTAACGAAAATACTTCAAATAATGAAGTTATTATCGAAGTTCAAATCTATTGAAAATACTTTGAACTTCTCTCATTTCCTTTTATGTCTCAAGGGATGATGCCATTAACACCTACCAAAGACTGAGTTGATTCAGGTCAGATGTCACGTGGTCCAGTGCAGTGTGAGTAGGGTAGTACGCACATTAAAGCTTCTTCTCTACTCTTTCTCTTTCTTTATTTCTTTCATATTTTCTATAATTTTATATTGAAATTCATTGTAAAATGAGGGTATGTCTTTACTTAAGCCATATATTATCGTTCTTAAATAAATTAATCAAATGCTTTCTTCTTTTTTTGTCTCTATTTATTAACTAGGTTTTTTGCTTTAGAAAGTTCCTGAGAATCATCAAGATAATTAACAACAAGGGCTTACACCTATTGGAAGTCATATTCTCATAACACCTGATAGTGTATTTTAAATTAAATTAAAATTTGATTTGTGATTCGAGATCGCTTCCGGAATCTTCGCTATCTTGAGTGGTGAATTTCGATCCCACAAAAATTTTATTGAGTACCAAGCTAAGACTAGTACAAATGGTCTTCCATAAAGAAAAAAAAAAGCACAACTAGTCAAAAAAAAGGTAAATACTTGACTGATTTTGTTGGCTTGAATAGTTCCAGAACACCCTCTTCATCCTCTCTTGCCTTCACCATCTCGATCTCCCTACAGATGAGATCCTTATACTCCCACTTGAGGCATTGAACATTCAAGTTGCCATAGAGTTTGACCCAGAGGTCGTTGAGCTCAAACTCAAAATAGTCATCAGTCTATTTCACTATTTCCTAGCAAACGAGATGGTGGAGAGTTTTCCATTCTCCTTGAGATATTTGTCACTGCTCTTGTACTCCAAGATGCGAGCACCTTGGTTAGCTTCAAGGCATCGGTGTGTTTTCTACTCTAAAGGAATGTGGTGACCATTTCAAGTGTAGCATTATCCGAGGTAGCTTAATGTCGAGTCTCCTGATCTTATAGATCAAACAAAGCCTAATCATACTTGGCCACGAGGAGGTTTTTCTCTTTCTCCATCTTCATCCTCGTCTCTTCCACACCAAGTTGAAGATATTTGAGTTGAGAATGGAGCAAGATCACCTCCTCCTCAACCTTACTCTTCCTGACTATTGCAGTCCTTGAGCCTCATAAAACTAACACCCCATGTAGCGGAAGAATCACAAGACTTGTAGCTTAATCAAAGGTTAGGCCATGAGATAAGAAAAAAGGAGGAAGATTGTTTGTATAAAGATAAATTCAAGTAAATTTATGTCAGTGCAAGATCTAACTCCCTTCAAAATTAATTTATCATTAGAGACCTGAGCGATAGAGAGGTCAACATGCTCCTTAAAGTCTTTAAGGGAGTCCTCCTCGGCCCCGACCTCATCCAAAGTACCCCGGTGTTTCGAGGAAAATCGCCCTTGCGCTCTGGTGCCTGTCGAAGAAGGAGAAGGAGTAGGAGGAGCACCCTACCATGATTAGCCTTCTTTATCATCAAGCGATGAATGGGTGATCGGGCATTATCCTCAGTGGCAACAAGTTGGCAAGGTGGCGAAGAAGGACGAGGTGTTGCTTGCCTCTTTCTCGCTCTCTCCTCACTGGCACCTCAGCTCCTTCCCCTTGCTCCCTCTTCCTTCTCCCCAAGCCTAGAGATACTTGCTAGTACTGAGTAGGAGTTCTCAATTTGGAGAGCTCTTCACGAGTGTGCAAAGCCTGAGACACCTAAGGGGCACCACCTTACTACTTCAAATGTTTGTTCATAAATGAGATTTGAGCAATCCCGAAAATGTCACATTCCCTAGTTAGACCATGTGAAAAATGAGAGGTTCGTGATACAAACTATTGAGAACAAGATAAGAAGGCTAAGAGTCAAAACTCACTTGAAGCCGAGGGCAAGACGGTTGTCAGAGCCTTCAAGAGTCGAACTATTGCTAGCTTGAAGCGAGCCCCCATGACAGACAGGCTAGCTGCAGGCTCTTGGACCTCTCTTGGCATAGATAAGGAACTAGATTTGGGGGGCTCTAACCTTTGGTGGTTGACGTCGAGCTGTCGTGAGGGTTTGAAACTTTCTTGCAGCTGGAGGCATTGGCCCTAAGACGCCAGAGCACATTGAAGTCTTCCTAATAAAAGGAGCTGTCTCTTCCCCTAGGGTAGGAGATCCCTTCCTAGTGCTAGAGAAAGCAGGAGGAGATGCTATTTGAAAGTAGATAAGGGCATAACAAGGAGCATAAAAGGATTTTTGCGAATTCACTAGAACAGGAGGGAAAGACCAGAGGATTCTTTATATAAGTTTCTTCCCGCCATCTGATCTCTTCCATGTGGCATGGCCTAGACCATTGAAGTTTGAAGGACAAAATCACTTGGATCTTAGGGACACATGCCCTCCATCTGATTAAGAATAGCCTTGGGAAAGAAGAATCGTGAGGTACATGAAATGTCACTTCGATAAATGAGCGGATAGGTGAATAGACATATTGGGATCATCCCCTCAAGAAAAAGGCCAAACCTTAATAATTGCATAGGATTTGACGAAATAATGACTCATTTTTTTCAAGCAGAATTGGCATACACATGATGAGAAGGCGGCATGCTACATTTATGTGGGGCGATGTTTCGATTTTCAAGAGATCACCGAGCATCCCGAGAGAACGATTGCCTTATATTGGAACCTCAAACACTGAGTCCTAGAAGCTTGGTGTCCAGGCTTAGGAGGCACTAATGATATATCGAAATAAATCGGCCGAGTCAAAGGGTCAATGAAAATTAAACTCTAGACCAGGTTGCAAACTGATGCATCCAAGGTGAAAACGCACCTTGAGAATGAGCTATGAAGAAATCTAGTCACACAGGCCACGAATAGCCCAACTCACCTCAACATCGAATTGCAAGAAGCTCAATATCCTCGACCAACAATATACTCCTGCGTAAACCAATGGTTTGGTAAGGAGATTGCACAGAGTTACCATTGAGATTAGATATCTCAATGTGAACATAAAGAAATTTAGATCATCATGAGATATTATCTGAAAAGTAGATCCCAAAGATCTGAGATCCATAGTGGATCATTATAAGTAATTTAGTGAAATTACAATCCCATAATCATGAGATTTAGTTATACTCCACTCCCTGTAAATGAAACAATATCCGAAGATATAAGGACTAATGTCTTTTTTCTTTTTCTATTATATTCTAAATGTTGACTATTGATTTGAGTGTCAAAGTAGCCATCATCAGATAACTCCCGATGATTTTTTTCCTGTTTTCTTTTGTTGTATATTAGCGAGAGAGTAAGCTAATAGATCAATTTCAAGAAAACTCTCGAGGTGAAACTAGTAGCGAATCGAGTTCCGTCAATAAAATTAAACATGTTTGTTTAGTTAGACAAAATTCATTTTGCGTTAACAAAAAATTTGACTAAATATTTATCTATATTTTTTAATAATAATAAAAGCACACATTAGTATGGCGAGATGAAATTATTTTTACAAATATAGAAATTCTATAAAAAGATTAGGAATGTTATATTAGGGGTTTTGTGATATTTTAAACTTATTAAATTTATTGTTTAATTAAAATTATTTTTACCTCAAGTAAATTTAATCTAGCGTTTACCTTGTTTAGATTATCACTTAACACTATTACTCTTACATGTTAAACAGTACTTCCGCGGTCGTATTGCTTTTCAAGGAATATAATTACGGGTGACCCCCCGTAATTAGCCTTAATTACGATTAACCCCCCGTAATTTTTGTAATTACCCCCCCTCAAATTCGCCCATATTTACCCACAGCCCCTGATTGTTATTTAATCAAAATTTTATCAAAAAATTTTGATTTTACCCCGTTATTTTTACACATACACCCCTAAAAACTTATTTTT